>SJXQ01002037.1:0-26017 GCA_006408695.1 Aepyceros melampus | reverse complement strand
GACAAACAACTAATCTCAAAAATATACAAGCAGCTTATGCAGCTCAACTCCAGAAAAATAAATGACCCAATCAAAAAATGGGCCAAAGAACTAAATAGACATTTCTCCAAAGAAGACATACGAATGGCTAACAAACACATGAAAAGATGCTCAACATCACTCATTATCAGAGAAATGCAAATCAAAACCACAATGAGGTACCATTTCACACCAGTCAGAATGGCTGCGATGCAAAAGTCAACAAGCAATAAATGCTGGAGAGGGTGTGGAGAAAAGGGAACCCTCTTACACTGTTGGTGGGAATGCAAATTAGTACAGCCACTATGGAGAACAGTGTGGAGATTCCTTAAAAAATTGCAAATAGAACTGATCCATGCTTTAAAACTGAATTAGCTATTCCATTCTGTGTTGAACCCCCTCATCCCTCATCAGAATGTGAACTCTTTGGGGCAAAGATTCATCCTTCATCTATCTAGAGCACAGTTCTGACGTTAAGCACATTTCAGCAAATGAGCATTTAGTAAACTCATTTCTTACAAAGCATTTAGAATCTTGTATGTGTCAGGACAACCGGTAAGCAATTGGATGACTCAATAAATGAGTTTATGAACTATAAAGATTCATTAAACATATAATAAAAGGATTTCAGTGTCATTAGCATATATGTGCTAAGTCAGAGGAAAGAATGCAATTACCTAAGGATATAAAATTAAGGAAAGAATAAGGAGAGAAAGCGGAAAAAAAAAAAAGAAGAAAATAGAGCTCTGGGGGACACCATCTTAAGGCAGTAGTATCTTGCTTGGAAAAGTACAAACAAGTGGGCAGAAATTTAAAAGAAGAAAGAGAAAGATAGGAGAAGAGATTGAGGAGTTGGGGGATGGTTAATGATGTCAAACACTGAATTGTACCTTTTTCATAAGAAGGTGAACTCCTTGAAGGTGTATAAACTCCATAAGGTTAGGACAAATTCATGAATGTTTTTACCTACCATTGCTTTTCTAGAACCTAGCACAGTTTTTTTTTTTTTTTACAGGAAACTGGATTACTGTAGGGAAAGAAGTTATTTTATCAGCTTTTTCTAGGGTGTAGATAATGTTGAACTGGACGAGTTTCCAATGCTTTTATAATCTATTCTCAATACTGCATCTTAGTCTCATTTCAATTTCCCTATATGATCCTTGCTTTAAAACTGAATTAGCTATTCCATTCTGTGTTGAACCTCCTCATCCCTCATCAGAATGTGAACTCTTTGGGGCAAAGATTCATCCTTTGCCTTTAATAAATGTTTATTTGTATTTGATACCTAGTACCAGAGTAATGAATGCAACCTGCTTCACTATTCTTGCCTGGAAAATTGCATAGACGGAGGAACCTGGTGGGCTACAGCCCATGGGGTCATACAGAATCAGACATGACCATGTGACTAAGTAGGTATGCATGCACCAAGCATAGTGACTGGTGTGTCATAATTGCATTCTCACTGTTCCTGAAGTAAAGAAGTAGTCAATTATTTTACAAACTGGAAATTGTCTCCTGCTTGTTCTGCAATTATCACCTCTTCGTGAAATCTCAATTTCTAACGCCAGTGTGGTTTCTCCTTTCTGTTTATTTGCACCGTGAGGATCTGTACATTCCCATCAAATGAAAGGGCCTTGGGAAATAGAAAGAGTGGTAACCCTAGAAACAATTCCCTTTACAGCAGCATTTTCCAAACATGTAAGTTTTGGAATAAAAATCATGTGAGATTCATTTTTTTAAAGCCATGATCCATTCTGTTTGGGAAATCATAGCTATTGGGGTGCTATGGGGAACAAAATCAGACAGGATCCTCTCTTGTATGGTGCTTAGAATCTTCTGGGGAAGACAAAACTGGTCTACCGTTCTCACACACAAAAAATATTAAATTGCAATGAAGTGAAGTGAAGTGAAGTTGCAATAAATTAATATTAAATCGTAACTGTGAGGCTATGAAAGGATACAAGCAGATATGGTCTAGTAATTCTATATCTCCCCTTGAGCTTTTAAAATGTATTCTAGCCCACAAAGTTGCTGAGAATTCCTGGGGTGCAAGTATTCTGTACACGTCTCCACCAACATAGCATATTCACCCACAGTATGGAACTCAGCTCTGACTTGATTCCTGAGCACTTGGAGAGCCCGAGGAACATCGTTGCATATGGGCCCCTCTGAGAACACATAAACTAGAATCTCTGAGAGAGGATCCCAGGTGATTCACATGTGCAGCTGGGGTTCAAAATCTTTTTCAACCTTAATGGTGTTTGGCAGTGGGACTGCCCCCATTAAATTCACCCAGAAGCAACAGGATGGACAGCTCTGCTCTCTCTTCTGGGGCTTAATATGCCCTGGACCCTGTGTTGCCTTTAGCGCATGTGCTCCATGGTAGGGGCACAGTGAATGTTTGATAAGGAAAAAATAGCTTTTTTGGTATTCCTAATAAGGGAAATAATATATTAACACACTTTTAAATTTTGGTCAGTTTCATAAAATACGATGGATGCACAAATAAAGTATAAAGAAGGAAAATGTCATGCATTACAGATGTCATGTCTTATAGATTATTTGTGCACAGTTCAAATAATTAAATAGAACGTACTGAATGACATTACTATTAGATCTCACTTAAAAAAAATCTTCAATTGAAATGAGTCTTACTATCATGTGTCTATTTAATGTGGTTATATTTTAAGTTGTTATTAAATCAGTGGTGTATTTTTCAATAAAAGCTATCCTAGGTTTCAGTAAAATGTCACTCAAATCAGTAAATGCTTATTATATTGGTTGACTGCAATATAAATAAAATCAATTGTCTTTCTGTAAAGAGCAATAACCTGTTAGATGATAAAAACAAAAAAGTTAAATCCCATTTTCAATACTAAAACAAAATACTTTTACAGTAAATGTATTAATAACACAAAATGTTTGTGATCTATTTGAAACAAAATAGATAAAAGGAGCCTTACATAAGACAAACACACACATTGATGTATAGCAGAAACCAACACAATACTTGTAGAGCAATTACCCTCTAATTAAAAATTAAAAGATAAATAAATAAAATCATAAAGATAAACACTCTAGTTTCTGCATGAGAAAGTGGAACAATATTGCTTTTCCAGGTTATTTTTGAGATATAGATGTGGTTGACTGAAATTTACTGATTCATTTATTCATTCATGAGATATTATTGAGCCCTTAATAGATGTCATATTATATGTTGAGTGCTGAAGATTCAATGAGAGAAAGCCAGGTGTGTCCCTAGAGTTTTAAATCTGGAATCTTTAATATAGAACAAATGAAATCGATGCGTATGTATAATTGTCAAATACTTATGTGCTGTGCTGTGCTAAGTCACTTCAGTAGTGCTCAACCCTTTGTGACCTCATGGATTGTAGCCTGCTAGGCTTCTCTGACCATGGGATTCTCCAGGCAAGAATACTGGAGTGGGTTGCCATGCCTTCCTCCATAAAATATGTACACATTTAACTAAATAACAAAAATTGCTAGAGACCTATTGTCCTGGAAGAATCAGCAAGTATTTCTATCAGGTATTATTCTGATAAAAAAATTCTCCAGCAGAATGCCTGTATTGCTGATAGCAATAAAAAGTATGGATATTCTTTCCCTTTAAACAAACATAAAATCTAGATCAAAGTAACAGAAGTCCAAGGAGAATATCTGATAACATATATGAAATTCCATAGTGATAGGGTAGAGAATAGTCATTTAACAAATGATGCAGGGAAAACTGGTTAGCTATTTAAAAACAAAAATTAATCTATACCCAATGTACAGCATATACCAAAACCCAAACAATGGATTTGTAAATATATGCATACATACATACACACTCATATAAATGTAATCAAATAATGTAGAACTAGTCAGATTTTATGAAGGACAAGACCCTAAGTTTTAAATCAATACAGAAAATAGAAAGAGATAAATTCAATATTGTATAGTCAAATATTCTTGTATTGGAAATGGTATGATAGACCATTTTGTATTTTAAAAATGCAAAGCAAGAAAAAACACTGATGCCAAATATAACTGACATAATATAACCTTTCGATGAAGAAGTAGCTCATACAGTTTGATGAAGAAAAATACCACATCCCCAACAGAAATAGAAAGAAAAGGTACAATTCACGTGAGAGGAAATACATTTAGGTTTAACAGACGTATTCTGTTCAAATCATCATCAGTTTAGTTCAGTAGTTCAGTCGTGTCTGACTCCTTGCGACTCCATGAGTTGCGGCACACCAGGCCTCCCTGTTCATCACCAACTCCTGGAGTTCACTCAAACTCACGTCCGTTGAGTCGTGATGCCGTCCAGCCATCTCATCCTCTGTCATCCCCTTCTCCTCCTGCCCCCAATCCCTCCCAGCATCAGAGTCTTTTCCAAAGAGTCAACTCTTCGCATGAGGTGGCCAAAGTAATGGAGTTTCAGCTTTAGCATCATTCCTTCCAAAGAGCACCCAGGGCTGATCTCCTTTACAATGGACTGGTTGGATCTCCTTGCAGTCCAAGGGACTCTCAAGAGTCTTCTCCAACACCACAGTTCAAAAGCATCAATTCTTTGGTGCTCAGCTTTCTTCACAGTCCAACTCTTGCATCCATACATGACCACAGGAAAAACCATAGATGTGTATAAGAGACAGTGTATATACTGTCATATACTGTCAAGCTCTCCAATTTGGGGATTATAGAAGCCCACAGCTGAGTGCATTTTTGAAGGTCATTGAAAGCAGGCCTTCTCAACTTAATATTCACGACAGTCACCTGGGGCTCTTGTGAAAATGCAAAATTTGATTCACTAGCTCTGGAGTGGGGCCCAAGAGTCTGCATTTCTAGCAAGTTCCAGAGACTCACCCATCCTCTTGCCTTTCCCTGAACAATGTCTCATAACTGAGCAGGAAGTGTTATCCAAATGTTTCCAAAGACGTGTGTTTCTCAAACGGAGCATTGGTGGTGGAGGAGGTCTGCTGACGGGATGGGGGCAGAGGACCCAGAGACTGACAGGGTTTAACATGAAGCATAAAGCTGTGCTCACTGAGGGAGTCGGCCAGGGAGGGGAGGGCATTCCTGTCCAGGGAAAATGCCCTAGAGGGAGCTATTATCTATCGGTATCAACTCTTCTCCGAAAAATGTTTTAACAAGAAATCAAAAATCAACAAAAATAACATTACCCCCAAGTTCTCCTTCATTAACCTGATCTATCTAGGTTGGTCATAACTTTTCTTCCAAGGAGTAAGTGTCTTTTAATTTCATGGCTGCAGTCACCATCTGCAGTGATTTTGGAGCCCCCCAAAATAAAGTCTGACACAGTTTCCACTGTTTCCCCATCTATTTCCCATGAAGTGATGGGACCAGTTGCCCCATCTTCATTTTCTGAATGTTGAGCTTTAAGCCAACTTTTTCACTCTCCTCTTTCACTTTCATCAAGAAGCTCTTTAGTTCCTCTTCACTTTCTGCCATAAGGGTGGTGTCATCTGCATATCTGAGTTTATTGATATTTCTCCCATCTTAAGACTATAATATAGCAGCAAAACCAGGATATTGACACTGATCTTATTCAGATTTCTCAGTGTTACTTTAATTCATTCATATATGTGTATATATATAGTTCTATACAAGTTTTGTCACATATGTAGGTTTGTATGTTCAATATCTCAGTATTTCAATATACAGATTTATCACCACAAAGATCTCTTGTGATGTTCTTAATTTGTTACGTTTATCTTCTTCCTTAAACTTCATTCCCAGCTTTTAACTCTAGTCCTTAAGCCACTAGTCTGCTATCTATATTAGTTTTCATTTAATTAATATCATTTAAATGGAACAATACAATATGTAACATTTTGAGACTGACTCTTTTCACTTAGTGTAATTCACTTGAAATTCATCTCAACTATTACCTGTATCAATAGTTCATCCACATTTCTGTGTCAAGATAAGTTTTCCTTGCTTTGGGGTGCACCCCCAAGGTTGTAACTGCTAGGTAGTCACATGTTCAGTTTTAGAAGGACCTAACAAATTGTCTTCCAGAGTGATTTAACATTTTATATTCCCACCCTGGATTTATAATTGTTCTAGTTTTTCTATATTACTGTCATATATGTAACATTTTGAGACTGACTCTTTTCACTTAGTGTAATTCCCTTGAAATTCATCTCAACTATTACCTGTATCAATAGTTCATCCACATTTCTGTGTCAAGATAAGTTTTCCTTGCTTTGGGGTGCACCCCCAAGGTTGTAACTGCTAGGTAGTCACATGTTCAGTTTTAGAAGGACCTAACAAATTGTCTTCCAGAGTGATTTAACATTTTATATTCCCACCCTGGATTTATAATTGTTCTAGTTTTTCTATATTACTGTCAGCATTTAGTGCTGTCATTGTTTTCCATTTTAGTCATTCTGATAAATATGCAATGCTATTTCATTGTAGTTTTAATTGTATCATTGGAAGGACTGATGTTGAAGCTGAAACTCCAATACTTTGGCCACTTGATGCGAAGAGCTGACTCATTGGAAAAGACCCTGATGCTGGGAAAGATTGAAGGCAGGAGGAGAAGGGGATGACAGAGGATGAGATGGTTGGATGGCATCACCGACTTGATGGACACTGGCTTGGGTGGACTCTAGGAGTTGGTGATGGACAGGGAGGCCTGGCATGTTGCGGTTCATGGGGTCGTAAAGAGTCAGACACGACTGAGCGACTGAACTGAACTGACTTGAGTTGATAATGCTCAACATCTTTAAGATCCTCCTCTCCTTCAGTGAAATGTCTATTCATATCTTTTCACATTTTCTGCTTCTTTACATTTTGAGCATTTTTAAAAATATATAATCTTGATATATTTGCGAGATTTTATGCTTGCAAATACTTTATCTCTATCTCCCTTCCTTTTTATCTTTTGAACTGGGTATTTGAGCCAAATCATTTAATTTTGGTGAGTTTAAATTTGCAAGTTTTTCCTTTTATAGACTGTGCTTTTGATGCCAAGTCTTAAAAGTCTATGCTTAGCCCTAGATCTTAAAGGTTTTCCCCTCATCTGTGTTCTTTAAGCCAGTTAAAGGATTTTAATATTACTGGGTTTTTGTCTTAACCTCCAACTGTCTATCTTACTTAGAAGAGAAAGTTTCAGAAACAGGTGCTTTAGATCAAAATCTTTCAAGCAGGTTTTCTTGGTGATCTTAGCTAGGAGTTTACTTTTCCTCTTCTATGGTTATTAGGAGACTCTGAGTCAGAGTAAATCCCACCATGAACTCCATAGGGCAAACACCCATTATCATTAACTTTCATAATGAAATAAATTATTTGGTGCTTTCATTTGTTAATTACAATTGTAATTCTGATGATACTTGGGAAAGATTAGGTGATACAAAAAACAAAAACAAAAACCCAGAAAAACACAAAATCTTCTCTCCTTTAAAAAATAAGCAATATTAATCACAAATGAAAAAGGGTCACTTTTATCTGAGTCAAACCAAATTGCTTCCTCCATGGACTGACTTTTCTTAATAATATTTTGGTCTATTTTCTGTTTGATATAATTAGAGAAACAGGATATTTCATAACTACAATTCCTCACCATAATGTGAGTTTATGAACACAAGGAACTCTGTTTTGTTCTGTATTATATCCCACATGTAGCATCTACTATAATAGGTGTTCAAAAATTTTTTGTAGAATGATTGAACTAATCAATCAGTGAGTATTACCACAAATTATTTAGGAGAGTCATCACTGCAAGAAAGATCAGAGCAGAGAATTCATTTAGTGTTCTATTTCTAAATAATAGAGGTATAGAGAAAAGAGCATAGTTTTTCAGGCTGGTAACCCTGGAGAGGGAGGCATCTCTCCATGCTTTCCTGTAACACATAGTCTCAAGTTTTGAGGTTTGTGTTCTGCTGGTTCATCTATATTCCTTTTGATAGATAGCATTCTTTAGGCAGGTTGATAAGTAGTCCAAGGCCCTTAGGGAGGTATACATTCTGTAGCAGGCCTCGCCCAAGTTATAATATACCTTGCTCAAAGGCATGTTCATTCCTTGTTAACAGGAACTTGCTCCTTTTGGTCAATCTTGTGCTGATGTTATCTCAAGATGCATGCCCTGGGAAAGGGGTCTGGTAAAACTTTCACAACCTTGAAGCATTCTTTTAATCTATTGTTAGTAGCTGTCTAGAAGGTATATAAAGCTCTGCTCAAGTTAACCATGACTGTGGCGCTGGGCGGGGCAGGGGGGTGGAGGGCAGTATTTTTTTACACCCTTCTGATGTCTATGTCAGAAGTCTGTTTATTTCTTTTTGATAAACTCTCCTTCCCCACTGCAAGCCTCGAGTGGTCACTGCTAACTGTCCGGCTCTGTGAGGAAATTCTTCTTCCTCAATAGGGGCTGTGAGCTCGAGTACAACACATGCCCTGACCTCATCTCATCCAGGTTGGTTTCAGCTTCTGAGCTGAAAGTAAACCAAAATGGGCAATATGGGTATTTATGCCCATCAATCAGAGATATTGGCCTTATTCCTAAACTTAATATTTGGGGGGTACATGTTAAATCTCTGAGTCTTCATCCTCTTTGGCCTGCTGCAATCTCCCCTAGCTTCTTCTATTGATGCCCAGCCTTAGTTTTGGACACCTGTCTATATTATAACTTCTCCTGCAACTGAGTAGATCCTTACCTTTAGGGATTTAGTTCTAGGCCACACCTTAGAAATCATCCAAAATGAATTGCTGTTAATGTT
Source organism: Aepyceros melampus (assembly GCA_006408695.1). Lineage (NCBI taxonomy): Eukaryota > Metazoa > Chordata > Mammalia > Artiodactyla > Bovidae > Aepyceros > Aepyceros melampus. The sequence continues at coordinate 17,249 of SJXQ01002037.1, read as the reverse complement.
TTATTGTGCTTCCTGTCAATCCTAATTTGTAATTGCCATATACATTCCACTTCATGCGTATGCTCTCCCTGCAGTGCTTCATACTTTGTCATTCATGCTTTCCTTCTTGAATATGCTCCCCTTGTCCTGCTCCCACACTTTTCATCCAACAATACACACTTGTATTTTTGTTCAGTTAACTCATTTCCTTCTTCTATTCTCTGTTTAAACATTACTTTCTCCATTAAGTCTCCCAGCCTCTTAAGCCAATCTTAAATGCTTGGGTACCAATGTACCTATTATCCTGTGGCTATAAGTGTTTGTCAGGTTCCACCACAGACTGTCAGATCTTCCAGGGCAAGAGACATGTTTAAATTATTTGCCATTGTATCAAGATGTCACGGGTATTTTTGATATGTACGCAACAAGTTTCTAACCCAGGAAATATACAGGAGAGGAGTGTGGAGCTGAGAGCCAATGAGCAATGAGTTCTTGCTGTTTTGTTGATTCTCTTCTATTCTATGTTTAATCCTAAAAAACCATTGTGGGCTCCACAGTCCACAGTGAGTTAAGTCAACATTATGCTGAATTTCACTGAGCACCAAACTGCCACGGTGCTATCACCAAACATCCTGAGAATGTGATTTGAAAGTAGGTTAAATTAGACAATCCAGGTGAATTGTCTTTTTGATACTCTCTTCCTCATAGTTTTTAACCTAAGCAAAATTTGCATGTAACTCATCTCTAACAGTTTCTAGTGGCAAAACCCAAAATTGTAGCAGATGAGGTTTATGTTACATGAAAAAGACTCATTATTGGGAAAGATGATAATATTATTACTTGCCAGAGAAGAAAGCTGGAAGTTTCTCTTTTGATAAGTGAGGTATAGAGGAGGTTATAAAAACTGTCACTTTTGATTATTACTTATGAATCAGAACACCTTAAAGCCAGTTTCATAATGTTTAACTTTTCATATACTGTACATACTTTTTGCCAGTTTTTCCATGATTTGGCATGTATTAATGCAGGGGAAAATACCATTCTCAGGGTTTATGTTGATAAGCAAGTGACCCTAGGAATTTATAAAAAGAACACTGAGGTTGTAGGCAGTTGGTGTGAGACTGTAAAACTATACTTGGAAAAAAGAAGTAAAATCACTAAAAAAAAAATAAAGTGACTTATCTGAAAAAAATAAAACAATAAAACCAAGAGTCCTATGCCATTAAGATAAGTTAAAAACCGTCATGTCTGCTATGGTTATAAAGCATGTATAGTGTCTAGTATAATTCAGTTGCTGCACTGTTGCTACATTATTCCCATACAAATAAAATTTAAAAACCTAAAAAAAAAATACACTTGGAGAAAAGGCAGAACCAAGGCAACCCAGAGGCCAGGAGCAGGGCATATTTCAGCAGAAGCAATCTTGACACAATGCCACAGCCCTGGTCTTTACAACTGACATGGGCCCTGGGTACTGCTGCAGCCACTAAAATAGTTCCCAAGTGTCTCACTGCATTCACATCATCCCCACTCAGATTGATTTCTCAGGTGGAAGCATGCGACTAGGTCAGTGTGTCTCTTTTCTGTGAGCCTAGAGACAGAGGGGAGGTGTTTCTCTCCTATATGGATTCAATAGTAGGAAGCTGGGCAGTGAATCTTATCAACATGACAGTGAATGGAAGCTTATCCTCCAAGATATATGCCTACACATTTGTTTTCTCATATTTATTGAAACAGTGAACTTATATTTTCAACTCCAGCTAGTGGTTTATTTACATAATATTCAATATGACATTTGGGAGTGGAACATTTGCTGTTTTTTCTTTGCATGTGATTAAACTGATGCCAAGAAAATTCAGGTCATTTTCCTTTAACTTGTTTCAATCGGCCTTCATATTTTCAAGATGCTTTTTATCTCTGGCAGCAATATTGGATACTGGTGGAACCAAACAGTAAGCCAACTGGCGAAGTAGAAAAATAATATCCAGAGGCTTAGCCCCAGCATCATGAAAAAAAGTACAAAGGAGGCATTTGTACCAAGAAGCAATTTAACACACTAAAAGAAATATATTCAATTAGGGCAACTGGACAATAGTCATTAAATAGTCAAATATATATGTGTGTGTGTGTATGTGTATTCTCAGGCTTAATAAATGCACTCTAAAATTTTTACACATGACTAACAATTTATGTATTGGTTTATTAATTTCAATTTTTCAGGTAATAACAAAAGACTTGGATTAACCTAGTTATCTATCAGAAAGAAACTGATCAAATACATTTTTGGGCATTTGTACAAAAATTTTTACATGGGTGTATTAAAAACTAATACTATATATATGCTATATATTATCCTATTGATTTTACAGAGATGGTAGCATTCTATGTGCACTCTGAGTTAATCTGCTTTTTATCTTAGATGTACCATTTCCTGAGTCACAACTAGTGGATGAATAAGCCTTAGGATTTAGGAAAGAGTAAATTCAGAAGACTGGTCAATTTACAGGATGACAACTGTGCAGTTAGCCTGCCTAAAAGCAAACATTTCAGACTGGAACAGTAGTATAGGAGGGTTTTCTCCACTTACCAATATATTCTGTGTTCCAAAAATGTCACAGTCACTTTGAAGGCACAGTTAATTTATTTACTTGGTTTTATTATCTTCTACTAACTTAGGCATGGGGCTTTCCTGGTGGCTCAGTGGTAAAGAATCCTGCCATGCAGGAGACATGGTTCTATCCCTGTGTAGGGAAGATCCCCTAGAGAAGGAAATGGCAAACCTTTCCAGTATTCTTGCCTGGAAAATTCCATGGACAGAGGAGCCTGGTGGGCTACCAAGTGGTGACTAAACAACAACAACTAATGCAGACATAGGTTACATTTTGGAGATAGGTTTTAAATTTCATATATATGATAAGTAGTACAACACATCCTTATTTTATCTTAAGTTTCTGAAGGTAAAATTGCATACTTTACCTAATTTATGTTGTAACCAAATCAAGCAGTTCTTTTTTCCAAAATAAATCTAAATTCTTCAGGAGGAACATGTTACTCTCCAAACAGGAGTGCTGGTTACTTGAAGCATTAGTCAGTTTGAAAGACACCTGTGTTACAACAGACTCAGGAATAAGCAAAAGCTGAGGGATTCCATCATCACTAGACCTGTTTTATCAGAATGCAACAGGCGTACTTAAAACTGACAAAAGAATGGCATTTTTTTCTATTGTATCAAAACAGAACTCTTTTCAATTTTGAAGATTTATAGCCACAGATTTTAAGAAAACTCATTTCCGGAAAAAAAAGGAAAGTTTTTACAAACATGAACTTTTAGTTTGCTTTGCACAACATGAGGGATCTTTGTTCCCCAACCATGGATCAAACCTGCACCCTCTGGAGTAGAAACACAGAATCTTAACCACTGGACTGCCAGGGAAGTTCCTAGTTTGCTTTAGAGAAAACCTGTATCAAACAAGTTCAAGCTATTAATTTCATCAATATTTATTTTTGTTAGATTCTAGTCTAACCACGTGTAGGAGAAAGGAATAAAAAATAAATGGTCAAATTCTATTTGATGAGGTAGAGCTGTAAACAAAATTATGAGTCAGAAAATGTGACTGAGCATGCACAATACATGCATATATACACATATATCATATCCTTGATGCTATTACTATTCTAATAAATCAGACTAAGTTAGTTTTAAAGTAACTAGGTTCATTTCTCTCAGTTCCTACTTGGTACTAACACATTTCATACTTAACCTTATAAGTGAATACTTGTGATCCCTGTTCAGTTCAGTTCAGTTCAGTTCAGTCACTCAGTCGTGTCTGACTCTTTGCGACCTCATGAATCTCAGCACGCCAGGCCTCCCTGTCCATCACCATCTCCCGGAGTTCACTCAGACTCACGTCCATCGAGTCCGTGATGCCATCCAGCCATCTCATCCTTGGTCGTCCCCTTCTCCTCCTGCCCCCAATCCCTCCCAGCATCAGAGTCTTTTCCAATGAGTCAACTCTTCGCATGAGGTGGCCAAAGGACTGGAGTTTCAGCTTTAGCATCATTCCTTCCAAAGAAATCCCAGGGCTGATCTCCTTCAGAATGGACTGGTTGGATCTCCTTGCAGTTCAAGAGACTCTCGAGTTTTCTCCAACACCACAGTTCAAAAGCATCAATTCTTCAGTGCTCAGCCTTCTTCACAGTCCAACTCTACATCCATACATGACCACAGGAAAAACAATAGCCTTGACTAGACAGACCTTAGTCAGCGAAGTAATGGCTCTGCTTTTGAATATGTTATCTAGGTTGGTCATAACTTTTCCCTGTTGACTAACCATAAATATTTCACAGATACCACTGAAGCTTTGCTGAGTCTGAAAATGCCGTATAATAGAAACCATGACTAAAAGAGCTCTGAAATTCTAGAAAATTTATAACGTATACAGTAGAAATTCCTAAAATGGTTAAACACAGAAGGAAGGAAAGTTGCTCAGTCATGTCTGACTCTTTGTGACCCCATGGACTGTAGCCTATTCTCTGTCCATGGGATTTTTCAGGCAATAGTACTGGAGTGGATTGCCATATCCTTCTCCAGGGGATCTTCCCGACCCAGGGATTGAACCCAGGTCTCCCGCATTATAGATGAAAGGTCGTTGTTGAATTATGACGCTGGGATTCTTGGCCTCTGGAGGAGAAGAATTCAATCCAGGGCCAGAGACGAGGCTTGATCGCTCAGAGCTTTTGTGTAGCAAAGTTTTAATAAAGTATAAAGGAGATAGAGAAAGCTTCTGACATAGGCATTAGAAGGGGGCAGAAAGAGTACTCCCCTGCTAGCCTTCAGCTGGATGTTATATAGTCACCAGCAGCCTGTTAACTTAGAATGGCACCAGGCCCCTCACCCATAAGATGTATTTTGGGATAACCTTGGCTCCAAATGGTTTATCTTGGGCCATAAAATGATTAACTTGAATCTTGAAGAAGGGCAGATCACCGTACAAAAAGTTTCATTTACATAGATTAGAGGAACAATATCGGATTATAACATACTGGTTTATCAAGTAGGTTCTGAGCCCAAAAGGCGGAACCAACTTGAAGACAGAGTTTGGGGTGGATGCCACAGGACTGGAAAAGGTCAGTTTTCATCCCAATTCCAAAGAAAGGCAATGACAAAGAATGCTCAGACTACCGCACAATTGCACTCATCTCACATGCTAGTAAAGTAATGCTCAAAATTTTCCAAGCCAGACTTCAGCAATACGTGAACCGTGAATTCCCTGATGTTCAAGCTGGTTTTAGAAAAGGCAGAGGAACCAGAGATCAAATTGCCAACATCCGCTGGATCATGGAAAAAGCAAGAGAGTTCCAGAAAAACATCTATTTCTGCTTTATTGACTATGCCAAAGCCTTTGACTGTGTGGATCACAATAAACTGTGGAAAATTCTGAAAGAGATGGGAATACCAGACCACCTGACCTGCCTCTTGAGAAATCTGTATGCAGGTCAGGAAGCAACAGTTAGAACTGGACATGGAACAACAGACTGGTTCCAAATAGGAAAAGGAGTACGTCAAGGCTGTATATTGTCACCCTGCTTATTTAACTTATATGCAGAGTACATCATGAGAAACGCTGGACTGGAAGAAACACAAGCTGGAATCAAGATTGCTGGGAGAAATATCAATAACCTCAGATATGCAGATGACACCACCCTTATGGCAGAAAGTGAAGAGGAGCTAAAAAGCCTCTTGTTGAAAGTGAAAGAGGAGAGTGAAAAAGTTGGCTTAAAGCTCAACATTCAGAAAACGAAGATCATGGCATCTGGCCCCATCACTTCATGGGAAATAGATGGGGAAACAGTAGAAACAGTGTCAGACTTTGTTTTTTTGGGCTCCAAAATCACTGCAGATGGTGACTGCAGCCATGAAATTAAAAGGCGCTTACTCCTTGGAAGAAAAGTTATGACCAACCTAGATAGTATATTCAAAAGCAGAGACATTACTTTGCCGACTAAGGTCCATCTAGTCAAGGCTATGGTTTTTCCTGTGGTCATGTATGGATGTGAGAGTTGGACTGTGAAGAAGGCTGAGCGCAGTAGAATTGATGCTTTTGAACTGTGGTGTTGGAGAAGACTCTTGAGAGTCCCTTGGACTGCAAGGAGATCCAACCAGTCCATTCTGAGGGAGATCAACCCTGGGATTTCTTTGGAAGGAATGATGCTAAAACTGAAGCTCCAGTACTTTGGCCAGGTCATGCGAAGAGTTGACTCATTGGAAAAGATCCTGATGCTGGGAGGGATTGGGGGCAGGAGGAGAAAGGGACGACCGAGGATGAGATGGCTGGATGGCATCATGGACTCAATGGACGTGAGTCTGAGTGAACTCCGGGAGTTGGTGATGGACAGGGAGGCCTGGCGTACTGCGATTCATGGGATCGCAAAGAGTCGGACACGACTGTGCGACTGGACTGAACTGACTGAAGACAAACATTTCCATAAGAAAAAGGCATTGGTTAACTTCAGGTGAAACCAGATGTCATTATGGCAACACAGAATTTTAAGAGAAACCTTTTAAATTTGTATAGAGAAGGAAAAAATATCGCTAGTTTGTTTCCTCCTGCCACTTAAGAGGATAAAATGTCTGACACTTGCAGACTGTTTCCTCCATTTGGAGGCCCCTGGCCTTCCTGCCTGTTACACTCTCATAGACAGATGCTTTATTAACATTGTTTTCAGGGAAAACAAAGAGGGGTGGCCTCATTAGTCAGCATTCCACATTTATGCTGATATATGAAAAGTACATGGAAAGGCAAAGTGCAAGGTGGTCTAAAAACCAGGAGGAATCAAACTGAGCCCACTGTTAAGGATAAAGCTCATTCAGTGAGTAAGCACAGATCTGAGAACAATCATGAGACTCACTAATATTTGCGTGTTTAAATGGCATGATTAGAGAGCAAAAAGGATCTCAGGCAAAAACCTTGTTCTGAAGAAAATTATGGAAAAACACATTCACCCGTACACAAAACACGGGTACACACACACAGACACACCTGGTTATGCTTAGTTTGCAACTCTCTTCAGGGTTTTCTTCACTGCAAGTCTGACATCCTTATTCCTTAGACTATAGATGAGGGGGTTCAACATGGGGACTATATTGGTATAAAATACTGATAAGAATTTCCACTGGCTGATGGAACCATCTGAAAAAGTCTTGAGATGTGTGCATAACCCAGAACCATAGAACAGGGCAATAGTTATTATGTGGAAGCCACAAGTACTGCAGGCTTTGGACCAATCCTGAGCTGATGAGATGTGGAGGCTATTGGAGAGGATCAAAGCATAAGAAACAAAAATGATGAAGCTAGATATTATTACAACTCTGCTCACAACAATGGAATCCACCAGCTCACTGGCATCAGTGTGGCTGCAGGACAGCTGGAGGAGGGGGAAGATGTCACACATGTAATGATGGATGATGCTGGAATCACAAAAGGACGATCTAACCATGTTCCCTGTGTGGACCATGGCACCAGCAAACCCCATTGCATATGAACCAAACATGAGCAGAGAACAGCCTGAGGGAACACAGTGACTGTGTACCAAAGGGCTTACAGATGGCCACATAGCGATCATAGGCCATGGCTGTCAACACATAGCACTCAGAATGGACAAAGAAACAGAAAACAAAACAAAACAAAAAAACAGTTGAGCCATACATCCTTCAAAGGAGATGGTATTCTCTGACATAAAGCTCATCAGCAGTTTAGGGGTAATGACCAAGGAATGGCAGAGATCTATGAAGGATAGATTGAAGATGAAGAAATACATGGGAGTATGAAGATGAGCGTTCAGGTATATCAGATTAATTAAGCTCAAATTCCCTACCACAGTGACCATATAGTTCATTAAGAAGAGTAAGAAGAGGGGTAATTGGAGTTGAGTGAGGTCTGTAAATCCCACCAGGATGAACTCAGTTACTGAAGAATCATTTCCCACAACCATTATTGACAGTGGTGTGATCTGTGAGAAAATAAGAAAAGAATGTTACATCAGGGAGGGATTCAGATCCTTTGTTTCTAGGCCAAAGACTTGTTCCACCGGGGATCAAGTGTGACTTTTGGGACAGTGAGCGATGACTCCCTATCTTTCAACTTTCTTCTTGCAACTGTCTTTTCATGTTTTCAGATCTCAGCTGTAACTCCTCACCTCCTCTTGACTGACTAGCAGGGGGCTAAAGCAATGCTCACATTAGAGAGATAAAGAAATAATATTTTGAAGATATGACTAGGATGGCCAAAGCCATACAACAAGAGAGGAAAGGAGTCCAGAGTGGTACTTGGGACCACTTTCTATGGAAATTCCTGAAGCTTGGACAAAGAAGTCAGTGTGATATCCACTGTGCTCACTGCTCAACTCACTCTCTCCCTCTTGTTATTTGTTTGTTTGTTGTTCAGCTGCCAAGTTGTCTCCGACTCTTTGCGACTCCATGGTCGGCAGCACACTAGGCTCCTCTATCCAACACTATATCCTGGAGTTTGCTCAAATTCATCTCAATGAGTTGGTGATATTATCTAACCATCTCATCCTCTGTCACCCCTTCTCCTTTTGTCTTCAGTCTTTCCCTGCATCAGGGTCTCTCCCTCTTACCCTTTAGAAAGTTAGCACCAGACTTAGTGAACATGCTGACACTGTCCCCCTATGATTCTGCATTTCTCCTACCTATTCCTTTTATCCAATCTTACCTCAAAATAACAATGAATTGTTTAAGAAGAGCAGGTGGCTTCCCACACCTCTCCACTGCTGTAGTGGTGGGAATGAAAACATCAGAACAGAGAAGACTTGCTGTCCAATTTCCTTCTACCTGGAGGTCTCCTAGGCTTTAAGTGTTCTTCAACTCACTCCAGTACTCTTGCCTGGAGAATCCCATGGACGGAGGAGCCTGGTAGGCTACAGTCCATGGGGTCGCAAAGAGTCGGACACGACTGAGTGACTTCACTTTCACTTTCACTTTTCCTTTCCCTGGCCTGAAGGATACAAAGGTTCTGACGGTGGAGGAGGCAACACCCATCTATTTGTGGATTTGCATATAATGTCTTCAGGACCAGGCAAATGCAACTTTCTGTCTCCAAACCATCATCTGGCTGATAATGTGAATGCATCTCATTCTCTGTGATCTCAGCAACGTGTTTGGAAGCTGGAAAATGAGCCTTCTTTAGGATCAAAGTTTGATCTGGCTCCTTAGGGAAAAAATTATTGAGCCTGTGTTTACATACTTCATCAATAAGTTGATATTGGTACCTTTGGGATTTAATGTTCCTCTCCAAGTATCAGTTCACATTAAGAATTTATTGATGTATAATAAATTACCATAAAAGTAGTGACTTAACTACCCAGTTATTCCATAAATTAGAAGTCTGGTATGGCTTGGCCGGATTCTCTGCTCAGGCTAAAATCAGGGTGTGGGCAGGGCTTTGTATTTTCTTCTGGGGATTCTACAGATTTTTTTTTTCCAAACTCATTCAGGTTGTTGGAAGAACTCGATTTCTGTGGTTTCAGAACTGAGAGCTTCATTTTCTTGTTGACTGTCAGCTGCGGGTCACTCTCAGTTTGCATAGGTTCCTGCATTTATCATGTGGCCCTCTTGTCTTCAATCTGACAGTAAATGGAACACTGAATCCTTTTCAAAAATTTTAATTGAGACATATTTAAATTTATTTAGATACATTTGAGAAACAGTATCACAGGAACATCTTGAAATTAATTTTTACTACTTTTACTGATGCCTTAATTATAAAGTAATATGTGCTTATTTTTGAAACCACAGATGATTGAGACATATATCAAGTAAAAAGTGTTTGGTCCTCTCCATCTTTTCCTCCAAAGATAAAGTATAGTTGACTAACAATATTAGTTTCAGGTGTATAGCAGAGTGATTCAGTTATACATATATATGCCTGTATTCTTTTTAGAATTCTTTTCCCATTCAGGTTATTACAGAGTAGTGAGCAGAGTTCCCTGTGCTATACAGTAGGTCCTTGTTGGTTATCTATTTTAAATGTTGCAGTGTGTAAATGTCAGCCCCAAGCTTCCAATCTTTCGCTCCCTCCAGCTCTTCCTTCCTGGTAACCATAAGTTCATTCTCTAAGTCTATGAGGTTCTTTCCATTTTGTAAGTTTGTATGTATAATTTGTTTTTAGATTCTGCCTATAAGCAGTATCATATGATATGTGTCTTTTTCTGTCTGGCTTACTTTACTTAATATGATAATCTTCAGTTCCATTGATGTTGCTGCAAATGGCATTATTTCATTCTTTATGGCTGAGCAATATTTTATTGCATATATGTATCCCATCTTCTTGATTCATTCCTCTGTCAATGGACATTTAAGTTGCTTCCATGTCTTGGCTACTGTAAATTGTGCTGCAATGAACACTGGGGCATATATATCATTTCAAAAACTATGTTTTTCTCTGGATATATGCCCAGTAGTGGGATTGTTGAATCATATGGTATATCTATGTTTAGTTTCTTATGGAAACTAGTTCCATATTGTTCTCCGTAGTGGTTGCACCAATTTACATTCCTTCCAACAGTGTAGGAGAGTTCTCTTCTCTCCACACCATCTCTAGCATTTATTGTTGTAGCTTTTTTGATGATGGCCATTCTGACTGGTATGAGGTGATCTCATTGTAGTTTTGATTTGAAGTCAAGTGGGTCTTAGGAAGCATCACTAGAAACAACGCTAGTGGAGGTGATGAAATTCCAGCTGAGCTACTTCAAATCCTAAAAGATGATGATGTTGAAGTGCTGCACTCAATATGAAAGCAAATTTGCAAAACTCAGCAATGGCCACAGGACAGGAAAAGGTCAGTTTTCATTCCAATCCCAAAGAAAGGCAGAGCTGAAGAATGTTCAAACTACCACACAACTGCAATCATTTCATATGCTAGCAAAATGATACTCAAAATTCTCCAAGCTAGGCTTCAACAGTATGTGAACCAAAACTCCCAGATGTTCAAGTTGAATTTAGGAAAGGCAGAGGAACCAGAGATCAATTGCCAATGTCTGTTGGATCACAGAAAAAGCAAGAGAATATCAGAAAAAAATCTACTTCTGCTTCATTGACTATGCTAAAGCCTTTGTGTGGATCATAACAAACTAAGGAAAATTCTTAAAGAGATGGGAATACCAGATCATCTCACCTGCCTCCTGAGAAAACTGCATGCAGGTCAAGAAGCAACAGTTAGAACCAGACATGGAGCAACAGACTGGTTACAAACTGGGAAAGGAGTACATCAAGGCTGAATATTGTCATCCTGCTTATTTAACTTCTATGCAGAGTACATCATGCTAAATGCTGGGCTGCATGAAGAACAAGCTGGAATCAAGGTAGCTGGGAGAAATATCAATAACCTCAGATATGTAGCTGATATTGCACTTATGGCAGAAAGCAAAGAGGAACTAACGAGCCTCTTGATGAAGGTGAAAGAGGAGAGTAAAAAGTCGGCTTAAAACTCAACATTCAAAAAAAGATCATGGCATCTGGTCCCATCACTTCTTTGCAAATAGATGGGGAAACAATGTAAACAGTGACAGACTTTATTTTTTGGGGCTCCGAAATCACTGCAGATGGTGACTGCAGCCATGAAATTAAAAGATGCTGCTCCTTGGAAGAAAAGCTATGACCAACCTAGACAGCATATTAAAAAGCAGAGACATTACTTTGCCAACAAAGATCTCTATAGTCAAAGCTATGGTTTTTTCTAGTAGGCATGTATGGATGTGAGAGTTGGACCATAAAGAAGGGTGAGCAATGAAGAATTGATGGTTTTGAACGGTGGTGTTGGAGAATACTCATCAGAGTTCCTTGGACTGTAAGATCAAACCAGTCAATCCTAAAAGAAATCAATCCTGAATATTCATTGGAAAGGCTGATGCTGAAGCTGAATAACCAATACTTCGGCCACCTGATGTGAAGAACTGATGCATTAGAAAAGACTCTGACGCTGGGCAAGATTGAAAGCAGGAGGAGAAGGGGCCAACAGAGGACAAAATGGTTGGATAGCAGCACCGACTCAACTGGCATGAGTTTGAGCAAACTCCAGGAGTTGGTGATAGACAGGGAAGCCTGGTGTGCTGCAGTCCATCGGGTTGCAAAGAGTTGGACACAGCTGAGCAACTGAACAACAACAACAACAACAACAATAATGAGTTGATGTTGAACATCCTTCCTTGTGACTCTTGGCCTTCCATATGTCTTCTTTGGAGAAATGTCCACTTAGGTCTTCTGTCCTTTGTTGACTGGGTTGTTTGTTTTGGTGCTTTTAAGCATCATAAGCTGTTTGTAAATTTCAGAGACTAATCCCTAATCAGTCACATCATTTGCAAATATTTTCTCCCTATCTCTGTGTTGTCATTTCATTTTGTTTATTTTTCCTCTACTGTGCAAAGGTTTTTGAGTTTAAGTAGGTCCCATTTATTTTTGTTTTTATTTCCACTGCTCTGGCAGATGGATTGAAGAAGAAACTGCAACAATTTATGTCAGACAGTGTTCTGTCTATATTTTCCACCATATACTCAGATCACATGAAATTATGTAGTTCTTATATAGGTATCTGCTTTGGTAACTTCCAGTGTCAACATGTGGCAGGCATGAACATTATTGCCTTTTACCCAAGATTACCAACAGGTATTTTGAGCTTTTAAAGTCCAAAATGAGGAGAAGAAATAAAGAGAAAGGAAAAGACTCACTATCTGCTGTTGATTATCCATAGTTTTAATTTTAGTGTTCTGTTAAAAGAGAGGCATCTTTCAAACATGACCAATGCCAAAATAATGATCTCATCCTCAATTGCATAATTCTGGGTGAGATTTCAAGAGAGCATAGTTCTCACAAAGTGATTGGAGAGAGACCAACCCATTGAAGAATCTCACTCCTTGCTTGATTTTGCTTCTTTTTCTTCTTTTCCTTGTTTCAATCTTTAAGATTTTTATTTTTGAGACCATTATGACATAGAGGTCTATGCTATGTTATATGTCTTTTATTTCTTTACTCCACACACATTATTTTTATAATTTTAATTTTTTCTTCTCTTGAGGTACCAAGAGGTGACACTTTAGATTGCATATCCTTTCTATTCCCTTCCTGTATATCTTGCTATGATCTCTCAGGACACATTTTTCTTTTCACATTTACTGTGAACTTTTTCTTTCTGACTGTGGCTTTGGATCAAATTAGATCCACCACAACCAAAACGCTTTCATATTCCCAACAGCTTTTTCCACCTGCTCTTGATCATTGCAAAAGCTTGAAGCTTCCATTGTAGAAGTGAGAGAAACTGTTCCCCGGGATTTGCTTTTCCTTTCTTAATTTACAATTATTTTGAAGTGTGAGCATTTTCTTTGTTTTTGGATTATGCTGTGAATATTGTTTTTTTTTTTTTATGGAGTTTTACTTGTTTTTATTGTTCTGTATTGCTTTTACCAGAATTATTGGGAGATGCAGGTCTAGGCATTTGCTTTTTTTTTTTTTTTTTTGGTTTCCTGAAAGTCTTCTCAAAAATACTATTTTAAATATATCTGCATATTTTAAAAAGGTATGTTGTATGGATTTAGAGATGTGGCAGCCTGGATGATAGGAGAGTTTGGGGGAGAATGGATACATGTCTTTGAGAAGGGAATGGCAATCCACTCCAGTATTCCTGCCGGAGAATCCCATGGACAGAGGAGTCTGGTGGGCTACAGTTCATAGGGTTGCATAAAGTCGGATACAACTGAAGCGACTTAGCATGACATGGCATGTCAGAGGTGGTTCACTTCTCAGTGAACTCAAAAATACTTTTTTCATTTTAGTTTGTTAAAAACACCATTCATCATTTAGATTTGTGTTATTTCAGAAAAAGTAAATATTCAGAAAATTGCTAGATCTGTTACTGGAAATATGGTGGCTAGTTTATTCAAGCCAACCAACTTGTTGGAAATAACTATATTGTCATACAAAATGCAGACTTTTTCCTTATAAAATTGAAAAGCTGAAAGAATGTAAAGAATTATTATGTCAAAATAGATTATGTGAAAACAGTTTATTTATTAAACAAATTGAATTAGTAAGTAATCCTTCACACACATGTGCTCACATCTTGTGCTCACAAGCTTAATGGCTTCACAGGTTAATTCTATCATACATGAAAAGAAGAAATAATACCAAGTATATGCAAATTCTTTCAGAAAAGAGATAAAGAGAAAACATATTTCAAACATATTTTATGAGGCAGCATAACCTGGATATCCAAATAAGACGTAGAATTACAAGGAAAATATATACCAATATTCCTCATAAACATAAGTGCAAAAATCACTTATACAATATTACTAATCTAATATTGTGTTCTATAAAAATGATAATGCTTTATAATTAAGTGGGGTTCAGCACAAGAAATCAAGGTTGGTTATACCTCTGAAAACCATTCAATATAATTCACAATATTAACAGAATAAGGGAGAAAACAGTATCATCAGATAAGTAGATACTGAAAAAGCATACAGTAAAAAATATCCATTTATCATAAAAATTTCAGAAAAACAGGAACAGAAAAGAATTCTCTCAATTTAGCAAAGGGAATTTATAAAAAAATCTAACATAATTAATAGTATAAATTGGAAGCTTTCTCTGTAAGACTGGAAACAAGCAAAGAATGTCCTCTTTTCTCTATATTTGGTGAAGAGCTTGTTAGCGAAATTAGACATTAAAATAAAATGATATCAGGCTGAAAAAGAAGGTAAATTAGCATTATTCTTAGAAAATATGATTATTAATGTAGAAAATCCACAAAATAAAAATATTAGAATAAACAGATGTACCAAGATCTCAAGATGTAAGGTCATTAAACATAAATTGACTGCATTTCTAAATGCTAGCAACAAATATTTGGAAAATGAAATTAATAAAAATACCATTTACAATAGCATAAAACTAAAATTACTTAGGAATAAATTTAACAACAGATGTGCAAACCTCTAAACTGAAAACTTTAGAACCTTGATCCAAGAAATAAAAAGTTTACAAATAAAGAGAGATATGCCATGCTTGTGGATTGGAAGATCTGATGTTGTTAGCATTTATTTCTACTTCTCCCAAAACAGATCTAGAAATTCAATGCATTCCAAATAAACACAGGGGTTCAATGGCTTAAAAATGCTGAGAAAAAGTTACATTTAAACTAGAATTTCATACCTTACTAAACTATGAAAAAAATAAGAAGTCAAAATTAAAGAAATTTCAGAAATGCAATGTCCTTAAAGTTTGCATTCCATGCACCCTTTCTAAGGAAATTAATGGAGCATTTGTGCTTTCAAAAATGAGGAAAAACACTGACATAGTCAAGAGGAGTCTAAAGAGGCATTACGTTACTAAATGTAACGTAACTTTGATGAGATCCTGGAACTGAAAAAGGACATTAAGTAAATAGTAAGGAAATCTGTGTATAGTATTATGGACTTTAGCTAATGATAACAGAACAACACTAGCTTGCTAATTTTACAAACACATCGTAAGATGTTAATAATGGGGGAAATAGTTTTCAGTATATGGGAATTCTTGGTACTATTTTCTCAATTTTTTCTATAAATCTAAAACTGTCCTAAAAAATAAAGTTCATTTAAAAAATGAAGAAACCAAGAAACAGGAAAATATGGGATGCAGAAAACAGAGGATCTAACATACATAAGAGGTGAAGAGAATCCTCAGAAAGTGATGAACAGGGATCTCAAGATGTTAGATTTTCACTAAAGTAAGAGAACAGTCTATCAACACTTGAGTGGATCATGAATTTCTCAGAAAGACTTCTTAAGGAAGGCAGCATTTTAAGACCAGCAGCTAACATCATATAGCTACAGCTGAATATACTGAAAGGAGATTTGTACAAAAAGGATAAATCAGAGAAATCTATAGAATATTAAGCAAATGAAAGCACTTAAAAATATTCCCTTCAAGGAAAACAACAAGTCAAATGAAAGCAATACTTATATTTGATGTACCTCTGTAAATAGTGTTTAAAATTGTCTTAATAATGTGAACTGCCAATATTTACCTAAAATTTTAGTTATAACCATATTGCAATAAAGAGAGTGTGAGTGTGTATGTGTGTGTGGTGAGAGTGAGGTAAAAAAGATTCCATAGGAACTCACACTGGAAACTACTGCATGTTTAGTTGTTCAGTCGTGTCGTGTTCAACTCTTTGCGACCTCATGGACAGCAGCCCACCAGGCTCCTCTGTCCATGGGGATTCTCCAGGCAAGAATATTGGAATGGGTTGCCATTTCCTTCTCCAGGGGATCTTCCCAGCCCAGGGATCAAACACAGGTCTCCCACTTTGCAGGCAGATTCTTTACCATCTGAGCCATCAGGGAAACCCAAGAATACTAGAGTGGGTAGCCTATTCCTATTAGAGTAATTTAAACTTTAGACAAGAAGCTTATCAAATCAATGTAACTGAGAGGGCATGCCAGACCAGGGTTTCAAAGAGATATGTTCTCTGGGACTGGAGGTTGGATAAAGTTGAGTGAGAAGAATATGTTTACATTTAGTTTATGAATTTAGCTTGTTGCCTAGGGGTGAAAAAAGCTTAGAAAATAATGACCAGAGGAGGAGCAGCATTAAGAATCACAAGTAAATGGTGAATGCAGTTTGGGGCACTTTAACTTGAGGTACATAAATAGACATAAAACAGAATTGTTCAGGAGGCAAGTGGGGGACAGATTCAGGTGATACATATGGTAAATATGAATGAGCAGAAGGAGAGCAAATACTTGTCAGACTCTATGATTCAGGCAGTTTCATTATTTTACATGTAATAAGTCATTTAATTCAAAGGACAATTACTCTCATGTTACAAATGTGGATACCAAGGGTGAAAGAGGTCACATAAATTGTCTAAAATCTCACAATTAGAAAGTGGAGACTCAATATGGATTTAAATTTCAGACCATTTGACTTGATAGTCTCTTCCTTTAAATGCTTTCCCACAAGTCTGAACTTCAGGGAGTAGAACCATTGACTCCCTTTGTTCTCCTGACAGTGAGAGCAAAACATATTCACAACTATCTTACATGATATAATTGTGGCCAACTGCTCAGAACTGGGTGAACATCCTTTGTCAGTAGCAGTACAGCTGCTATTCCTTTGGCTTGCCTCACTCTTGCAGAACCTCTGTCTATCAAGCTAGTGTCCACATCTGTAAGATGCTTTGTTCACCAATCCTGGTTTTATAATCTCAAACCAG
>SJXQ01002036.1:14970-57184 GCA_006408695.1 Aepyceros melampus | reverse complement strand
TAGATAAAATTCAGCCAATAATTTACTAAACCATGTGACTTTGTTGCTTGAAATGGTACTATTGACTTAGCAATATCTTTAAATAGCTCCACACTATCAGTTAGATCTTACCACCAAAATCCAGCATGACAGAGCACCCTGAAATTCAGTGGCATAAAGCAACAGTGAGTTCTCCTTGCTCACACATCTGCAGTTTGGCTGAGTGTTAGCTGATCGAGGTTGGCCTCAGATGGCCTTGGTGCCACACTGCAGATTGGGTTCAGGTGAGCTCCATGTGTCCTTCACTTCCCTCTTCCCATGGTACAGAAGCACAAGAAGGTGGATGGAAACACAGATGCCTCTTAAGGCACTGTTACTTCCTCTCACATTTCATAGGATAAGGCAAGTTACATGGCCAAGTCCATAAAGAATGCCATGTCTAATGGGAATAACTGAATAAGTGACACAGACGAGGGAATGGATATGAGTAGTAATGACAGGTTGGAAAACTTACCATATCCAATGAGAATCTTACTAACAACTGCCAGGGTCCAGCCCTGGTGGATCCAGGGAATTTGAAGTGGGGACAGAGTCGGAGTCTGGAAAAGGACTATTTAATTAGAAATATAAAGAGGTTAGGAAAGAATAGTGTAGTAGGAAAATTAGTGGAGAAAAGAGGCTGAATAACTTGGTTTATGCAGAAAACTAATAAAACCTCGAGACAGGAGGTTTGCACCATCTACTTTAGGCCACCAGCGCCCACTTGAATAGCGGAGGGTGCCCCACCTTGGGCTCCCTCTCGCGTGGATCTTAGAAGCCAGGGCAAGTAAGTAGACTTGGCAAGCCTCCATGCTCCAGATGGGAATTCAGCCACAGAGTCGGAGTCTGGAAAAGGACTATTTAATTAGAAATATAAAGAGGTTAGGAAAGAATAGTGTAGTAGGAAAATTAGTGGAGAAAAGAGGCTGAATAACTTGGTTTATGCAGAAAACTAATAAAACCTCGAGACAGGAGGTTTGCACCATCTACTTTAGGCCACCAGCGCCCACTTGAATAGCGGAGGGTGCCCCACCTTGGGCTCCCTCTCGCGTGGATCTTAGAAGCCAGGGCAAGTAAGTAGACTTGGCAAGCCTCCATGCTCCAGATGGGAATTCAGCCAGAAAAGGGGAGAAAAGAATGACATGGGGGAGCCCAGCATCAGTGCAAGACTCAAGACTTTATTTTCAAAATCAGCTTATATACCCCAAGTTGTACATAAAGAAATAATGGAATATGCAGAGTTATGCAGGGGCAGCAGTCCTGACCCTCATTGAGACCAGGCTTTCTTTTGGCATACCTTCCCATATACAAAAGGTCTCAGGTGGTTTACATTATCTTCTGGCCAAGAGGCCTGTTAACATTTTTATGGCTCTTTTCCTAGATAAATGTCTATCAACCAGAAAACTCTTTTTCCATAAAAGTGTTTTTTCTTTACTCTACATCACCCTCAAAGACTAAATAAAGTTACATTCCTGTAGAACAAAGGTGCAGTAGGTTATAACAAAGAAAGTAACTCAAAGATCTAATGTTGCTAATACCAGGTCTACTACCTGTTTTTTCTATATACCAACTATATCTACAAATGAAAGATATGAAAATTCGGCAGCAAGTATTGGCTTAACAAAGGAAACTTTTAATCAGTCCTATTCTAATGATTTTGACTCCTCGGAAACTCCTACATTCCTAAGATGTTTTAAGCTTCCTATGCCTCTCGCAGTCGGGAGGCTGCAAACAATCACTTGCGCAGCTGTAAGAGTCCTGTAGGCAGGCTAGAAAGCCATCAGAGGGGTTTTTGGATTGAAACACTCGTATTATATCCAGGAGATTTATTATCTAAAAGCTCTAAATTAACTTTTTTCCAGAAAAAGGTGGTGGGGGGACAGCTGCCTGTTAGTGTCAGAAGAGTAGGTGGAAAGCATAACACAGTAAAGCAGGCAGACTCTGGTTTTGGGGAGTGGATGCTCAGGAAATTCCAGGGGGAACCCCTGAAGCCTGATCATGCCCTTGCATTTTGTCAGGCTTCCTTCCTCATGACCTTTGCCACAGGCGGGATTCCTCACGCTGGCTCCCGGCAAAGAACATTTTTCATGAAACCAGGGACTGTGTCTGATACACTTTCTTTCTTTTTTTGATATTTTTAATGACTGAAAAAGACCTAAAACCGAAGCTTCTGGAAGAACCATTTGTTCTTGCCAGTCTTGTATCTGTCCTCAAACTTGACCTTGGCCTCTTGTCAGGCCTTGCATTTGAGAGTAGGATCTCTGAAGACAACCTTGTTGACAAGTTTTGTCCAAGGGAATATCCACAGAATACCTTGTGGGCATGAGGTGATTATAAACTTTCACAAAAGACTTGATCTTTGACCTCTTGGTGATTTTCTTCTTGCCCATGGCACTTTGCAGGGATAGCAAGCAATTCCACTCACCAGAGCATGGCTGTAGGATCGGTCTGAGGTGCCATCTCCAATGTTGTTCAGATGACTGCTTTGCGTCCGGAGTAGCGACCAGCCAAGACCAGCCTCACCTTCCCAGGTTTCCTAAGCTTGACCTTTTTGGCAGCAACCACTTGGGCCTACAGCAGAAAGCTGATATACTTTCCACTGTGGCTTTTGCTATGTAAAAAGCCTCCCGCAAAGTTGGTAGATTAAAGCAGCCATCACTTATTAGCTTATGATTACATGATTTGAAAACTTGAGCTGGGCTCCACTGAACAGTTGTCCTGCTGCTCTCATTCACATGGTTAGACGGCAGGTTTCTTAGGGGCCACTTGGCCTGGCATGGCCTCACTCACCTGCCCAGCAGTTGGTGTTGGACTGCTGGCCAGAGTGGCAAGGGTGACAGGGTCACGTGAGTCTCCAGCAGTCCAGTGTGGTTTTATTCACATGCTGAAGGTTCAAGGTTTCTAGGAGCAGCAAGAGAGAGCAAGCTCGATTGCACAGATGTTGATAAAGCTTCTGCTTGTGTCTCAATTTCTATTATACCATTGGTCAAAGGTGATTTCCTTCAGCCACACCCAGATTCAGAATACACAGTTCACAGATACAGAGAATGTTTACAAATTATGAGCTGTTACTCTGATAGTCTTCTATACCTCATACTGTTCCTGACACATCATGGGCACTCAGAAATACCAGTTGAATACCTGAGTCCTGAGGTTTGTCTACTTTGGTTTGTTATCAGTTATAGACATTTAAAATCTTCCAAATTATTACTGGCACATGGGTAATATATTGATCTCTACCAGAGTAAAGTCTTCAGTGATATACTTTCCACAAAAAGGGGCTGTCAGAGGCATGCTTTACAGATTTCAAGATGTCACAATGTTTGAAACTAATACATTGGATGATATAATAAAAACCCCAAATATTGGGTTGAAACAAACAGTATTTTTTAAAAAGGTAGTTAGTAAGTCTGCATGTCAGTACTAAATGTATTATTTTTCAAGTTTAGAATGAAAGGCCACATCTGGTTACAAGTCATTTGAAAAAGATGTTAGGGTTAAATAATCCTGAGTTCAACTTTTTATTGAGTCCAATAAAAAGTAAAAATATGATTTTTAGCCTACATGGATAGATATATAGTATTAGTATCATCATGAGGAAGCCTAATAGTACTGGTAAGAGCATAGCCCAAACCTTTCATGTATTTCTAGATGTTCCATCTAAAGAACTTCCACATATTAGGATATTTCTCCAGGAAAGCAGCCAAGATGGTGAACAAGCTGGAAATCATTTTACAGAAGGAAAAGCTGAGAGATGTATAGGTATGTATCCTAAAAAAAAAAAAAAAAGGACTTTGAGAAATGTGTTGTTGCTCTTCAAAGTCTGAAGAGTTATAGCCTGTGAAAGCAAAAACAATCAACCTGTGATGTTCCAGCTGTTTCCTAGAACCAGTAGCTAAAAAGTTACAGAGGCAGATTTTTACTCTATTCAAGGACTAATGATTAGACACAAATGAAATGGAACACCTGGTAAAGAATGAGTTCCCCTCACTGAAAGTATTCAGGCAGACACTGTTTGACCATGTCCCAGAAATGTTTTAAATTTGGAATAAGGTTGAACTAATGCCATTTAAGTTCCCTACTAGATTCAAGGTTGCATCTAGTGCTTTGTATGTGTTGAGGAAAGGAAAGGTTTCAGAAGGGAGGGCTGTTGGGAATATTAGAAGAGACACTATTTTTACTAGGATTGACGAGAAAGTTCATTCGGGGTTTGTCATGCCATCTTATTGAAAAACCTGAATGAACTTTGTAGCCAACCCAATATATGAATTAAGTTGGGATAATAATGTCGCAGAGTACCAGACTGACTAGAAAACAGTCAAGGTTGTTTTCTAATGGAAACTGAATTACTGACAAGTATTGCCAAAATGGGACTCACAAATCCGTTTCAAATAAGGCAAAACTAGACATTTTCTATTTAATTAGTTTCTGTACAGATTCTTCTGTTAGCACACCCGTAAGTTTGCCCTATCCTTCCAGAAAAATATATGCTTTTGTTTTCTTCTTTCCTCTTCTCTCATATAGTGATTTTTATCCTTTTATTACTGTTAGAAGCAAACATTTATTTTTAAATCATAAAACCCTTTTTTATACTTCCACTAATTAATTCTGTCTGTGGCTGTGTTTTGTAAAGCACTGCTTTTCTGTATCTTGAAGTAGAAACAAAATTGTTTTTAAACCGTTCTCTGTGATGTTAAGCACAAAGAATAAAATAAATAAGTCCTTTTCACTGTCAAGATTTATCTGTTTCAAATTTTTCTAAAGCACAAGGCATTATTAATGAAGCACTTAACATTAAGCTTGCAACAGTCTGGTATAAAACAGCAACAGTAATCCACCAGATAAAGAGAAATATGGAAATGAGTTTTCAGTGGGAGCAGGGGAGGGATTTCTGCACTTTCAATAGAATTTAATAGGTTTCGAGTTCCATTCCTGTGTCAGAGAGATGAAAAAAAGAGAAAGTGAGTAATCTTTTTAATTGATTCCAAAAAGTTGAGAAAACAGTTGAGTGAGTCTGGAAATGAGGGAGAATTTGAGTGAGTGGGTGAGAGGAAATTTTCTTTTTCAGTTTGCAAGCTGAACCCCAGGGATCCAAAGGAAACTGAGCAATAAAAACCAGAGACACCATCTAGTTGCAGGGAGGGGAACATGCCAGGAGAGAAGGCTGTCAGTGAACTCAGAGAAACACCCACTGGATAATCTTTGTTAGCAGAAGAGATGGAGGGTTCTTTAAGTCTGTGCCTAATAGGAAATGAGTTGGTGCCAAAACCTGCTAAAGGAGTGGGGAACTGCATTTTAAAATGATAATCATGCCTTTTCAGTTCAAAAGAAGGTGTATGAGAAGCTATGAGGGATGTCTCTGTGAAGAAGAGGCAACAATAAAGAATAGAGGCCCTTTGGTATATATGATGTTTGAAGCACATCCAAGTTTTCAGACATTATGTTGGACGTTTATCATTTTGCCTGTTTCATTGGTCTTCATCTATAGAGAGGATGCAGCTGATCCACCTGTCAATAAACCATACCTATGGACACTTTATATTTTGGAGACAGACCGGACTAAGACCAACCAAATCTTGAGCCTTATCCCTCTTGTGGCCAAGGACAGGTAATCTGAGATGGGTGACTGTGGTTTAAAGTAGTATTTTCCCCAAGAAATCTAATTTCTCTATGAGATTTATTGACCCCAATAGATATAGTTACTTAACACGAGTCTACAGATACAGAGATCACAGAAATATTACCCATTTCCATAGATATTAGTCTCATATGAAAGATTTTCTTTCCTAAAAAGTGAATATGCTTATTCCTTAAAAAAAAAAATCAGATATAGGGACTTCCCTGGTAGTCCCCTGGTTAAGACTCCATGTTCCCAATGCAGGGTACACAGGTTTGATCCCTGGTTGGGAAACTAAGATCCCACATTCTGCGTGGCCAAAAAATAAAGATAAATTTTTAAAGAAATAATCATTTAAAAATAGGATATGATTTTATGAAACTGCCAGATTTTTAAGTTTAAGAATTAACATTGTTGCACTGGGGACCTTTCCTGTGTCCATGTCCACTCTTCCCCTTTCTCCATCCTGCTGCGACTCGCAAGCCTGCCCTAGATGAACTGTGTCAGCAGGATTCTCTTCCCTCAAGTTTGGGATTCAATTTGGCTAATAGGGTGTATTGGCAGGAGAAAGAAAGGAGGGGAAGAAGGTGAAAGAATTTAGTCCCCAGCTCCCTCTCTGCCAGGTCACCTTGTCTTGGCCACTTTCTTCCACCAGAAGCTAGAACTTCTGTTATCCTTCTCCCCTCATCACATTGCCTTCTCTTCTTTTAAGTCCCAATAACTGTTCTCTCCCCTGACCCCTTAAGGCTTAGGGGTGGTAGCAGCATTCAGTAATTACTAGCCCTGGGGTATTCCACAGCCCCTGTGGTTTTCCTATACTCTGTCTACTCATTTTTAAATCTGTTTATTAAACTATCCCCAAATGACCCAGGGTTGGTGATGCCATTCCACACTAGATGATTTTAATACCTAGGAGGGACTTCCCTGATGGTCCCGTGGCTCAGACCCTCTCTCCCAATGCAGGGGGCTGGGGTTTGATCCCTGGTTGGAGAACTAGATCCCATGTGCTGCAGCTAAGAGTTTGTATGCTGCAACTGTGAGTTCAGATACCATAACTAAAGATCCCATATGCCACAACTAAGACCTGGCACAGCCAAATGAATAAATGAATGAATAAATAAATATTTTTAAAAGATAAATACCTAGCAAATTTACTAATATATGAAGAACCATTCATAAGCAAGTGAAACTTTCATACTTGGGTTTTCTTATTGAGTCACTACTATTTAAAGAAAAAATGGCTATTGTTTACTGAGAGCTTACTCTAGTCCTGAAACTGCTCTAAAAAAATAACACCTTAAAGGTGTTATTTCATAGGGGGCTTCCCTGGTAGCTCAACTGGTAAAGAATGCTCCTGCAATGCAGGGGACCCTGGTTCAATTCCTGGGTTGGGAAAATCCCCTGGAGAAGGGATAGGCTACCCACTCCAGTATTCTTGGGCTTCTCTGCTGGCTCAGATGGTAAAGAATCTGACTGTAATGTGGGAAACCTGAGTTCATTCTCTGGATTGGGAAGATCCCCTGGAGAAGGGAACGGCTACCCACTCCAGTATTCTTGCCTGGAATACTCTTGCCTGGAATTCCTTGAAGAGAGGAGCCTGGCAGGCTACAGTCCACAGGGTCACAAAAAGTCAGGCATGACTAAGCACAGCACAGGTCATATAACCTCACAATTAAACCTGTGAAGATGCTACAACCATTATCCACATAGGCAAAGGAAGGTTGTAACTTGCTCATGTGACATTGTGAGTTATAATAAGAAAGAGATAATTCATTTGAAGTCCCTGTTTCTGGCACAGAGCTCCTAAAACCCTAAGAATTTCCTAAGTGATAAGAGCAATAAATGTCTGTTGATACTCATAACCAACCTGTTTCAACCACATCTGAATTTATGTCAATGAGGTGGCTTTTGGAGAAGGAAATGCCAACCCATTCCAGTATTCTTGCCTGGAGAATCCCAGGGACAGAGTGCCTGGTGGGCTGCCGTCTATGGGGTTGCACAGAGTCGGACACAACTGAAGTGACTTAGCAGCAGCAGCATGTGACTTTTAGAAAGCAATTAGGGGTTTAGTTGTCAAGGGAACTCACCTTGTGGTTGGAGAGTTGGAACTTTCAGTCTCACCCCCCTGACCTCTGAGGAGGGAAGAGGGACTTTAGGTAAAGTTCAGTAACGAGTGGCGAATGGTTTAATCAACTATGCCTGTGTGATAAAGCCTTCATAAAAGGGGTTTAGAGAGTTTCCTGGTTGGGAGGAGAGGCATGCTCGGAGAACAGCAGTTCTGAGCCCTCTCCCCATATACATCTTCCATCTCGCTGTTCCTGAGTTACCTTCTTTTACAATAGTCCAGTAGTCTAGTTATTGTGGCTGGAAAAGGTTGGAAAAGAATTTCTAGACACAGAATATTTTAGAAGAGATAGTTTATTGAGAGCAAAAGGTGGAGCTAGTGAGGGCACTGCAAAGACAGCAGACCAACTTCCTGACAGACCAAGGAGAGCCGACCCCTTTCATGGGCTTGTGGCCAATTTTAATAGTCTCAGGACAAAGACACTTCCTATGGGGAGAGATGGTGTTAAGTCATTGGTTGGGGGTCTTTTGGTGCCCACTTTGCCTAATATGGAGATGGGAGCTGGCTGGTTAGGGACAGGATGGCTCATGACAAACAGGATGGCCCATGACAATGGTTGCCATGGAGCTTGGCTAATTCTGGATTTCTTGCCCTATGACCTCCGCCTGGGCTCCACACTAGTAAGAGAAATATTTCTGAGTTCTGTGAACCGTACTAGCAAATTAATCAAAACCAAGGGGAAGGGGTTGTTGGAACTTCCAGTTTATATGTGGCAGATCGGAAGCGCAGGTGACAACCTGGACTTTCGTTTGGTGTCTAAAGTGGGAGTGAGTAGGCTTGTAAGACAGAGCCCTTAACCTGTGGAATCTGACAGTGTCTGCAAGGTAGAGGATGCTGCAGAAAGCTCAGTCTCTGTGTTCCGGTGCAAATTAAATCTCAGAGACAAGAGTTTTGAGTGAAGTAGGTGAAAATAGCTTTCTTGTTTTGCCGGGGATGGGGGCTGGACACAGCCGGCTGGTGCCCTGAAAAACTGTGTGTCCCGACCTGGGGGAATTTGGTGAGGAATTTTATAGCAGCAGTTCAAGGACAGGTTTGGTAAGAAGGATCAGGGTTGGGGAGAGGAGCTGTATTCCTTTCATCTGACCTCAGATGGTCTCCTGATGAGCATTTATGTTATCAAACTGTGACCTTCTCTCTGGAACATCCTCCATTCAGTGGAGATTTTAGTTCTACAGATGAATTTAATGATACTATTCTGTGTATCCCTTCCTTGAGGGGGAACACAGGAACCTGCCCCACAGCGGTGCTGTTGTTTCCTGATTGCTCCTCCCTTATCTCTGTATTCTGTCCCTTCCCTGATTTGCAACTATTTGAAAGGCTTCCATGTCCTGGAGACCCACAGGGTCCTGCCTGGTTTCAATAGTATCTGAGTTAAGATGAATTGTAGGGCACCCAGCTAGTGTCAGAGCATTGCTGGGTGTGGGAGGAAGAAACAACACGTCAGAATTGGCGCTAAAATTGGACTTAATATTGCATGATTAATAAGTGTCAGGGCTAGGATGTGAACCCAAGAAATCTGACTCCTGAGTCCATCCTGGTAACAGAGTAATACTGCCTTTCTATACAAGAATGGTAGAAGTGTAATTCATGGGAAAAGTTATGTAATACAAATGGAAAATTACATTGAAATTTCCAGAATGTATGAAGTTACTCAGTAGTAAAATTAAATATATTGGCTTTAATTTTAGCAGAAAATATTTATAAGATATAATGTTATGCAGGGGAAGGCCCTATGAGAAATGGTAGTTTAGAAATGGTCAGTTGGAAAGGAAATTTGGTTTTATTCACTACCTCTCCTACAAAAAGTTTATGTGCAAACATACATGCTTGCATATTTTATTTCTATGATATTGATAACAAAAGTGTGTGGCAGCTGCTGTGATTCTATTTATATATATGAGGTGTGAGTGTGTGCTCAGTCGCTCAGTCGTGTCTGACTCTTTGCAGCCCCATGGACTGTAGCCCACCAGGTTCCTCTGTCCATGGGATTCTCCAGGCAAGAATACTGGAATGAGTTGCCATGCCCTCCTCCAGGGGAACTCTCTGACCCAGGGATCAAACCTGAGTCTCCTTCACTGCAGTTGGTTTCTTTACCACTAATGCCACCTGGGAAGCCCTTATATATGAGGAAACAGGCGATTGGAAGTCACACCACCATAAATCATTGGCCTCCTTCATCAAAACATTTTATGTATTGTCCACCTCAGTTTCAGGAATTGGCAGCCTTATCTCCAACCCAGGACCACCTGCAAATTAGGGGTATATCACAAGACTTTCATGAAGCTCAGAATTCTGAAGTCATCACAAGACAGAGAATGAGATCATGATGATAACAAAGATAAGAATGGCAAAAAAAAAAAAAAAAGCTACCTTTTGCCACATTTCCAGCTGGTCCTGTAGAATCTGGCTCTGCTCTCACTTACTCTGAAATGGCCCTTCCATCTGAAGCAGAAAATCAAGTCAGACTCCTTCATTTTCATAACAGAATGTTCACTTTGGTAGCACAGCTGATATCTTCATTCAGCAGTTTTACACATTCTGTACAAAGACCAAATGTTTTAAAATTTTATTTTTTTGGCCACACTGTGCAGCTTGTGGGATCTTAGTTCCTAGATGAAGAATCAAATCCTTGTCCCATGTAGTGGAAGCCACAGTGTCCTACACACTGGACCACCAGGGAATTCCCACCAAGTCCAATTTTGAACTGATAACTCTCTGTTTTTGCCTTAAGTACAGTTTAGACAACTGATAATTGAAAAGTCAGACTAAAGAACATTAGTGATGTGTTAAATCTTTTTTTTTCCTCTTAGTAGATGAATGCCCATTCACTTCTCTTATGGGTACAGACCCGGGATCTCTCAGGCTCCAGACTACAATGCAAGAGGAATGAAAGATCTTCCAATCTTCTCCTGTGTTCTGCCTATTGAACCAAAGCGTGGATAAGGGTTTTTTGGTTCTTTACTGAGTTTCACAAACCACAGCTTTATGAGAAATTTCACCCAGATTTTGGCAGTAGCATACCCGTTCATCTGTATGCTTAGCTCTATATTTTTTAGCTGTTATCATGTGTGAATATTCATCCAATTATTTTTTGTGAGACATTAGGAGGACCTACAATCAGAGACACTTCTTTAAACTCCCCCATTGCACTGTAGTCTGAAGCCTGAGAGACCCATAAAAAGAAGTGAGTGAGCATTCATCTACTGAGAGAGGAAAAAATATATTACATCACTAAATCTATCACATCACTCATGTTACCTTGTCTATCTTTTAAATTATAAACCTAAAGGAAGAAGGTTAGGGACTAAGGGCACAGTTGGCACCAAGCAAGACATCATGTCATATGATTTCTAAAATGTTGTCAGTTTTTTTGTTTCCTTTTCTCCTATCCTATGGGACAATTTGCCTGTTTCTAGTGACTTCTAGATCATCTGGAGATATCTTATATGGACACTGCAGTTTTACTTGTTATAGAACTGAAAATTTTCATTTATATTTCTTTAGCTCCCCTAACTCTGTTGTTAATAATTAGCTAGTGTGTAATGGCCTTGTAATAGATCGGTTCAGTTCTATAACTAGCTACATAATTTATTGGCTTCCTTGGTAGCTCAGTGGTAAAGAATCCTCCTGCTAATGCAAGAGATGTGAGTTCGATCCCTAGGTCAAGGAAGATCCCCTGGAGAAGGAAATGACAACCCACTCCAGTATTCTTGACTGGGAAATCCCATGGACAGAGTAACGTCCAATGTAAAATGAAGCTGTAAAACCTCTTGTTCAGAAATTTTAACAACTTCAAGATGGCAACAGTAGAGCATTAAACCAAACCTTTCTAAATGTGGGGCCCTATGCAGCTGTATAGGCCACATGCCCATGAAGCCAGCCTTGCTCATTTTCCTAGATTTATGTTCAATGCAATAAAATAGTTTAATGTTCCTTTCTTGGATTACTGTTGAACATGATTTTATATGACAGTGGCCAAAAGGAAGCTTCTTGCCATATGAAAGGCATTAATTTGTACATTCAATGCCTTAAAAAACACAGAAAAAAAACCTAAATTTTTCTCTAGTGTTTAATGTTAGGCAAAATGTTTCTTTCCAAAGAAATGCATATACTTTCTTTCATCATCCATTCCTTCATTTATAGGTATTTACTGAGTAGTCACCCTTTGCAAGCATTGCTCCAGACACTTGGATAGATCCATGAACAACTGAACAGGGCAAAATCTATGCCTTCATAGAGTTTATAATCAGTGGGTGGAATTATAGTCAGTTTTTTAAGCTTTTCAGGGAAACTTTAAGTTCTTCTGAAGACAGATAATATTTACAGCATTTTCCTCTATTCCACTCTGTTGTCACAGTTTGTATGCTATATTAAGCAAATAAATATTAAAAAAAAAATTTGGTGCACAGTAGGAGTGAAATGGGGAAACCATATTCTAACATAACTACCTTCTAGTACATCATAGAATTCTTTTATAAGAATAAACTTCTGTGTAATTTGTATGATAGATGTATATAGGTATGAATAAAAAGCATGATCCTACATAACCAACTGACTATAAATAATCAGGGTTTTGTAGGCAACTTTTAGGCTTATCTCAGTTACCTTCTATTATGACCAGGCATCAGTGTTAGATCTAGTCACTGATTCAATAAAAAGCGGGGAAAGGAGCAAAAAAAAAAATCTAAACAGAGCTTTTTCATTGAATGTAAGCACTAAATGGCAAAAGTGGAAAATATTCATAGCTGACACTCTGAAATTTCAGAAACCCATATTCCAACAAGTGTACCTGAAATTTCTTGACCTGGCTCCTGACCAGGATAATATTTATTGACAAAACAACAGCATATAGTTACTAGGGACTTTGAACTTTGCAATCAGACATTTTGTCAATCTGATACTAACTTAGCATCCCTAAACTTCCCCAACATCAGGGCCCAGAGGGATGAAGAGCAGAGCACAGAGGGTTTCTAGAGCAGTGTAACCACTGGATATGATTGTGGTGGATCCACGTCATATGTTTGTTCAAATTCTTCGAACATACAACACCACGAGTGAACCTTAATGTAAACTGTGGACTTTGAGTGATAATGACATGTCAGTGTAGGCTCATCAATTACATCAAAGGTACCAACTATAATGTAAGATGCTGATAATGGGGGAGGTTATGCCTGTGCAATGGCAAAGGTGTATGGGAAATCCCTTGTGCCCAGTACTACTGTGAACCTAAAGTTTCTCTTAAAAAATAAAATCTATTTAAAAAAAAAAGGCCCACATAATGTTCTCAGTCCACTATATCCTTAGTTCAGACACTAACTCATCTTTAGTTGCACTCTCAGTAAAATATAGTTTGAGGCTTTCTACCCAAACATAACAGACCCACATCAACTGTTTGAAATTTAAAATATCTCCTAATGGCTTAAAATATCTCAGAAGGTAAAGAAAACACGATCAGTAGAGAATGACAAGAAAGTGAATAGCTGCTGTGTGTTCCCTCTTTCAGATGATATAAAAGTACAAATTGTTGAGATAACTCCTTAAATGACTACCATATAATCCTTAGAGATGGAGCTAAGTGGCAACCAGGAGAGGTTTTCAAGACTGGGCTTCACTGGGTTACAGTGTGTCTTAGGTCGGGCTGCCATTGCAATATGCCAGACTGGGTGTTTTAAACAACAGACATTTATTTTTTTTCAGAGCACTAGAGGCTGAGAAGTTCATGATCAAGATGTTGGTAACATAGGTTTCAATCTGAGATCTCTTCTGTTTGCTTGTAGGTGGCATCCATCTCACTGTGCATTCACATGACTCTTCCGTGTAACACACACACACAGCACATGCTCTCTTATGTTCCTTCTTATAAAGTCACTAATCCCATGAGGGCCCCACCCTCATGACTTCATCTAAACCTAATTACTTTCTAAAGGCTTCCCTGGTGGCTCAGACAGTAAAGTGTCTGCCTGCAATGCGGGAGACCGGGTTCGATTCCTGGGTCGGGAAGATCCCCTGGAGAAGGAAATGGTACCCCACTCCAGCACTCTTGCCTGGAAAATCCTGTGGACGGAGGAGCCTGATAGGCTACAGTCCATGGGGTCACATAGAGTTGGACAGGACTGAGTGACTTCACTTTCACTTTCTTTCAAAGACACACTGGGGTTAAAGATTTCAACATATGAATGGGAAGTAGAGTACACCTTAGCCCAGAGCACCATTATTCAAAGTATGATCTGTCAGCCCTACACATAGAAGATAAAGAAAGGAAACTTTGTTTATAAAGTCCTTACTCTATTCTGGCACTAGGTTAAGGGCTTCAATATATTATTTCATTTAATGGAGTAAATCAGGAGGCTCAGAGAGATGAAACCACTTTGTCCAAGTCACAGAACTAGTAAACTTTGCAGTTTCAAATCCTGTCCCCTTGATTCCATTGCTATAGTCTTTCTGCTAGTCATTGGAGCCTTTCTTATATTTCAGTATTTACTGGCAAGCTTATTGAAGAGTGATTATTACCAAAGAAAACAGACGCACACCTCTAATGGAGGTGAAACCAATTTGAATCAAGAAGTCACTGATTTTATTTCATAGAGGGAACTATAGTTGGTCAGAGAGCATATTTTTGTGTTTGCTCTTTATGGATGAGTTAAAAAAATTGATTTTTTTTTACATTGACTAGTTAACATGAACTCAGAACAAAGGGATTTGGATGGTCTACAAAGGTATTTCAGTATTAGCTGTTGTTTAGCGTTCTTATTCTGTTGACCTTATGATGTTTTCACATCCCTTCACATCAGAATCATCTAGCTTGGGGAAGTAAGGACTATGTCAATCTAAATTGTCACATACAACCGATTATAGTAGCAAAAAGAAAAAAGGAAAAGAACCTCAATAACTGTTCATTGTCTGGCCACGTCTCTTGGTACACTTTCAAATACTTGGCTGCTAAGCCAGGAGAATCTACAAACGTTCTTTCTTAGGCTTGGAAATAGTGAATCCAGCCCCAAAAATCTTACCCCTCTACCACATTGACCCAGTACTAATCACCTCATTGTAGTTCCCCTTACCTACCCCCATAGTGGTACAGGGGTTAACACTTTTTTTCTGAAAAGTGCCAGATACTAAACATTTTCAATTTTGCAGGCTCTATTGATCTCTGTTGCAGCTATTCAACTCTGCCATTGTCACCTGAAAGCAGCTACAGACAATATAGAAATGAATGCGTGGCTGTGTGCCAATAAAATTGTACTCAGGCACAAAAAAAATGGTGGCATCCCAGATTTAGTGTGCTAATAGTAGTTTTCCCACTCCTCCATAAGTAAATAATGTAGGTTTTTTCCTGAAATTGTATGATGAATAGAAGAGTGTTCACTGTCACTACACACTTCATAAAAAACTCAAAGCTTCCACTGAAATGCTCATTGTTTTACCCCAAAGTCTGTTTCTGGCCTCCAGGAGCCCTAACTCCTCTCTCTCCCTTTCAATCACAAATCTTTCAAAGGGCCCAGTATTCTCCAGAGCATTTCAATTCTTCCTCAAAGTTTGCAAACCCTATTAAAGGATTACCAATACCCATTGTCTTTAAAAAGCCATTTAAATGAATAACTGTTGTTATTACAGTCTGCCCCTTGAAGGTCTCATCCTCTACTCCAATATTGCATTAAAATGCAATGTACAATAATCACATGAAAAACTTTTCTGTATCTTTAACCCTCAAGGATCACAAATTTAAAAATCAGATAGTACACATTCACTAGAATGATTGACATTTAAAAAAAAATTGACAGCACCAAATGTTAGCAAGGACACTGCTGATGCAAGTGTAAAATTTTATAGTTTCTGCATAAAACTCTTTAGCAGTTTTTAGATGAAGATATGCCTACCCTATGACCTAGTAATTATACCCCCACTATTTATCCAAGAGAAGTGAAATCATATGTCCACATAAAGATCTGTATATGCATGTGCATAGCAGCTTTGTTCATAAAAGCCAAAAACTGGAAACAAGTAGATATTTATCAGTATAAAATCGATGAAGAGACTATATTCTATTCATAACACCAAATAGTACTCAGCAATAAAAAAAAAAAAAAAAAAAGGAATGAGCTACTGCTATGGACCAAATGTTTGTTATCCCCTCATAATTCATCTATTGAAGCACTAATCCCCAGTGTGATGGTTCTTGGTACTGGGGCCCTTGGAACATAGTCTGGCCATGGTTAGAGTCCTCCTGAGTAGGATTAGTATCCTCTGTGTCCTTATAAGAAGAGACACAAGAGAGATGTCCTATCTTGGCCATGTACAGCAAGAAGATAGCAGTCTATAATTTAGGAAGAGATTTCTCACCAGATACCAAATCTACCAGCACCTTGATCTTAGATTGGATTTCCCAGCCCCCAGATCTGTTAGAGAGTAATATTTGTTTTTTTTTAAGCTACCCAGTCTATGGTATTTTTGCTATGGTAGTCCAACTGACTAAGATAACTACTGATACATGCAATAATATGAATGGATGTCAACAACATGCTAAGTGTAAGAAGCCAGGTGAAATAAAGAGCACATAGTGTATGACCCTTTATATGAAATTCTAAATAGACAAAATTAACATGAAAACAGAAATCAGATTAGCAGTTCTTAGGTAAAATGTTGAGATTGACTGCAGAGCGTGACAGGGGTCTTTTCAGAGTGATGGGAATACTGTAGGTCTTAATATATATTTGCCTAAACTTATTGAACAATATCCATAAGGTCTGAATATTTCATTGTACATAAACTTTACCTCAGTACAAAAATATTAAAAATAATGTAATTACTTGATATTTTAAAAATCAAGTCCCAAAGTGACTGCTAGAGTACCAGCCATCACATCTGCATTCCAAGTAGTGAAAAGGAAGACAAATGGAGAGGTAAAAGGATAAAGAACACATGCCTGCTGTCTGGTCATTCTTGAGGAGACTCAAAGTCTTACCAAGAACTTGCACTTAATTCTCAGTGGATAGTCCTACCTAGAAGACAAGTGGGGAAATTAGCACATGCACTATTCAGCCAGCACCTTCCAGATGGAATAAAATCAGTATTTACACAAGAATAAGGGGAGAAAGGATACTGGCTCTCCATTAGTCATTCAGCCACAGCACGAAAAGTGTACACACACACACACATACACACACAATTTCTTACACAGTTTCAGGGGATTCGTGGGTCTTCACTGAGTCCCAATTTTTAAAATTCAGTATTAAAAACCACTTGTCTAGGGAGCTTGATAATTGCTGTTAACCACAATTAATGAAAAGTGTGTAGATGGCAAATTTTCGTGGCAATGTCTTTCGCAAAACACAAGAATATGCCGTGCTCACCCACCTGACATTAATTTTCTGGTGTCTCCCAAAGGCTCCAATCCATTAAGTGGCTTGTTCTTAATTGAGCAGTATTTAATTCTTCTGCCATCTTAAATATATAATAGGTGAATGTAGGAAGATAGGCCACTTCACATAAGTGTACATTCTCCTTACACACTTGATTTGATGGCATTAGTTTGCAGGTGTCTCTACTTCAATTAATTGCATATTGACTAAATGTGTGGTTTAAACTCAGTACAAAACTGAAGTATTCAAATGATAGTCTCTTCAATATAATTATTCCACATAAGTTGGAGTGCTGACAAAATGTTGTCCTTTATTTTTTTAAAATAATAGCTTCAAGTGTGTTCAAGAGTAGATAACACAGAAAATGTCAACAAGATATGACAAATATAAAATGAAAATAATGAAATGAAACTGTACATCTTTATTTAATTTTTCCTCCATAGAGTCACAAACGATTGTTCTTATGAAAATCATGTCACAGACACCCAATGCCCTGTATAGCTTTTTTTCAGTCTGATTTGAAGAATCAGAAAGCCACATAAAGACCCGGGATTTTTGCTGACCAGTAAGTTAGATGTTGATCTGTAAAAATACGCTGACTTCCTATTATTGTAATAGCAAAAAGAAAATGAAAATGATTCAATTCAATAGAGGAAATACACAACTCATCTTATACACTGTATTTGAAGACTGACTTAAATAACTTAGTTTTCTTATAAATCGACCTCTTACCTGAGTAGATATTAAAAAGTAAATGCCTGTGTCCTTTCACTATACCCAGAATGTGAAAAATGTCATTTTATCATTGAGTCATTCACTGACACAGCACCTGACTGATTGCTAAATTAACATTTCAAGGCCAATGATAATAAACATGTTTCTGTTTATTGGTGGGGCCTTTACATACAGCATTTCTGTGGTTGGCTGCATCATGGCTCCCCTCAGATCCTCATTCCTACAACCTGTGAATGCTGCTTATATGGCAAAGGGAATTTTGCAGATTTGATTAAATTTAGGATCTTGAGATGGGGAGATTACCCTGGTTTATCTGGGTGGGTCCAATGATATCAAGAATCCTTATTCGTTAAAAAATATTTTATTGCAATATAATTGCTTTACAATGTTGTGTCACTTTCTTCTATACAACAACGTAAATCAGCCATATGTATACATATGTCCCCTCCCGCTTGAGCCTCCCTTCCTCCCACCCCCAGATCATCACAGAGCACTGAGCTGAGCTCCCTGTGTGATATAGCAGCTTCTCACTAGTTACCTATTTTACGCATGGTAGTGTATGGACTCTTAAGAATCCTTATTCTTATGTAAGGAAACGCGAAGATTCAATCAGGGAGAGATTTTAAGATGCTGTGCTGCTTGAAGATAAATCCATGAACCAGAGAAGGCAGTAAATTCTGGCACACTCTAGAAGCTGAAAGAAGCAAAGAACAGATTCTCTCCTAGAACCTCCAAAAAGAAGCAGACCTGCTGACACCTTGACCTTAGCCCAGTGAGACCGATTTTGGACTTCTGGTCTCCAAAACTGTAAGAGAGTAAGTTTGTGTTGTCTTAACTCTCTAAATGTATGGTTGTTTATGACAGTAGCAATAGGATAGTAATAGAATTTCCAATTTCAAACTACTATGGAAGGATTAAGGGTTCCCAAGTGGTACTAATGGTAAAGAATCCACCTGCTAGTGCAGGAGATGTAAGAGGCAGATTTGATCCCGGGTTGGGAAGATCCCCTGGTGAAGGGCATGGCAACCCACTCCAGTATTCTTGCCTGAGTGACTTCCCTGATGGCTCAGATGGCAAAGAATCCACCTGCAGTGTTGGAGTCCTGGGTTTGATCCCTAGGTTGGGAAGAAGCCACTGGGCTTCCCTGGTGGCTCAGACAGTAAAAAATCTGCCTGTAATGCAGGAGACCTGGGTTAGATCCCTGGATTGGGAAGATCTCTTGGAGGAGGGCATAGCGACCCACTCTAGTATTCTTGCCTGGAGAATCCCCATGGACAGAGGAGCCTGGCTGGATACAGTCCATGGGGTCACAAAGAGTTGGATATGACTGAGAGACTAAGTACGTGGAAGGATTATTACTAAACATACACATGTTTATCAGATGAAGAAAATAAGACTTGAAGAGAGGTTTAAAAAAACTAGGCAAATGTACACAGTCAGAAAATGACAGAAACGTGGCATCTAGGCATGGCTTGATGCCCTCAAGCCATTCATTATCATACTGGCTCATGGAAACCATCAAGGCACATTTTGCTGTCTTATCCTAAAAGATTTTCCCTTTGTTGATCAAGAAAAAGAAGCAAATAGGTGCCCCATGTTACATGTATTTTGAAGGGAAAGTATTTGTTATAAACAATAAGGTCATTGAGTCTAATTTTTGCAAGACCCTAGTCTTTTTCCATAAGGACTTTTATACACCACATTAAACTCCTTTGTCCCTATAAGTATGGGAAATATAAAACATCTGTCAAGAATAAATTCTGCATGAAAACTCCATGGAGATGGACTATAAATCTGAGTGCCCCCCCCCCATGAAGTCATTGCATAGTTGTCGAGTCCAGCCTCTGCCTAGAAGCATAATCATTTTATGAAGCTTCTTTGCAATGAGCATGTGGTGTGTTCCCCATCCAGATTTCATAAGAGTTCCTCTTGTAGCTAAATTGAAATTCTAAAGGAATTTTCTAGAAACATATTATCTGGGGTTGTATTTTGTCACATTTGAGAACTGTTGAATAAAAGATAGCTTCATAAGTCTTAAAAGCATAGAATGAAGGAAATAATGAAAAGCAAAATGTTTTATTTAACCATGATAATCGTATCTGCCCAATGTGTGTAGTGCAGGCGGAGGAAGTGGGAGATGACCATATCAGTTGTGATTTGATCTTTATTCAACTGAAATTTTCTAAATTTGTCTACCAGAAAAACATTGACGATTTCCGTGGCCATGTTTGCTATTGAAACATCAGAGAAGTAGATAGTTTTAAATGGTTGCAGAGAAAAATTTCAGTGTTAAGACTGGTAAGATAGTGACATCTTGTGGTGAAAATTAGCAACACACTCCCTAAAGTTAAGGCAGGGACTGTGTGAACCTGTGAAGCTCGCTCAGTTGTGTCTGACTCTTTGCGACCCCATGGACTGTAGCCTACCATGCTCCTCTGTCCGTGGGATTCTCCAGGCAAGAATGCTGGAGTGTGTTGCCATTTCCATGGGGTTGCAAAAAGCTGGACATAACTGAGCAACTGAACAACAAGGCAGGGAAGCTAGGTTAAATGGGGGGGAAATAAAAACAAAAAAAATTAAAAAGCAAACCTTATTAAATCTTTGTTCTTGAAGATAAAATGAATTTTTCTCATTTGACTTTTGGCTGTGAGAAAAAAATCTGGGTCTCTGCCTTATAACTCTATTTTCCATACCAACAGGAACAAAAGAGTTTAATTTAGAAAATGAAAAAAAAAAAAAAAAAAACCCCACATGGAAATAGACCAGGACAATGCAGGTATTTCCTTCTTTAAACTCATTGTTTAAGACCAAAATATTTTACACTTGACATTCATGTAACATGAAAAACTTATTTTTTTTTTTCTTACCAACTTTCCCTTTAGTGCCTGTAGTGGATGCTCTTGATAATTTCACCCACGTTCCTTCTGTTGACCTCAGGGGTCACCTGCAGGATGGATAGTTATGCAATACATGCCTTCTCTCTGCCTGAGATCTATTTCTGTCAGCAGAAATAAGTCCTGCCTGCCGGCTGGAAAACCTAGAAGTTAACACCCCCATGAGCCCCTTTCAGTCAAGAGAGCAGGGCACAAAGGAATGAATACCCTGGCTTGCTAAACCATCAGTAGGACAATTCTGAGTTGTGTTCTACATGGTTTCTCCCACCAAGAGTGAACTCCAGTTTCCCACAGCAGTAACTTGTTCAGGAATGTTCCTTTTATGTTCTTGCTTTTCCTAACTTCCTCACCATGCCTCCTGGGGCCACCACACAATAAACTGCATGCACCCAAACCATTGTCTCAGGGACAGCTTTTGGAAGCATCCAAATGAATACAGTGATGGACCCACACTGTATATACATGTGCATGTTTCAGAGGGGAGAAAAAAACAAGTCCTAAGCATTTTTTTTACTAGTTTTATTAGCAAAGCACCAAACTGAATGAAAGCAAAGACAAATCTAGCCCATTTTGGCTTTATTGTGGCAGTGGAAGTTCAATACGGTGAACTGCCTCAGGAAGGAAGGCGGGCACCTCCCCTCCAGGAATTTTGTATCCATTCTAAATCCCTGCTGGAAAATGTGAACTGGGATACTAAAAGCTGACTAAACTAACTGACTTGCTGATTGGTTAGGAAATAATATATTACGGTTGTATATTTGAAGACCCAAAAATTAGAAATATACTTTACCAAACATGTTTATTCATTAGGAACTGTCTTTTATTCTTTCTTAATAACCAATTTAATCAAGTATTTCTCTTCACTTTCAAGGGCAAGTGAGGGACAGAGAGACCAGTATCTCAATATTTTATACAAAACAGCTCCCAGTCCAGGACGTGATATACAAGAACACAGGGGTGGGGGCTGCAGCTAGTCAACACTTTGACCATTAATCACAGGTAAATTTCAACCCCTGGCTACAACTTTGCATCAAGAGTCAATTTATTCTGACCTGATGGCAATGAAGGGGCAAAAAAAAGCTGTTTTATATTGGCATGTTGAAAATTACAAAATAAATCTCAAATGTATTCACCTGAACTCTTGGTCACAAACAAATCAAATGGCTAACTACTGCATGTGACTAATAGCACTTTATACACCAAGTGATGTTGGTAAAGTCATGTTTTTATTTTCCTTTAAAAGAAAACTATTTCAAGCTCATTATTCATCTACCCAAGTAGTAAATTTGTGCAGTTTAACAGTCATTAAACTAAAGAGGAAAGATTTATTTGCCCCAAGTTTCAGAATAAATGCCTTTTTTTCAACCACCGTATGTTCTAACATTGAATCTCCATCTTGAAATAAATGCATGTCTCTTACTCCCCTGCATCCCTGAGTCCCCAAGTATCATCCTAGCTTTTGATAAAATAATAATGAGACATTGTACCTAGTATTTTTTGATACATATACTGTTTTGTTTAATGTCTATAATACTGTGATATAGTTATAATTGCATATGTCTTATGGATGAGAATACTGAATCTTCAGGGAAGTTGCCCAATTTCTGATCTGTCCAAAAACTCAAGGTCTTACCTATGCCAGCTCTTGCTGTATAATAAGCAGTCACAGAATCTCAATGACATTCAAGTCTAAATACTCTTTTTCGCATGTCTGCATGTTCACTAGGATGTCTCCGCTCATCTTAGCTGAACTTAACTAGATGGCTCCAAGCTGCAGGTTGGATCCAAATCTGGTTCACATGCCTCTTGGTCTCCTTGGATGAACAGACTAGCTGAAAAACAGGCTTCTCATGATGATGACGGAAGTGCAAACAGTAAGTGAAGCACAGGAAGCCTCATGAGGCCTAAACTTGAAGTCAGTCCAGTAGGTAAGACTCCATGCTTCCACTGCAGAAGGCACAGGTTCAATCCCTGGTCAGGGAGCCAAGATTCCACATGCTGCAGAATTGAGGGGGGAGGTAGCCTAAAAAAAGGAAACAAGTATAGTGTTGTTTGCCCATATCATCATCATGTGGCCAAGCTCAAAGTTAAGGAGCACAGCAGCGTATCCCTCACTCGGTGAAAAAACATGCAGTTACATGACACAAAGTGTGGATACAGGAAAGAGTAAAAAATTGGAAACAAGATTCAGGATATTTAATTGCTTTTAGAAAATGGGATGTCATATGGAAACCTATTTCACTGAAGTTTTCAAACTAACAAGGGGATTGTTTTGTAAAAAAAAAAAAAAAAATAGAATTCAACATATTCCAGTTGCTATGTCTATGGGCTCCCATAGTGGCATAATCTTTCAAAAATACTTTGAGATGTATGTGGTTACACTGAGGCAAAGAAGGAGCTGTCATTCTGATACACTTGAGAGTGCTGAAAGAATATCAAATGTGATCAGTTAAACAAGACACAGGAGATAAATCTCTAAGTTCGGAAAACCTGAAGTCTGGCGTCATTGGCAGGGCCCATCATAGATGAAGTAGGCAAATTTGTCTTTGATACTCCTTAATCTCCCTTCTAATCATTCCCACTTTCATGCCTTTGTTTTATCAATTTCTCTGGTCTCCATAACAAAACGTTTCATCTCTGTAACCCACTCTCCCTAAACCCTCTGTGTGTGTGCACGCTCAGTTGCGTCCAACTCTTTGCCACCCCATGGACTGTAGCTCGCCAGGCTCCTCTGTCCATGGGATTCTCCAGGCAAGAATACTGGAGTGGGTTGCCATGCCCTTCTCCAGGGGATCTCCTCAACCCAGGGATCAAACCCTTGTCTCTTGCATTGGCAGGCAGGTTCTTTACCTCTGAGCCACCTGGGAAGCCCTCTCCCTAAGCACAAGCCACTGCATTCAAGGCTAAGCTCTCTGATAACTAATACCCCCTGAAACTGAGAGCTGAATAGGTTTTTGCTTAAAAATATCTACATTGTAACTGGGCATTGGACATGAGAGATTAAATAGCAGTTACCAAAATAATTTTTTGGAAATCAAACTCATATCTTTTAAAAAAACTTAAAACCCATTTTACTAAAAGATGGTAATAGCAGGATAATAGTATCACTATCATCTTTTAATGGGC
Source organism: Aepyceros melampus (assembly GCA_006408695.1). NCBI lineage: Eukaryota > Metazoa > Chordata > Mammalia > Artiodactyla > Bovidae > Aepyceros > Aepyceros melampus. The sequence continues at coordinate 33,310 of SJXQ01002036.1, read as the reverse complement.
TTCCCTGGTGGCTCAGACGGTAAGGAATCTGCCTGCAATGCAGGAGACCTGGTTCAATCCCTGGGTCAGGAAGATCCCTTGAGAAGGGCATGGCAACTCACTCCAGTATTCTTGCCTGGAGAATCCCATGGTCAGAGGAGTCTGGTGGGCTACAGTCCACGGGGTCACTTTTTTAAAAGTCAACTATTATTAGTTTATAAGAGGGGATAAGGAAAGGGACAAGCCACTTGTTCTGTTGGTGTCCCCCTCACATTACCTTGGTGACCTCTTAAGATCTTCCACAAAAGCCCCAGGTACTAAAGAACACAGTTTGAAAACCCACGATGAAAATTCTCATGTCAAGAATGGCTTGTAGATTGTTTCATCTTTTTTTTTAATTTTATTGGAGTATAGTTGATTTACAATGCTGTGTTAGTTCCACAAAGTAATTCAGTTACTTTGTGTAATGTATGTAATGTGTAATGTATGTAATTCAGTTCCATACATATATTCATTCCTTTTTAGATTCTTTTCTCATATAGGTTATCACAGAATATTGGGTAGAGTTCCTTGCGCTATAGAGTAGATCCTTGTTGGTTATCTATCTTATATCATCCCAAGCTCCTGATTTAGCCTTCCTGTCCCACTTTTCCCCTTTGGTAAACATAAGTTTGTTTTTGATATCTGTAAGTCTGTTTCTATTTTATAAATAGGTTCATTTGTATCATTTTTTAAATTAAATTTCACATGAGTGATATCATATGATATTTGTTTTTGTCTGACTGACTTCTCTTAGTATAATGTCTAGGTCTACCCATGTTGCTCCAAAGGGCATTATTTCATTCTTTTTATGGTTGAGTAATATTCCATTGTATATCTGTACCATATCTTTATCCATTCCTTTGCTGATGACATTTAGGTTGCTTCTATGTCTTGGCTCTTATAAATAGTGCTGCAGTGAACAATGGGATGCATGTATCTTTTTGAATTATAATTATATCTCTGTATATATGCCCAGGAGTGGGATTGCTGGATCATATGATAGTTCTGTTTTTGCAGCTCAATATCAAAAAAACAGACAACCCAGTCAAAAATGGGAAGAAGATCTAAATATACATTTCTCCAAGAAGACATACAGATGGCCAAAAAGCACATAAAAAGATCTCACCACCACTAATTATGAGAGAAATGCAAAGCAGAACAAATCTAATCTACAGTGCAAATCAAAACTTCCTCACACCATCATCAAAACATCTACTAACTGCTAGAGAGAGTGTAGAGAAAAGGGAATCCTCCTGCACTGTTGGTGGGAATATAAATTGGTACAACCACTATGGAGAACAGTATGGAGGTTCCTTTAAAAAACTAAAAATAAAGCTACCATATGATCCTCTCATCTTTCAAATCACACTAAGGCTCCCTCAACCTCTGTGAAAGCAAAAAGCTATCTTGGTCCCAGAGCCTCTGTGATGTGATCTGAGATGCATGTGAAATTTTCCTTCCCTTCGGTCTGCTACAGGGCCTAAATGTCTACAACTGGAGGCTACTCCTGTGGTCTAGGGCATTTCCATCTTCAGGAGCCCTTTTGAATTATACTTATTTATTTATTTTGGTTGCCCGGGATCTTCACTGCTGTGCGGGCTTTCTCTAGTTGTGGTGAGCAGGGAGTACTCTTCGTTCCAGAGCGCGTGCTTCTCATTGCAGTGGCTTCTCTTGCTGGAGAGCACAGGCTCCAGGCATGCAGGCTTCAGTAATTGCAGCACACAGGCTCAGTAATTGTGGCTCATGGTATCTAGAGTGTGGGCTCAATTGTTGTAGCACATAGATTTAGTTGCATGTGGAATCTTCCCAGACCAGGGATTGAACCCATGTCCGCTGCATTGACAAGCAGATTCTTAACCACTGGACCACCAGGGAAGTCCCAGGAACCCTTTTAAAAGTGTAAAATCTCTTGAGATAAATAATCCATCAGTCCATTAATACCATAGCTTTACTAGGGTTTGGGGAGGTTCCCTGTAGACAATATATGCGAGTGGGGTATGTCTAAAGGGCATGGTGCAGGGAGTCAGGAAAACCTCTGGAAAAAGGGAGCAGGGAAAAAAGGGGGAGATGAAAGTGGAAAGGTGAGGTGAATTCAAAACAGGGTAAGCCCTGTCTGAGAAACACTTTTTCACTAACAAGCCCCAGCAAGTACCACATCGAGATTTTCTCTGAATACAGAGCCTCTAGGAAGTTCATCTCTCTATATAGATGAGTAGATAGATAGATAGATGGTTCCTCTGTCTAGTCATGTTTCGCTGCTGCTGTTGCTGTTGCTAAGTCACTTCAGTCATGTCTGACTCTCTGCGACCTCATAGACGGAAGCCCACCAGGCTCCCCCATCCCTGGGATTCTCCAGGCAATAACACTGGAGTGGGTTGCCAATTCCTTCTCCAATGCATGAAAGTGAAAAGCGACCCCATGGACTGCAGCCTACCAAGCTCCTCCATCCATGGGATTTTCCAGGCAAGGGTACTAGAGCAGGGTGCCATTGCCTTCTCCAAGTGTGAATGGCAACTCATCAATTAAGAACCCACTATTGAATTCCAGCACCCAGAACTCTACCTGGAATGCAGAAGCATTTCAGAGACTATTTGATGGGTAAATGAATGAAAAAAAAAAAAAAAAAAAACAGGAAAAGTAGATACCAAAAAAAAAAAAAAAAAACCCACAAACCCCATTTTCTTGTGGTACTTATCTTTGAAATAGTAAGAAAATACTAATGACCTCCATCATATGGTTATGATAAAAAAAAGCATAATAAATACTTTTTTCATACTTTCTGGGGTTTTTCCCATTTTCATTTTCTGGAATTCAGAGCACTACTCAGTTCTATCAGAAGTGGGAAAATGTTTCAGTTCTTAGAAGAGCTTATGAATTGGGTTTTTCTCCCTTCTGGTCCCTGAGTGGAGAAGAATACACTTTGAATAAACAAAATGTGGGATAGAATTCATCCACTCAGAGTAAAATAAAGTGGGGAAATTATGGCAGATTGTGGTACAAGTGAATGGTCATTAATACCACCATCGTTAAGTAGTGGGGCACACTCCCTTCCACAGAAAGAGAGCAAAATTGCCAAATCCACCAGAAATAAAATTAAAACATGACCCAATATGTCCAAACCCAGTGACATTTTTATGGCCCATCAATTGTCTCATTGCAAGTCGTTCCAAAGAAGATTTTGATGAACATCCATTTCTACGTCAGGAAAAATAAATGAGTCCCCATTTCTTTCCTTCTCTTTGTTCTCACCTTCAGGTTGTTAAGGTCTTTGAGAAGAATAAAAGATGACACTTCAGTAGCTAACAAATCAGACTTAACTGTTCCCATGTCAGTTTGAGTTTAGAAAAGATTACTTTTATCTAACAGCCCTCTCAGATACAGTACTATAGTGGGGTACTCTGTCACCTCCAGAAAGGATTGATACTGTAACTATCTAAATTTTACAAATATTAGAGAACTCTGCTTTCTATCTATCTCTCTGCTTTAAAAACAGCTCTCAACAGTGCCTTAAGAGCACAAAGAACAAAGACATTCTCCTATTCCTTCACTACCCACAATCCTCATTAAGTTAGTGTTTAGAAAGAGGTTTACCCACAGCTATTCTCTAATTTTCCAATCACCTTAAGAGAAACAAAACAAACCTGAGATTTAATTACTTTTCATTCAAAAAAGTATAAACTAAATGTAAGAGGCCCTTATGAGGATTACAAATATAAATAACCCCTTTCCTCAGAGAACTCCCAATCTAACAGGAACAATAGGAGATGTACACAAGTAATATAAATGCACAGAATAATGAGAGACCTGTCTTAGAAAGTTGCTGAAAGTGCCAGCAATGCTCAGGAAAGGAAGGTGTAACTTCAGAACCAACCAGGACTGGGGATGTGAAGGCATTCCAGTGACAGCAAATGGAATAAACATAGGACCAACGACTGAGCAACTTCACTTTCACTTTTCACTTTCATGCATTGGAGAAGGAAATGGCAACCCACTCCAGTGTTCTTGCCTGGAGAATCCCAGGGACGGGGGAGCCTGGTGGGCTGCCGTCAATGGGGTCGCACAGAGTCGGACATGACTGAAGCGACGCAACAGCAGCAAGGATCTCCAAGAAGAGGCAGAGAGTCCAGTTCCCCTGGGAGTGAAGAGAGAGTGAGAGAACACCTGAAAAGCTAAGTGTAGAACAAAGAATGGATGACCTTGAGTGTCAGGGTGAAGAATGTGGATTTGTATGAGATAATTAATGAGAACACTTCAGAGTGAGGAAATCACATTGTCAGTTGAATTTTAGATTAATTTGGAAGTGATGTGAGGCTGCAATAGAGGAAATAGAGAGAGACTTAAGATGGATGCAAACAAGATGACTATTATAATAGTCCACTAATGAAATTTCAAACCAGGGCATCAGCAAGGGAAATGGAAAGGAGGGACCAGATTCAAGAGCCATAAAGAGACATAATGACTTCAATTATTAAGTTCCACATGTAAGGAGCTTGGAAGTCACCACTTTATCCTAACAACAAGTGAAAAGCTCAACAGACTTGAAATATCAGTGACTGCTCTTAGAGTTTCTGGGATTCTCTAGGCAAGAACACTGGAGTGGGTTCCCATTTCCTTCTCCAATGCGTGAAAGTGAAAAGTGAAAGGGAAGTGGTTCAGTTGTGTCCAATTCTTTGCAACCCCATGGACTGCAGCCCACTAGGCTCCTCCATCCATGGGATTTTCCAGACAAGAGTACTGGAGTGGGGTGCCATCGCCTTCTCTGAAGAGAGAAGAGAACACAGGACAAATCCCTGCCCTCAAGATTGAAGAGACAAGACCAGCGAATGCAGGAAGTCAGCACTTACTGGAGCAGAGACTCCCAAGTAGAAACTGCCATGAGAACTGATGCCAGCTTAGGAAAACCTAACCTGTAATTGATGAATTGATGGAGCCTCAGTGTGGGCAACTCTGAGAGTTAAAACTGGAGAGGAGCCAAATCATAGGGGGCCACCCAATATTATGAGATTTATTTCCAGGAGGTAGACCAGGTTCACACAATAAATACTGGAGAAAAATCCTGCACCTGCCCTCCTCGTCCAACCCTGCTTCTGGTGGAGGAAGGGGAAAAGGAAACATTTTGAAATATGCCAGAGTGTATTGTTCTTCTTAATAAGGCCTTTACTCAATAGTTACCAGAGCCTGACTTGCTAGAGTATTATCAGAAGCTAACTGCTGTGGGGAAGGGAAATAGCCTACATCAGCTGGCTCTAGTCTTCCACACGGGAGAAAGGAAATACTCAACTCTGGCACACTCTAACCCTCCTGCTCTACATAGGAGGAGAGGTAAAAGTGAGAAGCATTTTGAAATTCACAGTCCAGAGGCACAGGGTCACTAAAAGACTGAGACTTGATCAAAGGACTATAGAACGCTTGCCCGTCCAAGGACTGTGTGAAAACTACCAAAGGTATAACATATCCATAATGCCAGAAGGAGGAAGAAAGAGAGAAAGGAACAAAAGAAATATTTGAAACAGTGTTGACTGAGAATTTTTTCCCCAGTTAATGTCAAATACTAAAACCATAGATCCAGGAAGCTAAGAGAATACCAAGCAGGATAAATGCCAACATATACCTGGGTATATCATCTTCAAACTACACAATATCAAAAATAAAGATAAAATCTTAAAAGAAGCCAGAGGGGGAAAAATTACTTACCTCTAGAAGAACAAAGATAAAAATTACATCTAACTTCTCCTCAGAAGCCATGCATACAAACAGAAGGTGGAGTAAAACATTAGAAGGGTTGAGAGAAAAAAAAATCTAGAATGGTCTATTTGGCCAAACTATCCCCCTAAAATTAGATAGAACTAGATTTTCTCAGACAAATTAAACTTGAAGGAATGTGTTTCCAGTAGACCTGCCTTGCAAAAAAAATGTTTTACAGTTTTTTAGAGAGAAGGGAAATAATACAGGTCAGAAACTCATATCTACATACAGAAAGGAAGAGCACTGAAGAAGGAATAAGTGATGGTAAAATTCAAAAAGGTGAAGGTTAAAAAGAGAAAAGTCAAAGAATTGATGCTTTTGAACTGTGGTGTTGGAGAAGACTCTTGAGTGTCCCTTGGACTGCAAGGAGATCAAACCAGTCCATCCTAAAGGAAATCAGTCCTGAATATTCATCAGAAGAACTGTTGCTGAAGCTGAAGCACCAATCTTTGGCCACCTTATGGGAAGAACAGACTCATTAGAAAAGACCCTGATGCTGGGAAAGATTGAGGGCAGGAGGAGAAGGGGACGACAGAGGATGAGATGGTTGGATGGCATCACTGACTCGATGGACATGAATTTGAGCAAACTCCGGGAATTGGTGATGGACAGGGAGGGCTTTCATGCTGCAGTCCATGGGTCACAAAGAGTCGGACATGACTGAGCAACTGAACTGAACAAAAATAAAAAACTATTTTCTGATTCTTAATTGCTCTAACATGTAAGTTTGTTTAAAATAATATGAAGTACATATAGCAATGTATACATATATATATATGTATGTATATATGCATATATGATATGAATGAGGGCAGTGATACAAGGGACAGAAGGGAGTAATTAGGATTATTTTGTTATTCTAAAGTACTAAGACTACATTGAAGTAGTATAGTGTTATTTGAAAATGGACCTGGGTTAGTTGAAACATGCTGCACATTGTAGGATGACCACTAAAAAGTTTTCAAAAGAAGTGTAGCTGATATGCTAAGATAGAAGACATGGAATCATATAAGAGGCTGAATTAAAACTACAAAAGGAAGGAAAAGAGTGGAAGACAAAAATAATGACAAAAGCATCAAGTTAGGAAACTAATTAATATGGTAAGTATTCAGTTCAGTTCAGTTCAGTCGCTCAGTCGTGTCCAACTCTTTGCAACCCCATGGACTGCAGCACGCCAGGCCTCCCTCTCCATCACCAGCTCCCAGAGTTCACTCAAACTCGTGTCCATCGAGTCGGTGATGCCATCCAGCCATCTCATCCTCTGTCGTCCCCTTCTCCTCCTGCCCTCAATCTTTCCCAGCATCAGGGTTTTTTCCAGTGAGTCAGTTCTTCACATCAGGTGATTGTTTTCAATAATTCAGGTCAACATGGAGGCAAGAAATTCAGATATGCCGGTCTTCAGCACTCATCAGCCAGATGAAGCTACACTCATTCATTCTGCTTCAGACATATAGATCCTTCTTAGGTCTTTAGAAGTAAAAAAATATATAGGGTCAAAAATAGAGAGAATCTTGAGTCCTGAAAATTTTGTATTAAGTCAGGCTTTGCTTTGTATTAAATATGTGAAGTAGAATATCTCATTTATCCTTTGAGCCTTAATTTTTTGTGTATAAAATAGTAATAATAATATTTACTTTATTTGCCCTACCTTAAAATGTGTTCATGTATGTGTGCTTATGCATCACCCATAATAGAGCTCAACAAAGTCTCAATGACTTCTAGTTTACTTCCTTACAGAATTACTTTTAGAATTAAGTGAAATAATGTATTTAGAGGCACCTGGAAAGCAGTAGATTAGCTTGACAAATTTGCAAAGTAATAAAATGATGCCTGAAAAAATAGCTGTAGTTGTGTATATATATTCTCATGGTTTTTCTAAGTTGACATGAGAATGAACTTATTTTCCTTTACTGAATAATACCTTGTAGCCTTATTAAAGTTCTAAATAGTCTCCCTGCTAAAATAAAATGGTAGTGCATTCCCTAGAATGTTTTCAGTCACTGTAAAACATCATCTAAACGCAGTGAATATTTTTTAGAGGCAAGCCACATTTGACTTTGAGACTATGCTGACAGAGAGAAAAAAACGCAGTGTTGATTAGCTTGTTAAACCCCACTAGATTTCCAAGATAATCATCTTCTACTCTACATTTTAGTTGTATAAATGAGGCCCTAGTCTGTATCTACATGACCTCCAAAGTTTAGATTAAAATGGTTTCTAACCTGTAGATCTCTGACCCCTTGTGGTAGTTAATTGCAAGATGTCTTCATGTTGATATACACACAGAATGTTAATTTCTCATTTAACACTATGTCTCATGAATATTTGTGCTAATATTTTAAATATTTCTTGCAGCACACACAGCACTCAGCTCTTGGGGATTAATGAAATAAAATATCATCTCAAAGCATGTATATTAGAAGAGACTCCTACTTTTGAGTAAGAGAAACCAAATTCAAACTAAAAATTATATTTAGAGGTTCATATTATCGAAAAATATATGAGTAAGTCCAGGCATGAATAGTTCTAGGAGCCCAAACCATGAAAATTGAACTCCATCTCTTTAAATATCCCATCTTTATGCCCTGTCACTGAGCTTTATTCTCATGAGTACTTTATTATCATGTAGATGGTTGCCAACAGCTAAAAAGGCTTATATAGGCAAATCCCAGTAATCCAGGAAAAAAAACAGGACTGTCTCCCTCTCAACAATCCCAACAAATATTCAAAGACTATCTCAAATTGGGTTAGTCCATGTCCATCTTGGAAGTAGTTATTGTGGCCAAGGAAATTGAATGTTCTGATTGGCCAGGTCTGAGTCACATACCTAACCCTGAAGACAAGAATTGAGTCAAAATAATCCAAGATGGATGGATTGAAAGTAGAAAAGAAGGGATGCTTCACCATAGGAAAGCTGGTGTATATTAGGACCTCAGTCAACAGAAGGGCTGACCAGTAAAAATAACAGATGGCCATTATAGCATTTTGACCATCTGGTGATGTCCATGTGTAGAGTCTTCTCTTGTGTTGTTGGGAGAGGGTGTTTGGTGTGACCAGTGTCTTCTCTTCACAAAACTCTGTTAGCCTTTGCCCTGCTTCATTTTGTACTTCAAGGCCAAATTTGCCTGTCACTCCAGGTATCTCTTGACTTCCTACTTTTGCATTCCAGTCCCCTATGATGAAAAGGATATCTTTTTGAAGTGTTAGTTCTAGAAGGTCTTGTAGGTCTTCGTAGAACTGTTCAACTTCAGTTTCTTCAGTATTAGTGGTTGGGGCATAGACTTGGATTACCGTGATATTGAATGGTTTGCCTTAGAAACAAACAGAGATCATTTTGTCATTTTTGAGATCACACCCAAGTACTGCATTTTGGACTCTTGTTGACTATGAGGGCTACTTCTTTTCTTCTAAGGGATTCTTGCCCACAGTAGTAGATATAATGGTCATCTGAATTAAATTCATCTATTCCACTCCAGTTTAGTTCACTGATTCCTAAAATGTTGATATTCACTCTGCCATCTCCTGCTTGACTACCTCTAATTTACCTTGATTCATGCATTCCAGGTTCCCATGCAATATTGCTGTTTACAGCATCAGACTTCCATCACCAGTCACATCCACAACTGAGTGTTATTTTTACTTTGGCTCCATCTCTTCATTCTTTCTGGAGTTATTTCTCCATTCTTCTCCAGTAGCATATTGGGCACCTACCAACCTGGGGAGTTCATCTTTCAGTGTCATATGTTTTTGCCTTTTCATACTGTTCATGGGGTTCTCAAGGCAAGAATACTGAAGCGGTTTGCCATTCCCTTCTCCAGTGGACCATGTTTTGTCAGAACTCTCCACCGTGACCTGCCCGTCTTGGGTAACCCTATATGGCATGGCTCATACTTTCATTGAGTTAGACAAGGCTGTGGTCCATGTGATCAGTTTGATTAGTTTTCTGTGATTGTGGTTTTCATTCTGTCCCTCCTTATGGGCTTCCCAGGTGGCGTTCATGGTAAAGAACTCGCTTGCCAGTGCAAGAGACAGAAGAGATGCAAGTTTGGTCTCTGAGTTGGGAAGATCCCCTGGAGGAGGGCATGACAACCCACTACAGTATTCTTTCCTGGAGCCTACGGACTGGCAGGGTACAGCCCATAGGATTGCAAAGAGTTGGACATGACTGAAGCGACTTAGAACAGAGCAAGTAAGTCTCCTTAGCTGTCCTTGGCTCTCCTATGAATACCATGTCAGGGTAAGTAAGTCTCTTGAGCTCTCTGTAGCTCTCCAAAACATACTATGTCGGGTAAGTAAGTCTCCTTAGCTCTCTTAAGAACACTTGCTTGGGGTAAGAAAGTCTCCTTAGCCCTCCTTCAGTTGGGTTCAGTTCACTCAGTTCTGTTAAACTCTTTGTGACCCCATGGACTGCAGCACACCAGGCTTCCCTGTTCATCATCAACTCCTGAAGCTTGCTCAAACTTATGTCCACCAAGTTGGTGATGCCATCTAACGACCTCATCCTCTGTCATCCCCTTCTCCTGCCTTCAATCTTTCCAGCATCAGGGTCTTTTCCAATGAGTCAGTTTTTGCATCAGGTGGTCAAAGTATTGGAGCTTCACCTTCAGCATCAGTCCATCCAATGAACATAGAGGACTGATTTCCTTTAGGACTGAGTGGTTGAATCTCCTTACAGTCCAAGAGATTCTAAAGAGTCTTTTTCAACACCACAGTTCAAAAGCATCAGTTCAGCCAAGGATACTGGGGTGATGGCCTATCCCTTCTCCAGTAGATCTTCCTGAACCAGGAATCAAACCACAGTCTTCTGTGGTTTTTTACCATCTGAGCTACCAAGGAAGCCCCAAGCTCTCCTTAGCTCTTCTTAGAAAACTTGTCTGGGGTAAGTAAGTCCTGTTACCTTTCCTTAAAACACTTGTTTGCGGTAAGTCAGTCTACTTAGTTCTCCTTAGAACACTTGTTGCGGTAAATAAGTCTCCTTAGCTCTCTTTAGAACACTTGCTTGGGGCAAGTAAGTCTATTTAGCTCTCCTTAGAACAGTTTCCTTGGGGTAAGTAAGTTTCCTTAGCTTTCCTTAGAACACTTGCTTGGGTTAAGTTAGTTTTCTTAAAACATTTGCGTGGGGTTAAGTAAGTCTCCTCATCTCTCCAAGGTCTCTGTAGCTCTCCTTAGAACACTTAATTGGGGTAAGTAAGTCTCCTTAGCTCTCCTTAATACACTTGCTTGGGGTAAGTAAGTCAGGCCACCACTGACCCACACCCTCCACTGGAGACTCCTGACACTCACAGGCAAGTCTGGGTCAGTCTCTTGTGGGATCACTGCCCCTTTCTCCTGGGTCCTGGTGTGAACAAGGTTTTGTTTGTGCCCTCCAAGAGTCTTTTTCCCTAGTTCTGTGGAAGTACTGTAATCAAATCCCACTTGCCTCCAAAGTCAAATTCCCTGGGGTTTCTCAGTCCCTTTGCCAGATCCTCAGGTTGGGAAATCTGTTGTGGGTCCTAGAACTTTCTTAACAGTGCAAAAATTTCTTTGGTGTAATTGTTCTGCAGTTTGTGGGTTGTCTCTTGGCAGCTCTATGGTGGGGCTAATGGTGACCTCCTCCAAGAGGGCTTACACCACAGGCTGTGTGACCCAGGTAGCTGCACCCAGAGCCCCAGCCCCTGTGGCAGGCCATTGCTGACCTCTAATGGTCAACACCAAAATCAGACTGATTATATTCTTTGCAGCCAAAGATGGAGAAGCTCTATTCAGTCAGAAAAAGAAAGACTGGGAGCTGACTGTGGCTCAGATCATGAACTTCTTATTGCCAAATTCAGACTTAAATTGAAAAAATGTAGAGAAAACCACTAGACCATTCTGGTCTGACCTACATCAAATCCCTTACGATTATACAGTGGAAGTGACAAATAGATTCAAGGGATTAGATCTGATAGACAGAGTGCCTGAAGAACTATGCATGGAGCTTCATGACATTGTACAGGAGGCAGTGATCAAGACCATCCCCAAGGAAAAGAAATGCAAAAAGGCAAAATGGTTGTCTGAGGAGGCCTTACAAATAGCTGAGAAAATAAGAGAAGCTAAAGGCAAAGGAGAAAAGGAAAGACATACCCATTTGAATGCAGAGTTCCAAAGAATAGCAAGGAGAGATAAGAAAGCCTTCCTAAGTTATCAATGCAAAGAAATTGTGAAAAACAAAAGAATGGGAAAGACTAGAGATCTCTTCAGAAAATTAGAGATACCAAGGGAACATTTTCATGCAAAGATGGGCACAATAAAGGACAGAAATGGTATGGACCTAACAGAATCAGAAGATATTAAGAAGAGGTGGCAAGAATACACAGAACTATACAAAAAAGATCTTCATGACCCAGATAACCACAATGGTGTGATCACTCACCTAGAGCCAGACATCCTGGAGTATGAAGTCAAATGGGCCTCAGGAAGCATCACTACAAAGCTAGTGGAGGTGATGGAATTCCAGTTGAGCTATTTCAAATCCTAAAAGATAATGCTGTTAAAGTGCTGCACTCAATATGCCAACAAATTTGGAAAGCTCAGCAGTGGTCACAGGACTGGAAAAGGTCATTTTCGTTCTAATCCCAAAGGAGGGCAATGCCAAGAATGTTCAAACTACTGCACAATTGCACTCATCTCACATGCTAGCACAGTAATGCTCAAAATTCTCCAAGCCAGGCTTCAACAGAACATGAACCATGAACTTCCAGATGTTCAAGCTGGTTTTAGAAAAGGCAGAGGAACCAGAGATCAAATTGTCAACATCTATTGGATCATTGAAAAAGCAAGAGAATTCCAGAAAAACATCTACTTCTGCTTTATTGATTATGCCAAAGCCTTTGACTGTGTAGATCACAACAAACTGTGGAAAATTCTTCAAGAGATGGTAATATCAGACCACCTTACCTACCTCCTGAGAAATCTGTACGCAGGTCAAGAAGCAACAGTTAGAACCGGATATGGAGCAATGGACTGATTCCAAATTGGGAAAGGAGTATGTCAAGGCTGCATATTGTCACCCTGCTTATTTAACTTCTATGCAGAGTACATTATGTGAAATGCCAATCTGGATGAAGCACAAGCTGGAATCAAGATTGCCGGGAGAAATATCAATAACTTCAGATACCTAGATGATACCACCCTTATGGTAGAAGGTGAAGAGAAATTAAACAGCCCCTTGATGAAAGTGAAAGAGGAGAGTGAAACAGCTGGCTTAAAATTCAACATTCAAAAAAACTAAGATCATGGCATTCATGGCAAATAGATGGGGAAACAATGGGAACAGTGAGAGGCTTTATTTTGGGGAGCTCCAAAGCTACTGTAGATGGTGACTGAAGCCATGAAATTAAAAGATGCTTGCTCCTTGGAAGAAAAGCTATGACCAACCTAGACAGCATATTAAAAAGCAGAGACCTTACTTTGCTGACAAAGGTCCATCTAGTCAAAGCTATTGTTTTTCCAGTAGTCATGTATGGATGTGAGCATTGGACCATAAAGAAAGCTGAGCACCAAAAGATTGATCCTTTGGAATTATGGTGTTGGAGAAGACTCTTGAGAGTTCCCTGGACTGTAAGGAGATCCAACCAGTCAATCTAAAGGAGATCAGTCCTGAATATTCATTGGAAGGACTGATGCTGAAGCTGAAACTCTAATACTTTGGCTATCTGATGTGAAGAACTGACTCATTGGAAAAGACCCTACTGCTGGGAAAGATTGAAGGTGGGAGGAGAAGGGGATGACAGAGGATGAGATGGCTGGATGGCATCACCGACTCAGTGGACATGAGTTTGACCAAGCTCTGGGAGTTGGTGATGGTCAAGGAGACCTGGCGTGCTGCAGTCCATGGGGTTGCAATGAGTCAGACACAGCTGAGCAACTGAACTGAACTGATTATAGCATTATGGAATCAATAGTATTAATTTGCAACAATGCATTTTTTCAACCTTTGTGGATCTTAAAAATGTTTTGATGGCTAAAAAGGGGTCCTTACATTGGAGAAGTTTGAGAGTATCTAACCAATTCTTCTATAGGAGTATGTGAACTGATATTGATAGAATATATGGGTGAGGAAAGTTTCTGTCTCTCAATCTAGGTGATTAATGTGTTCAATATGATGCCTCAAATGAATCCTTTGGAACTTCTTGTGCCTACAGGTCCCTAGTTCAGTGAGTTTTCTTGGCCCATTAGATAACTTCACAAAGCTTTGCTTTCCTCCAGAAAGCAGGAAACTCTATGGAAGAAAATTTTATAAAGCACATTTTCAGCAAGCATTGTCTTGCAATTGAAGCATTTATCCTTGTACCTTCTGAGGCATCCAGATGTTTATACATTCCATATATAATAGCTTGCATCTGCTAACCCCAATCTCCCATTCCATCTCTCCCCCAAAGCCCCTCCCCCTTGGGAGCCACAAGTCTGTTCTCTGTTTTGTAGATAGGTTCCTCTGTGTCATATTTTAGATTCCTCATGTACATTATATATATTTGTCTTTCTCTTACTGACTTCACCAAGCATGATAATCTCCAGTTGCATCCATGTTGCTGCAAATGGCATTATTTCACTCTTTTTTATGACTGAGTAGTATTCCACTGTATATATGTGCCACCTCTTTTTATATTACCGTCTGTGTTGGATCTTCATTTCTGCTCAGGCATTCTCTAGTTGCAGTGAGCAGGGGTTACTCTCTAGTTGCAGTGCACAGGCTTCTCATTGTGGTGACTTCTTTTGTTGCAGAGCACAGGCTCTTGAGCACATGGGCTTCAGTAGTTGTAGAGCACGGGCTCATTAGTTGTGCCACATCTTCTTTATCCATTCATCTGTTGATGGACATTTAGGCTGTTTCCACGTCTTGGCTATTGTGAAGAGTGCTGCTATGAACATAAGGGTCCATGTATCTCTTTGAATTTAGTTTTGTCTGGTTATGTGCCCAGGAGTGGGATTGCTGGATCATATAGCAACTCTGCTTTTAGTTTTTCGCCAAACCTCCATGTTTTCTGTAATTACACCAACGTACATTGCCACCAACAGTGTAGGAGAGTTCCCTTTTCTCCACACCCTCTCCAGGATTTATTTGTAGACTTTTTAATGATGGTCATTCTGGCTGATATGAAGTGATACCTCACTGTAGTTTTGATTTGTATTTCTCCAATGTTTAGCAATGTTGAGCATCTTGTTATGTGCCTGTTAGCCATCTGTATGTCTTCTTTGGAGAAGTGTCAATTTAGGTCTTCTGCCCGTTTTTTTTCAATTGGGTTGTTTATTTTTTTGTTTTTGTTGAGTTGTATGAGTTGTTTGTATATCTTGGAAATTAAGCCCTTGTTGTTCATATCATTTGCAAATA
Organism: Aepyceros melampus; assembly: GCA_006408695.1. Lineage (NCBI taxonomy): Eukaryota > Metazoa > Chordata > Mammalia > Artiodactyla > Bovidae > Aepyceros > Aepyceros melampus. Next base: position 18,195 of record SJXQ01002036.1, on the reverse strand, counting down.
TTTTCTCCCGTTCTGTAGGTTGTCTTTTCATTTTGTTTACTGTTTCCTTTGCTGTACAGAAGCTCGTAAATTTGACTAAGTCCCATTTGTTTGTTTTTGCTTTTATTTCTATTGCCTTGGGAGACTGACCTAAGAAAACATTGGTATGATTTATGTCAGACAGTGTTTTTCTCAGCACATACTTTTGTTCCTTGTGTATTTTGTAGAAGTTCACCCTCGTCTTTTGGCCTTGATTGATACTATGGAGAAATCTGAGGCCTGCCTGAGTGACTTGATTTTTTTTTTTTTGCCTGATTTCCAAATGTATCCTTTCATATATATATATCTATAAATATAATTCTAAAACATATCAAATATTTTATATATCTNAGCAGTGTGTGAAGTAAATGTCCTTTACGCCAGGATGGTCTCAGGGGCTGTTTGGTGCTACCACCTCAAAGAATATGGTTACATGTGAATGACACCCTGAGCCCAGGAGACCAAAGATTCAGATTCCTGAGTCTTTTCAGGCTGTCCGGGGTGGACTGTCTAATCAGAGAGGTTTTGTACATGTATCTGATGTGGCGGGAAATCCCGTTTTAAGCAGGGAGAGTGTTAGAACACATGGCATCATTCTAATGAAAAGTCTAGGCTCTGGAGGCAGACTGGATATATTTAATCTTGGCTCTGGTCATTTTTTTTTTAACTTGGGCAAGATACTTAGTTTTCTTATCTGTAAAAGGAAATATTAATCACAGATTATCTCATAAGATTTTGGCAGGGTCTAAGGTAATACTCGCAAACCAAAGCACAACGTTTGGCACACAGTAAACACTCCTAACATGCTCTAAGCTTACCTAGAATATCTTTCTGAGAGGCTTTGCCAAATTATGTACCAGGATGCTCCTGTAGCATTGTTTATGATGGCTAAAAAAATTGGACACAGCCAACATACCCAACAATGAAGGACTGAAGTCTGGAAAATTTCATTAACAATTTAAGTTAATTTAGAAGAGCAGAAGACAAAGATGTATAAACAGTATGATCCCAGTTTCGTATTTTCACATATATATATATATATATATATATATAAAATATATAAATTCTTTTATATATAATATATATATTATAACTGATGTACTAAAAAAGAATTTTCATAATGTACTTACAAATTTTGATTTGAAGTTTAGGTGTGTATATGTAGTAAAGGTATTCAATTTGGATCCTTCATTTATTTTTAAGGTCTGGTAAATTTACTAGTACATGTTTTAATGCAAACAATTCTGTCAGTTTTTTTTCCTAGCCAACAATGTAAAGATTATCTTTTGTTTAAAGAAAGTTTTTTAATATTTAAAAATCTGTTTTTCTTCTCCTGGGACTGCAGTGTATTTTGGCTGTCTTCTATAACTATTATTTTCTCTCTAATCTCTTTTAATTTTTTTTTAATTTCAGCTTCATTAGGATGACTATTTTCATTTCTGTCTTCTATTTATCTCCTACTTGTTTACTCTAGTATGTATAATTACACCTGTGATCTGCTTTCCTCCTGATTCTATCTTTATTTCTGTGATTCAGCCATTTTTCTTCTCATACTCTCCCATGTTCTGACAACTCACTTGATATTCTGCCTCAAGTCATCTTTTCCCTGAGTTCCACCATTCCTTCTTTGCAACTATTCTTCCAAGTGGCAATTGCTTGCTTGCTTGCTTTCCTTCTTTTTTTTTTTTTTTTTTTTGATTTCTTAATAAAATGTGTGGTAACCATCATAGGTTGACTTACCTCAGAAATTGATTCTAAGATAAGGATATGAGGTATTGAGGTCCTATTAATGGACTGGAACCTGGTGGTCTGGAGTCAACCCATGAGAAAGTAAAGGAAAGAGTAAGAGGCTGATATTCCTTGGTTTACGCAGAAAGCCAATAAAGCCCCTGCACGGGGCTTGCTCTGTTCATGGAGGCCTCAGGCACCCTCTCGATGGGGTGAAGGCACAGAGCACCTTCTCGAGAGGGTCTTAGAAGCCTGGGCAGGAAAGTGAACTCAGAGGGCCTCTGCGCTCCAAAGAAAAATAGCCTGAGAGAGAGAGAGAAAGAAAGAGAAAGAAAGACACGGGGATCAAAGCTCTGATGGAGCAAAGGTGTTTTAATCAACATGGCATGGGCATATATACTGTAGTTATTCTCAGCAAAGATGAAGATTAAAATTCCAGACTTACAAAACAGAGGTGTCCATATTAAAGAGCGAGAGAGTTGTAAACAATCACTTTTATCATATGGTTCACAAGAAGGAAGAGGGTACTTATCGTCATATTTAAAAACTAATGAAGGAAATGCCTGGATCCCTCAGCCCCAGGAGAGGATTGCCTCTCCTCTTAATTCCTGAATATTCAGGAATTAATAAGGAACAGAGGACTCCTGACAGATCCAAAACAGCACACAAGAAGCCTCCTGTTAAATGCTTCCTGACAATGAGGCAAATTGTTTATTTGGGAGGGGATCCTAAGAAATACTGGTGTAAGACTGGTAAACTGAGACAAGAGAAGGACAAAAGGACAGCAGCCAATAGTAGGTGCATTCATGGGCAGGTTACTGCTGTGGACAATAGGTCCCAATCCTGCTGGGGTTCTGTAGGAGACTGTATATAACAGGGATTCTCAAGTTTTATTTAAAGTCACATAGATCACCATGGGATCTTTTTGAAGAACAGATACTTGTTCAGCAGGTCTGAGATTCTGGAAGTCTATTAAGATCCCAGGTAATGTTGAATGATAAAGGTGTAGAACCCATCTCAGAATTGTCCCTCACATTTCCAAGGTGGTGAGTTTATTATTGATTGAGGGATGCTTCTGGGGACATAAACCCTTGCCCACCTTGCATTAGTTGTCATGAAGCCGCAGGAGCTTGCAGCAAATAGCCAACAGCATTTTCAGGAACTGTGAGTGCAAGGGGGTTGGAGCAGGGACCAGTTATGTCTGTTAGTCACAGTTTTCCTTGTCCAAGGCAACATTCTTCTGGTGAGTGTTTTCAGGTATTGGTAATATTTACTGCTATATCATACATTTTTTTTTGGTATGGTATCTGTATGCCTGTTTCTTTTCTATTACTCATGGTAAATAGATTATATTCTTGGGGGTTAGCTACTTCCAGTCCATGTTTACAGCAGGGGATGAGGGGAATGATAGCGAGAGTGACTTCACAGAACAAAGGCTCCTCCTCTGCTACCACAGAGACACATTGCTTCCTGCAGTTA
>SJXQ01002036.1:0-14779 GCA_006408695.1 Aepyceros melampus | reverse complement strand
CTGTAGCCCCAACTCTTCTGCTTCTCTGACCCAGACTGGACTTCTGAGAGCTTCTGCCTCCAGGCCAGAAGACCTAGTTCCTGTACCTACGGTTACATACAATCTATATAGCTTTAGCACATCTGAGTAAGCCCCTTCCTTTCTGATATTTTCTGAGAGCTTCCATTATTACTCCCTCTCACCATTCTCAAGGGCTTCTGTTCACTCCCTCCTATACACTTATACTCAGTCTCAGCTTCCTTCCTTATATATTTACATATATAAATATACTGTGTGTGTTGTGTGTATATATATATATATATATATATGTACAAATGCATCCAAATATATTTTGGAGTCTGAGGATTACTTGTCCCCTGGTTTCATTCAAAATGGAGTTTGTACAGCATTTTCCTCCCTTTTGATTTTGTAATAATTCCAGGAGGAGAAGGGGTAAAAGTATTTGCACTATTAGGTTTTTAATTCATAATTTAATTTTTTATTGAAGTATTATTGATTTACTATGTTGCGCCAATGTCTGCTGTACAGCAAAGTGACTAACTCAGTAATACACATATAGATATTCTTTTTTATATTCTTTTCCATTATGGTTTAGTACAAGATACTGAATATAGTTCCCTGTGCTATACAGTAGGACCTTGTTGTTTATCCATCCTGTATATAATAGTTTACATCTGCTAACTGCAAACTCCCAGTCCTTCCCTCCCTCACTCCCCTCTTCCTTGGCAATCACAAGTCTGTTCTCTATGTCTGTGAGTCTGTTTCTGTTTCATAGATAGGTTAATTTGTGCCACATTTTAGATTCTACATGTAAGTGATTTATAGTATCTGTCTTTCTCTTTCTGACTCACTTCACTTGGTATGTTTATCTCTAGATTCATCCATGTTGCTAAAAATGGCATTATTTCATCCTTTTTTATGACTGAATAACATTCCATTGTATATTTGCACCAGCTCTTCTTTATCCATTCATTTGTTGATGGACATTTAGGTTGCTTCTATATCCTGGCTACTGTAAGTAGTGCTACTATGAACATTGAGGTACATGTATCTTTTTGAATTATAGTTTTGTCTGAGTATATGCCCAGGAGTGGAGTTACTGGATCATAGAGCAATTCTACTTTTAGTTTTCTGAGGACCCTCCACACTGTTTTCTGTCATATTATTAGTTTTAGAACACAATCCTCTTATATACCAGGCCGATCACAGTATAGTCAAAGATGAATATGACACTGCCCCAGCCCTCACCTTGCTGACAATCCTACATAGTGTGTTAAAACAAGTTGGAAGCTGATGTACTGACTGAGTTTGGCTCCCTCTCTGTGCTGTCATTGTGGCGTTGGGGAACATTAAACTTGTCTAACTTTTAACTTTCCACATATGAAATCAAGATAATTATTTTTGTGCCTAGCATCTGTAAAACATACTGTCAATGTCTAAAACTATTGCAGATTCCTTTATACATATGTTAAGAGATGATTCCTCTGTTTAGGAGAAAATAGGTAATTAATGTTTATAAAAAATAATAGAAATGTTACAGGAAATATACATTTAATCACCAAAATAAAATACTAATAAGTATTATTATCTACCAAACTTCATAAGTGTTAACAAAATGTCTATGGCTACACAGAAAACAATTGGCTAAACAAATATTCAAACTCAGTGTCATTCAGCCCCAAAGCCTGTACTTTTTCCAATGCACCATATTGCCTTTCCCTGGAAGAGAGTAATTTCTTCCAGAAAATTCTTAATAACCACATACTTACCTTAACAAACTTCTTATACTTTAGGAGTCAATTAAATATTTTCTTGTTAGACAAACTAGCCACCCTATCCAAATCAACCCTCTCAGAACATTATTTGCTGTTATGGCATTCTGCTTATTTCCTTCATAACACTTATTCTGACTTGTAATGTTTTTTACTTCAGTTTTACCTGTTTATTCTGTCTCCTGGACCTGCTCAATATACTATACCAACACTATGCATAGCAGATTCTGTAATACCTGGGAAGTATCCAGTGCAAATTGATTAAAAGAGTGAGTAAATGGGGTAATGCACAAATTAATCAATCCAGTGCCTGAAAAAAACTGAGCCAATCTACCAAATATGCTGGGCCACTTTTTCAAAGAAAGAACCTAGTAGAAATTAGTATCAAGTAACAGATAAAGTTATATAGAGAATTAAGAAGCCACTTTAGAAATGCTCAAGGGTATTGATAGTTTGTAATTATATCTCATGAACCAGAAATGGTGGAAGATACCCTATCCCCGTCCCTCTTCTTTTCCTCCTCAGATGACCTATCATAGAGATCTAGTTTGCTGGGGAAGAAAGGGGCCTCTGAAAACATGATAAAGGTATTCTTCACCAGGGTAGATTGAGGCTTTTGATGGAATTTTTATTATCTCATCAGCTCTAGAGCTCCATATGCCTCTGGAAAGTATAGGAAAATGTTGAGAAGTGATGAGGTCCAGAGGAGAGAGATCCAAAAATGATCTATTCAGGCATTATGCTTGATCTCAATTGAAGGGAATGGTAAAGAGGATCTTCAAGGTTATTTTCTAGATTTATAATGTAGGGGAAAGCGTTGCCTAATTTATTTCTGTGGCATGTTTCTCAGGAGCTTCAGTGACATTTAATTAATGTACAGGATACCCCAATAAGAACAACTGGACTCCATGCTTGTTTAGTACAGACAAGAGGTGATTGGTTTGGAGGAGAAGTTTTCAGTAACATATTAGAAAAAAAAATTTAAGGTTAAAAAATGTTAGAAGTTTCTTTGAAGAGTTTTGAGAAGGAGATTAACAATTTCTTAAGTTCTTCTCAGTTTGGTCTTGCCTGAAGACATGAACCGGATGGTTTCTCAACATCCCAATAGTTGTGTGAGTCTATGATAACATGAAGGAGTACTTCTTTTTATACTTCCCAGATTCTCCCATATTTCCATTTTTAAAATGAGTTTATTGAGATAGAGTTGACATTTTATAAATTGTGCATATTTAAAATGTAAATTTTGACAAATTTTAACACACACTCAAGAAGCCATCAGCACAGTCAGAAAATGAACATACTCATTACCCTCAAAAATAATTTATTTTTAAATATCTACAAAGCCTGGATATCATAAAGAGGTACATTTTGACTCAAAATCATACATTTATAGCAATTATAATATCATGTATGGATGAGAGAGTTGGACTGTGAAGAAAGCTGAGCACCGAAGAATTGACGGTTTTGAACTGTGGTGTTGGAGAAGACTCTTGAGAGTCCCTTGGACTGCAAGGAGATCCAACCAGTCCATCCTAAAGGAGATCAGTCCTGGGTGTTCATTGGAAGGACTGATTTGAAGCTGAAACTCCAATAACTTTGGCCACCTGATGCGAAGAGCTCACTCATTTGTGAAAGGAATTGCCAGTCCAGGTTTGATGGATGATATAGGATGCTTGGGGCTGGTGCACTGAGATGACCCAGAGGGATGGTACATGGAGGGAGGTGGGAGGGGGGTTCAGGATGGGGAACACGGGTACACCCGTGGTGGATTCATATTGATGTATGGCAAAACCAATACAATATTGTAAAGTAATTGGCTTCTAATTAAAATAAATAAATTTATATTAAAGAAAAGACCCTGATGCTGTGAAAGATTGAGGGCAGGAGGAGAAGGAGACTACAGAGGATGAGATGGTTGGATGGCATCACCGACTTGATGGGCATGGGTTTGGGTGGACTGTGGGAGTTGGTGATGGACAGGGAGGCCTGGCGTGCTGTGGTTCATGGGGTTGCAAAGAGACACAACTGAGTGACTGAACTGAACTGAATACTATCCAATCTGACAAAAACATGGGCCACCAAAGATAAGAGTTATTGTCATTGGAGATGTTCAGTGAGGTAGAGGTTGAATGAGATCTTCTCTTTGTCTCTCTCAATTCTGAGATGCTCTTATTATCTGAAAATCAATGTTTCTCTTATTTCCATTTTTCAAGGTATATGTTTAATTATTTTAATTATGTCTCATAAATCTTATAATGAAACTTTGAAATTAGAAAAAAGAAAAATAAGCCTACATAATCTTAATGTCACAGCATAACCATTATTAGTTTGGGCATAAAAAATCCTAGCTTTTTTTCTAAATGTATATTTCATTTTCATAGTTGATGGTACTTTTACTGTCCATACCATTTTATATAATTTTTAATTTCATAATATTTTCTCCATAGTTACTGTACATTTTTTCAAATCTCTTTACTTGTTATTTTGAAACAATTATAGATTCTCAGGAAGTTGAAAACATGTACAGGGAGGTTCTGTGTACCCTTCCTCCAGTTTCCCCCAATAATAAGAAGTACTGAGGAATGGCATCTAGTCTGTACTCCTGTAAGATTTACAATACCATAAAAACAGAAATGCTTACAAGACCCCAGAGCATCCCTCATCTGAAGCAGTCCATCTGTACTCAGTCTCATCTCTGTGCCCTTGGCAGTCCTTTGTGGAGTAATTAAGGACATTGGAAGTCATGCCTTGAAGTTGTTAATACCTTTGTGGTACTGTCAGTATGTATGCTGTTTCTCCTGCCTTGCACCCTATTAATTAAACCTGAGTAAATGGTGGTATTTGAAGGCAGTGGTATATTTTGAATGTGATTGCCAATATGAACCTAAGACATCCTTTAGTGGCTTTATAGGGTTCAGTTCTCCCCATCCCACAAGGACTTGGCCCAATTTTGGCAACAGTGGGCAGGGCAGAGGGCCTGCTTTCAGGATCTGCATTGATATTCAAGCTCTTTCCTGTTTTCTGACCTTGTCTCCCTTTTCACCAGTCTGTGAATCTGTTTCTAGGTTTAGGGTGAAGAAAACTATCCATTACTGATGATACAGTCTTTCAAATACTTTCTGTTTTTTAATCCTTCTTTTATTGAAGTATAGTTGATTTACAATGTTGTGTTAGTTTCAGAAGATGTACAGTACAGCAATTCAGTTTTATATATATATATATAATTTTTCAGATTCTTTTCCATTATGAAAGGTGAAAGGGTTAGTCACTCAGTCATGTCCAACTCTTTGCACACAATATTACAAAATACTGAGTATAGTTCTCTGTGTTACACAGTAGGTCCTTGTTGGTTGTGTGTGTTAGTCATTCAGTCATGTCTGACTCTTTGTGACCCCATGGACTGTAGCCCACAAGGCTCCTCTGTCCATGGGATTCTCCAGGCAAGAACAGTGGAGTTGGTTGCCATGCCCTTCTCCAGGGGATCTTCCTGACTCAGGGATCAAACCTAGGTCTCCCGCATTGCAGGAAGATTCTTTACTGTTTGAGCTATCTGGGAAGCCTTGTTGGTTACCTGTTTAATATAGTGTAGTACGTATATTTATCCCAACCTCCTAATTACCCCTCCCTCCACCCTCACTCCCAATTATTTTCTCTTCAGCTATAACCTTGGCTTTGTTTTTCAGTTCAAAAGCCAAGACTTTGACATCTCTGAGTTTTGAATTCTCAGCTCTTCTATGAGGAAGTAAAGGTCAAATGCCTTAGCTATCTTGGTCTGTCTCTAACTGTTATCCGGCTGTTATCTTTCAGTTGAGGCAGAGTACTGTTTTGTGGGATAAAGATCAACTATGGTACCTTAGATCAACTCTTAGATCAACTAAGAATTGACAGTTTGAATTACTCTTTGGTTATGCCCATGCCTCTTTCAGATTCTCTCAATTGTCTTTCTCTGATGCCACAAAGATTTCATTTTTCTTGAGTTAGAGTAACATACCATATTTAAATAGCAATCTTTCCCTTCATCAGTTTGTTTTTTATATTTTTAAATTTATTTATTTGGCTATGCCAGTTCTTAGTTGCAGCATATGCACTCTTAGTTGTGGCATGTGGAATCTAGTTCCCTGACCAGGGATTGAACCAGAGCCCCATGCATTGGGAGCATGGAGTCTTAACCACTGGACCACCAGGAAAGTACTCCCTTCGTCAATTTTAAAAGCAAAATATCATTCGCACCTCCATCACCTTTGATTCCTGGTGTGACAATCTTCAGAAAACTGAATAGCAGAAAAGATGTAAAAAAGGGAAGAAAAACAATACCTGTGAGACAGCAACAATTTCTGCCTCGCCTTCCTGAATCTCTCCAATGTCTAGAAATGCCAGAGCACAGTCCTTCTACCAGCACATCTTTTCTTTAATCTCATTCTTATTTCTTCAGCCTCTCACAGATTCTGCTTATAAGAAAATCCCCCTCTTCCCGCTGCCCTCTGTCTTTTCCTCTCATCTTACTCATCCTCTCTTCATATCCACAATCATCACAGCAGTCTTGAAAGAGGAAAATCAAAAATTATCATAAAAGTGATGAATATACCTACCCCACAGGGTTTAGAGAAGATCAGGTGGGCTCATAGATTAGAAATTCCTTGTGAATAAGTGCTACCTATATGCTAAGTATTGTACCGCTCGTAGCCCTAAAAACAGTGAGGCAGCAGGAGTGATATTCCTGGCATCAGATGAAAAACAATCAGGGATGTGAACCTGTCGGCCCTGTCTCGCTAATTGTTAGAACAGGTGGTCAGACATGTATTTGCATAAAAGACTGAGCTGCTCCTGGGAAATTCCTTATTTTGAGGATAGAAAGCAGCACAGTGAATTTGACACAGGAAAAAAGCTGCTGAAGATGATTAATTAATGTTGCTGCACCTGGAGACTGTAGAGACCTACTATCAATCATGAAGATCCGAAACTGATACCAAAAGTCTTGGTTACTGAGAGGCAGCAGTGACGCTGAGTAAAGCATGGTGGCAGCCATTTGAAATTACTCCTCCATTGAAAGGATTCTTGGGTCATTAGGAGAAAAAATGGCTGTAATGAAAATCTAGATGATTTAAAAAAAAAAATCTGGATGAAAACACTGGGCCACCTGTGCCAGGTTTTTTCTGTCCCTCTAACAGAAGGCAGCACAAAGCAGAGGGAACAAAATGCCAAGAAGTATTGATATGTTCAGGGCTCTGGGAGTATTTGGGGAGTGATGAGGGAGCATACAAAAATTGATAAGAGAGGGCCCCTGAATTACCAGGTGTGCACTTCAGCTTGGAAGGTGGTATTAACGTTTACGAAACACTGAGAACTAACACAAACCAATAAGGCAAACCTACACCAAGTACCTGTACATGAGCTAGTTAGCACTATTTGGGTACTTTAAAAAACCTTTCAGACCAGCAGAAGTCTGTGGGTCACAATTTGACCAGCTATAAATATAAGAATAACTGATCCTGTTCTTGCACACACACACACACACACACACACGCACACACACTCCTTTCCTATGAGCTTTTCTGTATTGCTGCACTAAAGCTTCTAAGTTGCTGTTGTTGTTTAACTGCTCAGTCATGTCTGACTCTTTGAGACCCCATGGACTGTAATCCACCAGGCTCCTCTGTCTATGAATTCTCCAGGCCAGAATACTAGAGTGGGTTGCCATTCATTTCTCCAGAGGGTCTTCCTGACCCAGGGATTGAACCCACAGGTCTCCTGCATTACAGGTGGCTTCTTATTGCTGAGCCTCCAGGGAAGACCCAAGCATCTAAATATTTATATCTTTATAAAATATTTATTTATTTGGCTGCATCAAGTCTTAGTTGCAACATGTGGGATCTAATTCCTTGACCAGGGATCAAACCTGGGGCCCCTGCATTGGGAGTGCACTGGACCACCAGGGAACTCCATAAGTATTTGTATCTAAGATACTCTTCATCCTTAGTGAGATAAGGAAAAGGAACTGGCTTCTTCTACTACTCCATTTCCCTTGGAGTCTTCCTTAATTCCATAAATAACAATAAAAATGTTAAGGTTCTTAAAAACAAAATAAAAAAGCTCATGTCTACAGTATCACATGGTTTTCCAGAATTCTCTTGCTGCAAAAAAAGAAAAACTTCCACAAAGCCTAACAGAAAATTAGCTGAATACGAATATTTGGTTCTTGGAAACCTGAGGCTTTTTTTCTCTGGCTTGGGTTTCAGGAAGACAGTTTCTGCCCCCTCCCCAGACATGTATAGCCCTGTTGTGGGTCTGTATATGCTCAACAAGTATGAGGCTATGATTCCCATTTTTGTCTTGAAGTTTTTAGTCTTCACTTACATCCCACAGTTCCAGCAAGAATTAATGATCATTATTTATGACTCAGAAGTAGAAGAGTAATGGTAGGAATGTAGATTCTTCTAGCCAATAATAAATTGTTATTTGACTACAAGTGACACTCATATTTATTAGATACTGGCTGTAATAAACTAACTAAAATTATCACACAGGCATCATATATCATGAAACCATTTTTCAGTAAATGGCTTTGAATTCTTAGAATCATTGAATCTTAGACCTAGAAGAAACAGTAAAAGTTATATAGTACAATGCATAAAGAAACCATACTCCAATAAAAATAAATTTTTAAAAAGTCATATAGCACAATGAAATTTTTCAAAATCAACATTATTGACAGTGCATTTTCTTTAAAGATAATTTAGAAAATATAGAAAGACATTATCATGTCTAGACCCATTGCCTACAATCATTTTGAATATTATGTGTCCTTTGTTTCAGCCTACTTTCTATGCAAAGGTAACTTATTTTATAAAAATATAAATCATGCTGGATATATAATATTATATTGTGATTTTACACTGAAAATTGTAAATATTTTCTACACTGATAAATAACCTTCCCAAATAGCATTTTAAATAGTTTTGGAAAATAATTTATCAAATGCTGTATCATAAGTTACTTAAACATTCTTCGTGTAATTAATAATTAGTTGATACATTAACTTTCAGGAATGTAAATTACACAGAAATTAATTTATTAAAATATTATCTTGCTTATATATGGCCACCTTATCCTAACTTTTTAATTTTGTATAACTGGTATATTCTTGTTTACCCCACAGATAGAATAAAAATTAAGTTTTAGTCCAGCCTGGTAAATGGCATTAAGTCTAATAATTTAAACTGAGTTTCATTTGGAAGAGCCCAGATTTCAGATATTCTTTGTATCTACTGTTATTTTTAAGAGGTCTATAAGGCTTACTGTACCTCATGGCATTGGGGGGCAGTGGGGAGAAGGAATCCATATCATGGTATTGATCTAATCCCATCTCTGTGTGTTCTGCTGGCATCTGCTGCCAAAATTTTGGCTGATGCAATTTTTGACCTCTTTTCACAACAACTTGGCCCAATCTTTGTTCCCAGGGGCACCTGAGATTTCTCTGGAGTCTTAATATGTCAGTTAGCTTTAGCTGCCTAATAATCCACTCTAAAATTCAGTAGTTTAAAGCAACTGTTTTACTCATGGTTTTTCTGGGCATGTTTTTATCTGGGCCAGGTTCATAGGGGCAAGCTGGGCTTGTTCATACATTTATGATCAGTTGGCAGGTCAGCCAGGTGATGGGTGGCCTCATAGTAACATCCTCACACATTTGGCAGTAGGCAGGGGTGATGACCTGGAAAATCCCATGGACGGAGGAGCCTGGTGGGCTGCAGTCCATGGGGTCGCTAAGAGTCGGGCACAACTGAGCGACTTCACTTTGACTTTTCACTTTCATGCAATGGAGAAGGAAATGGCAACCCACTGCAGTGTTCTTGCCTGGAGAATCCCAGGGACAGAGGAGCCTAGTAGGCTGCCGTCTTGGGGTCGCACAGAGTCAGACACGACTAAAACGACTTAGCAGCAGCAGCAGGGGCAATGGATGTTACTATCACTAGCCCACATACTCCTTGTTATCCAGCAGGCTAGCCTGGGCTTTTTTTATATGGTAACCAAGTTCCCAAAGCAGAAAGAGGGCAAACTCCAGTCCACTACTCAAGCCTATGTTTCCATAATGTTTGCTAATGTCCCTTTGGCTAAAGCAATTGAAAGAGTACATACACTCTCAAAGGGCATGGATAGAGGGAAAGGAATATTTTGTGGCCCTTTTCATAACCTACAACATCCTATGCTTGTCATTCACCAAGTTACAGACACCAGTGCCATAGCAACCCACTCTGGCTATCTTACCCATTTAGACTGTAGGCAACCCACTGGGGACATGCAGAAATGTTCTGAGGTCAAGAACCAAGTGTAGCTTTGGAGTAGTAGCTGTAGTTATCTTTCTAACCATTCACTGTCCCTTGTTTCTGTAGCACATGGTTAAATGGCTCCATCTCACAACCTCTCTTAAATACCTCCTTTGTCTGCCAGGATTTTTAGTTGCAAACAACACGATCCACAAGTGCGATAATCTCAGGATCAAAGTCTCAAGAGTTCATACAGCCTGGGGAAATGCACAGTCTTATCACAGACCCACTACTCCAGTCTTTGGCACTGGATGCCAGAAATGCCGCCACAGCAGATCAGAATCTTTAGTCTCTGTACTTCCTGGATGATCACCTCTTCCCACATGGAACCCTTAATTTATGTTGCTGCCTCCAAGTTGAACCCTGAGGTTAAGGACCTGGGTCACATGCAGAACTCTAGAGGCAAGAAATCTCGGAAATGTAGTTTTTAAATTTCTGACTTTATATGGAAAAGGAAGCTAGAGGGTGGTTGTAATGGGTTCTAGGTGATCTAATTTCCAGTATTTTTTCCCAAGAAGAATCAAACAGGAGCGATCGATGTTGCAAGTCCTGATTATGCAGAGCTCCTGATCATGAGTCATGTGAACTCAAGTAATCATGTTCTATTCTGCCCTCCAAAGGGAAGAACGGGTAAGAATTATGCTTCCTGATGATTAACCTCCAGTATTCCCTGTAGCTTCCTATTCTAGAATCCAACGTTAGAGAAGGGAGAACAGGATGGATAACTGACCATCTGCTCCCCATATCCATCTCTCCTACTCTTCCTACCATCTCATGAGCTTGAAGGAAATGAATACTACTTTCTCTCTGGTGAGAATTTGATCTACACAGGCAGGCACTGAGCCTTAATGGCGAATGAGACATTTGGGGGTTCAGTTCCATAGAAGCATACCTTGAGGGAAAGATCTGTGTGCTAGTGACGTATAAAGGAAGTGCTCTTGGAATAAACTTGTAAAAAGGAAAATGAGTAGGAATAGAATAGCAGGATAAGGAAATAGGAAAAGCATGACAGGTTTTCATTTTCAGACAAAACCGTCAGGAGGACAGTTGCAGCCTGATCCTTCAAGGCAGCTCTGAGGCATAGCACCTGAGAGTTCATCCCAGGTAGACACAAGGGGGCTGGGCTTTCATACTAGTGCCTTCTTCAGCTGTTGTTGGCTAAGGGTCGTGTCTTTGTTTCGTCTGCTATAACAAAAATGTCATAGTCTGGGTGGGTAAAACAGCAAACACTTAATTCTCAGAGTTCTGGAGGTTGGGAAGTCTGCCATCAAGGTGTCAGTAGATTTGGTGTCTGATGAGAGTCCTCTTCCTGGTTCATGGATGGCTGCCTGCTGGCTGTATGCTCATAGGGCAAAAGGGTCAGGGGAACTTTCTGAGACTTCTGTTATAAGGGTGCTAATCCCATCCATGAGAGCTCCACCCTCATGACTAGTCACCTCCCCAAAATCCCACCTCTTTGGGGATTAGGATTTCAACAAATGAATTTGGAGGAGTAGGGACACAAATATTCAGTTCATAAGAGGCCACCACAGGGTTATATAAATGCCTAAGCAATTCCAACTCCGTGCCCGTGGGCAGACTTTGGGAGCCCAATGGTGGTCCTCCAACTAGGGAGTAAGAAGGGGGTTGAAGGCAAAGGATATTGAAGCTGGCAGAGGGATATACAGAGGCAGTAAAAACGATGACAGGATGGGAGTTCCCTGGTGGACCAATGGTTAGAATTCTGGGTTTTTCAGTGCTGTAGCCAGAGTTCAATTCCTGGTCAGGGAACTGAGGTATCCCGAAAGCCACATGGTGTGGCCAAAAGAGAGAGGATCACAGGAGACCTAAGGGAGCACAGTAGACACTGTTCACTATGCAGTATCTTCTCATTAGCAATATCATGCAGTTCCCCAGGCCTGGATTTTAATTCGTGTGATGGGATAGTGGCTTGGCATTCAACATCCATTCCACCCTCCTTGTGTTCTGCAGTGGCTTGAAAGCAAAAACTACATTTCCCAGGCTTCCTTGTGATTAGAATTCTGGGTGTGATTTAAAATCTGGTGCACCCCTGCACTGGAGAGGAAGGAAGGGGAAGGATGGGGAAGGTGGGGAAGAGAGGGAGAAAGGAAGGAACAAAAGAGAAAGAAGAAAAAGAGGGAGATAAAGGAAGAGAGGGAGGAAATTTCCCTATTTCCATTGCCTCCTCCCCTTAGTTCACATCCATTGGACTAGCACTAAACCTAGCTTCTCACTGGTCCCTCTCCTAGTTCTGTTACTTTAGAAAGTTGGAAATTTCCATCTAGGTTACTTCTCCGTAGGACACAGCTGAGGAGTAGGAGTCAGTTATAACTCCAACTTCCCCACCAACTCAGGTGTAGAATAAGTAAGATTTTCTCTCTCTTACCCCCTCCATCTCTCCCCACACTCCACCCCATCTCTCACCCACCTCATCTCCCTCCCTCCCTCCCTCTCTCTCTCTCTCTCTCATGCACACTTGTGCTTTCTTTAAAAAAAAAAAAAAACCACAAAACAAAACTGAATCTCTGAATCTAAACTTCCATTTTCCCATGATGGCAGGAAACATCAGTCATTCTTGGCTTTTGGCTTCTCTAATTCTTCTCAGGGTTATACCACAGTTCTGGAGTCTTACCCAATGTCAAGGAATGGTAGAGGGGCAAGTGGGAGTTTATATCTGACCTTCAAGTTATAGACTATTGGTCATCTCTGGACACAGGTTATCACAAGTCATTGCCAAAAGAATCACTGTTTCATCTACATGGCCTCTTCAAATTCCCAGCTGTCCACTGCTTCTAGGTTGCTGATGGAACCCAGGAATCTTTTTCCAGGGCTTTCTGTGGTCCCATCTGCCACAAGGCCAGTCCTCTTTCAAGCCATGCTGCCTCCCAATGTGTGTGTAGCATGGAGGTGGTGGTGTTGTGGGGAGGTTCTCAAAATGTACATCCAGGTTCCTGTTTTTCTATAACCCAAAGACTGCTTTTTTCTTCTTCTTCCAACCACGTGCTTTCTCTCACTTAAAATAATCTGGTAAGTCAGAACATTCTTCTGACAGGGTTATACTGACAGTACAAAATATCTTTGAATTCATCTTGAAGTTTGAGCTGAACTATTCACTTCCTGAACCTTGATCTTCCCCTCAATTTTTCAAGAGGAAAAAAAAATTAACTATAGCGTGTAAAAGAAAATTTGTAAAACCTTTGCCATGTAAATCTGTAAAACTCACTTGTCTTCTTTATCCCATCCTCCCAATCCCCAAAATTAGTGAATCACAGAAACAACTTTAACAAGTATTCTCTACAGGCCTCCAGTGAAATGTTGAAAGACTCTACTTGACCTCATTCCTTTCAATATTGGAGTTGTTCCTGCCAAGATATTGGACACAAAAAGACACAAATAAGGGCTGTGGGAAGGAGGGGAGAGATTTCAGTACCAAATAGGCAGTGAGATTAAGGCCAGAGTATGTGTTTGTGTTCAGTCGCTTAATTGTATGACTCCTTGTGACCCGCCAGGCTCCTCTGTCCATGGAATTCTCCAGGTAAGAATACTGGAGTGGGCTGCCATGCCCTCCTCCAGGGGATCCTCTGACCCAGGGATCAAACCCGTGTCTCCTGTGTCTCCTGCATTGGCAGGTGGATTCTTTACCACTGTGCCACCTGGGAAGCCCTGAGATTAAGGCCAAGTCAAAGATTGCTTAATTGTATGACTCCTTGTGACCTGCCAGGCTCCTCTGTCCATGGAATTCTCCAGGTAAGAATACTGGAGTTGGCTGCCATGCCCTCCTCCAGGGGATCCTCTGACCCAGGGATCAAACCTGTGTCTCCTGCATTGGCAGGTGGATTCTTTACCACTGTGCCACCTGGGAAGCCCTGAGATTAAGGCCAAGTCAAAGTCAAAGCCAGGGCTGATTGCTAAAGTCCATACTGAAGGTCCCCCACCTCTACCCCTTCCCTTACTTCCCAGAGTGCTTAGTAAAGAAGGTTCTAGTCATAGCCCTGTAATAATGCCTGAGAGTCCAAAACTAAGGAGATAGAGATAAGTAAGGGTGGCTTCCCTGGTGGCTCAGTGGTAAAGAATCTGCCTGTGAGATGTGGGTTTGATCCCTGGGTCGGGAAGATTCTCTGGAGAAGGAAACAGCAACGCACTCCAGTATTCTTGCCTGCAGTGGAAGTGTCGAACATGTCTTAGCAACTAAACAACAACACCAGCTACTGAATTGGTATAAATCGAAAGAAAAATGATTCAATGTGCCTTAAATAGTCATTGCACAATTCTTACTACACTCAGTGTGTCTTGCTTAATAGGTTTGGAACTACATCATAAAGGAGCTGTGCTGGGGTCCAGCCCTGGTGGGTCCAGGGAATTCGAAGCAAGGACGGTGTCGGCGAGAAAAAGCTTATTTATTCATTAATATAAGATTAGATTAGGAAGAAATAGTATAGTAGGAAATTTAGGAGGAGAAAAGGAGGCTGAATAACTTGGTTTATGTGGAAAGCCAATTAAGTTCCAGACAAGGAGCTTGCACCATCTACATTGGGCCACAGGCACCTGCTTGAATAGCAGAGGGTTCCCCCTTGGGCTCCCTCTCGCACGGGTCTCAGAAGCCCAGGCAAGTAAGTAGACTCGATGAGCCTCCATGCCCCAGATGGGAATTCAGCCTGAAATTAGAGGGAGGGAGAGGGAGCAAGA
>SJXQ01002035.1:190479-305230 GCA_006408695.1 Aepyceros melampus | reverse complement strand
GTTAGTTCTAAAAGATCTTGTGAGTGAGTGAGTGAGTGAAGTTGCTCAGTTGTGTCCGACTCTTTGCGACCCCGTGAACGGTAGCCTACCAGGCTCCTCCGTCCACGGGATTCTCCAGGCAAGAATACTGGAGTGAGTTGCCAATGTAGGTCTTCATAAAACCATTCAACTTCAGTTTCTTCAGCGTTACTGGTTGGGGCATAGACTTGGATAACTGTGATATTGAATGGTTTGTCTTGGAGATGAACAGAGATCATTCTGTCGTTTTTGAGATTGCATCCAAGTACTGCATTTTGGATTCTTTTGTTGACCATGATGGCTACTCCATTTCTTCTGAGGGATTCCTGCCCACAGTAGTAGATATAATGGTCATCTGAGTTAAATTCACCCATTCCAGTCCATTTTAGTTTGCTGATTCCTAGAATGTCGACGTTCACCCTTGCCGTCTCTTGTTTGACCACTTCCAATTTGCCTTGATTCATGGACCTGACATTCCAGGTTCCTGTGCAATATTGCTCTTTACAGAATCGGATCTTGCTTCTATCACCAGTCACATCCACAACTGGGTACTGTTGTTGCTTTGGCTCCATCCCTTCATTCTGTCTGGAGTTATTTCTCCACTGATCTCCAGTAGCATATTGGACACCTAATGACCTGGGGAGTTCCTCTTTTGGTATCCTATCATTTTGCCTTTTCATACTGTTCATGGGGTTCTTAAGGCAAGAATACTGAAGTGGCTTGCCATTCCCTTCTCCAGTGGACCACATTAGGAGGTAATAAAAAAGGAGAATACTCACCAATGCCTACATGATATAATAGAGATAAAGGAAATGTTAGAGGCAGAGTTGGCAAAAATATACAAACAGATTAAATATGGACCTTACGATGAAGAAGTGACAAATAACTTTCAGATTTCACAGCTCTGGGTAAGTGGTACTATCAATTAGACAGAGATTATTGGGCAAAGACTATTTGAAAAGGATGATGAAGAAGTTTACTCCAGACTTTTAAAAATTGTTTTATTTTTTGACCAAAAATAAATGGGTCTTCATTGCCGTGAGTGGGCTTTCTCTGGTTGCAGTGAGCAGGGGCTACTCTTTATTGCAGAGCGTGGGTTCTAGGGTGCCCAATTGTCCTTTGGCATGTGAAATCTTCCTGGAACAGAGATTGAACCTGTGTCCTCTGCACTGTAAGATGGACTCTCATCCGCTATACTCCCCCAGGAAAGTCCTTATTCCAGACTTTTTAAGGTTGAGCTGTCAGTGGGAAATCCAGGCAGAGTCAACCAGCAGGAGTTTGGATAAATGTCTAGAGGCAAATCTAGGGTTGAGATGAAGATCTGGGAATCGTAAAACTTGGATGAAGGATGAAACCACAGGACTAGATGGCTCACAAACTGTAAATGAGAAGAGCAGTGGGTTTGGAACTCAACCCTGGGGAATGCCAATGTGTAAAGGGTAGAGTGAAGAAAGGGGCTCATTAAGATACAAGAGAAGGTACTGCTAGCTCTGTAAGAAAAGAAGCCAAGGCAAGGAGAGTGTCAAGGAAAGAGGGATCCCCCATCTTAAGCAGCATAAGGAAATGCAGCAGGATAAGGGCTGAATTTTGGCATTGAACTTGGGGATGAAAAGTGCCCATAATAGTCTCTTCAGTAAAGAAATTAGTGCATGATAAGTCACCACAGTCCTGTCTGACTCTGTGAAACTATGGACTGCAGCCTGCCAGGCTCCTCTGTCCATAGGATTCTCCAGGCGAGAATACTGGAGTGGGTTTCCATGCCCTCCTCCAAGGGATCTTCCTGACCCAGGGATTGAACTCAGATCTCTTACATCGCCTGCACTGGCAGGAGGGTTCTTTACCACTAGCACCACCTCGAGAAACCCAAAGAAATTGGTAAGAGAGTGATTGCAATGGACCTGGTAATGCTACATAGTAGATAAAGCAGCCACAAGGTAGCCATGTCCCTGAGAAGTTTAAGAACTTGCTCAGCATCCCACAACCAGGGCTTGAGTTCAAGGTGGGCAGAACTGAAACTGAGGCCAGGTCATGTAGCTGCTTAATGGTTGGACAAGATACAGTCATATTCACCAGTGTGTGAAGTGAAGTGAAGAAGTGAAGTGAAGTCGCTCAGTCATGTCTGACTATTTGCGACTCCATGGACTGTAGCCTACCAGGCTCCTCTGTCCGTGGGATTTTCCAGGCAATAGTACTGAAGGGGATTGCCATTTCCTTCTCCAGGGGATCTTCCCAACCCAAGGATCGAACCTGGGTCTCCTGCATTGTAGACAGACACTTTACCATCTTAGCCACCAGGGAACATGTGTGCTAAGTTGCTTCAATTGTGTTTGACTCTGCAACCCCATGGACTGTAGCCTACCAGCCTCCTCTGTCCGTGGGATTCTCAGGAAAGAATCCTGGAGTGGGTTGCTGTGCCCTCCTCCATATTTATCAGAATACTTCAAGAATAAGTGCAGTCTTTTACCAGAGTTTCTAATTTTCATGACAGTTGAGATGAGTTGCTGAGGGGAATTTTCCAAGCATATGTTCAAACACACACACACACACACACAGAGTAAGGCTTGAAGTAGAATGTTTAGGTGATTTACTTTAATGGGAGCTGAGCAGAGCACAACAAACTAATAATAAATGATACCCTCCTAAATCCAAGTGCATTTTAGACTTTCAGGGAGTACTTAATGGGACCGAGCAGTCTTAGCAAGTAAAACTGAATAGATGTATTCTTAAACAGCACCCTACATCAACATAATTCTATCAAGTGATCTTTTTCAATAAGCAAGGTGCTGAGCTCATATTTAAGCCCATGCTTAAAGAAATGAAGCACTTGGGGGAATAAAGTTTCCAATGCCTCTTGGGGGTCACAGAATTCTCAGTGGCCCTAAATAAAGGAAAGAGCCAGGTTTACATAGCAGGCTCTGGGAACATAGACAAGCTGTATGACTCTCACTTGGTGGGGAGCAGGGAGAGATAAGCTGACCATGAAGGCCGGAACCAGATAATGAAGGGCTTTATATATCATGCTAAGGAGTCTGGACTTTATCTTGCGGGTTAGCAGAGAGCTATTAAAGACTTTTAAGTAAGGGATTATCATGATCAGATTTCTATTTTCTGGCAGCTACAGTGTGGAGGAGAATGGAAGGAGGACAAAGACTGGAGGCAGAAAGACCAGTAAGTCCTGCTTATTATCTCCCTTCGCCCCTCCTCTGCCTCAAGATTCCCACATACCAAAACTCCAAATGCATTTTTGGCATGAACTTTCTTTTCAGGGATGGCCTTCCTGGTCAGGGGCTTCATTCCTTGACTACCGACCATGCGTGCATATATATGTGTCTCTTGTGTATACCCACATATACACACACACTTATGCACACTCAGAGCATGGCTTTTATTCTGATCATTCTTGGGCAGCATCAAAACTTCCTGTTGTATCAAGATCACTCAGAAGTCATGTCAAGCCATGCCAGAATTTACTACATGAACAAAGAATCCTTTGTCTGTTGGGAAGGCAAGGAAAGTGCATAGGATTTAGTCAAGAGATGAGGACAGAACCATATAGATGTATGAAAATCACAGTCAAGTTGCTTAATGAATTTAATGTAAAATAATTTTATTTTCTTTATCTTTATGATACATTTGTCATGGAGTGCCTGCAAAGGCATGCAGAATTCCAAAAGGCAGTATTAGAAAGGAATTGAAGAAGAGAGGGTTTGTCCACACAGGAGACTTTGAACAAAAACGCTCTAGTGAAGAATCACACAAGAATTGTCACACATTAGCCAAAGAAGAGACAGTTAGGGAAATTGGAAGGTTACTTCCCCCAGAAAAAAGAAAAGAGAAAAAGTTAGATACAATAAAATTTTGCAAATAATGATTCAAAAGCAGGCACATTTAAAAGGAGAGGTAGAAGAAATTGTATGTGTATCTGGTTCTAACGGTACAAATGTTTTTAGGTTATTAACAGCAGGAGAACAACTAAACTTCAGTCAGTCAAAGCTGTAAGTCTTGAGAAGCAGAGAATAATGTAGTCTAAGTGTATTACTAAAATGTATTATACTCACAGAAAACTTTAACTAATACCTATGTGGTCTTTAATAGAAGAACAAAGTACTTTGACAGAAGTACTGTTTTTGGAACATTGTGTTTTTAAATTCCTTGGAAAACAAAGTAGTATCTGTGGCTTTTTGTCTTCCTTACCTTAAATTATAAAGACAGGAACTTCCCTGGCAGTCCAGTGGTTAGAACTCCGTGCTGCCAGTGAAGGGGTACAGAAGTTCAATCCCTAGTCAGGGAAATAAGACCCCATATGTTGTGTGGCCTGGCCAAGAAATAGAAATAAAGATAAATAAGTAAATAAAATTTAAGGCAGACTTACAAAAAATAAAGTATAAGAAAGAAATGGCGATGATCTCATCTAAACAGTGAGGCAGAAAGAGGGCGTGCATGTGTGCTAAGTCTTTATAACCCTATGGACCATAGCTTGTCAGGCTCCTCTGTCCATAAGCTTCTCCAGGCAAGAATACTGAAGTGGGTTGCCATCCCCTCCTCCAGGGGATCTTCCCAACTCAAGGGTCAAACCCAAGTCTCTCACGTCTCCTGCACTGGCAGGCAGGTTCTTTACCACTAGCACCACCTGCGAAGCCCAGGAAGAGGGAAGGGCCATTTTATATGTTACTGAATCACTAAGATATTCTTGAACATTGCAAATCTGCCAGTTTGCACCTCTGTGAGAATAACGAGATTGTACAGAAACAATTGGTATCTGAAAACTCTCTGCTTTCCTGGGAGAAGGTATGTTTTTTAAAAACTACTTATTTATTTATTTGGCTGCCTCAGGTCTTAGTTAGGGCAAGTGGGATCTTCTTTGTAGTATATGTAGAATCTTTAGTTGCAGCAGATGGGATCTAGTTCCCCGACCAGGGATCAAACCCAGATCCCCTGCATTGGGAGCTTGGAGTCTTAGGCCCTGGACCACCAGGGAAGTTTCCAGGGTCCATTTCTTACCCTGGTGACATGGTGAGGTAGTGAGCAGATTGGGTATAGGGGAAGCATGGAATGACAAAAGAGAGCAACAAACTTTGAAGCTGCTGGTGGGCATCAGGTCAGGGGGGTGATGGAGACGAAATGGCCAGGGTAAACTAGACTGTGTAATGCTGGGACTGAAAAGTACCTCTTTCACTGCTCACACTTTGAAAGCTGTGGTGGCTTTGGTTCCTGGTGTCAGCGTCTGATAACTCTCCTCTTCACACAAAGTAGAGCAGTGATCCTAATAAGAGTTGCTTCCAAACGGTTTAAAAACTCAGGGTTGCTTCCATGCTCTAACCTCAATAGCTGAGAGTTGACAGGGATAAGCTGTTTGGTTTCAGAGTGCCAGATATTTGGGCCTGAGACATTTCTTACTTCCTTCCTTTCCTTGTAAGGCCAGGACACCAGGTCTTCCAAGTGTCTGTACTAATTAAATGCAGGTCTAGTATGCCAAAAATGTTTTGAATGTAAAAGATTAACGAGAGAGAGAACTTTTGTGAAACAGGGAATTGAGACAAGAGGAGCCCCTCCTGGTTGGCACGGTTTTAAGAGGGAGGTAATCTTAAGGTCTTAAGAACACGAGCTGTACGATTTTTTTTTTTTTTTTTTTAAGAGACACTTGGCTCCAATGGGAAGGCATGAACCAAATATTTCAGGGACTAAGACAGCAGCCACCCAGGAAGGCTCACTGTGATCCTGGGTGACAGATGAGCTGTAAGTGGTCTGTCTGAGTAAATGAGGGTGAGATTAAGCCATTCTGCATTTGCCTCTTCTGGTCGTGTTACCCCATGTTTTGTTTTAGAGCTCACCATAAGGGGAACCCACTGACCACTTTGACCTTTCCTTCCAGATTTGGCATTTGGAGGTATAAATCAGGATTAGCACTGCCATTAAGCTTCAGACGTGGTGCCTATAAGACAAAAGTAAGACCATTACTGGCAGTTTTAGCACTTGGGACAATATTGCATTGCTCATTTGGAACAGTAAGAAATTAATCAGTAGGAGAAACTCGAGTTCTTGTGGGCATCACCAATCTCCCCCAATATTTTGACTATTACTTGTTCAATCAGCTGAGTGGTGGGAGGTGAGGAATGAGACAAAGATTTGTGTTTTGGTAACTTGCCAGAACTTAGATGTCAGCTAACCTTCTGAGAAGCAGAAAGATTTTTTTTTTTTTTTTTAATGAAAACATTCAGCAGCAGTCAGACTGATGAACATATTTGGAGACACTGAAATGATGTAATGATGGCAACAATGTTATTTTTACAGCATTAGAAGTAAGGAGGACAACTACCAGCTGCCAAACTCATTGGTCACATTGATCCCTAATAAATCCTGGGTGAGCCTGCCTAATATTAGTCATAGGAGTTAAGCCTGTGAATCTGTTAGGACTTAAGACACATTACTTTTAGTTGGGAGGGTAAGAAAAAAAAATCTTCTGGCATACGGTAAAAGGAGGGGTAATTTAGTATGCTTTCTTAATGTTTTGAAAAGCAGGACTGAGGCAACATTTGTTTTCTTGGATGAATATCTTTTATTCTCAAGAGAAAATGGTAAACTCTCATCAGAGAAATATGGGGGAAGTGCACCTAAGGGAAGCTTGTAAAAGTCTTTCAGGTTTCCCAGAAAAGATTAAAAAACAATAGCAACACGTGATATCATTTCCACGTACACTGAATTCACGTTTACTGAACATTGCCTAAGGCATCATACTTCCCATGAAATCAGCTTTCTTTTTCTAATTCATTTTAAGCAGTTGCCCTTCACAACCCTAGCAGCAGTAGAGTCTGCTAATATCTATTTCACAGATGAGAAAACTGCTGTTAACTATGATCCAACAACTTAATACAGCCAGTGAAGATCACAGAGCTGGTTAATTGTGAAACTAGGATTGTGTATCAGGCCCATTAGACTCCAGAGCCCAAGATCCTAAATGTGAGGCTAAACTATGGAGAATTTCCCCTTTCCGGAGGTAGCAGACCTGGTGATTAGGGACTCAGGGGTGGAAGTGACAAATTTGGGATCTTCAGCTTACAGCTGTGTGAGTTGAATAAAGTCATCTATGAAACTGGAGATCATTGTTCTTTTATTGAGTTTGTGTCTAGGTTAAATTACATAGCCTAGAAGCAATGTTCAATACACCATAAATGCTTAGGGGGTTGACATGTACACAAAGGTATATTTAAAATGGTTAACCAACAAGGATAGCACAGGGTCCTCTGTTTAATACTCTCTAATAACCTAAGCGGGAAAAGAGTTTGAAAAAGAATAGATACACGTATATGTGTAACTGAATCACTCTACTGTACACCTGAAACTAACACAACATAGTAAATAGACTATGAAAAGTGAAATGTTAGTCGCTCAGTCATGTCAGACTCTGTGACTCCATGGACTGTAGGCTCCTCTGTCCAAGGAATCCTCTAGGCATGAATACTGAAGTGGGTAGCCAGTCCCTTCTTCAGGGGATCTTCCCAAGCCAGGGATTGAATCTGGGCCTTCTGCATTGTAAGTAGATTCTTTATCATCTGAGCCATGATAAAAATTAAAAAATTTTTAAAGTAGCTATTTTTTGAATGACAATTTTAGTCTTTGTTTACTTATTCTTTGCTAGTGATATTCAAACTTGGGGCCTACTCTAGACCAAAAGGTCACCTATTACTGGGAATGGACCTTAGAATACGATCTCTCATCAATCATCACTTATGATTCTCAGGATCAGGCTAGTTGGGGAGATGATGTTTTCAGTTTTTTGTTCCTTTGCTATAGCCCAAACTAACCAATTATTTAGACAATTCATTAAAGGCCATCCCATGCCATTGCTCTGTATCTATTAGCCCTGCAAAGTACACACCAATCTTTATTTTGTCCTTCATCTGCAAAGATTAGTGATGTTGTACCAGTGAGATAAGTGTCAGCTCTGGTTTTCTCTGGCATTGAGTTATAATTGGTTCAAAGCACACATTTAGGGGAAAGATTGTCTGAGGCCTTCACAATGAAATTGCTTTTCTTAAATAGGTCTTGTGTTGACACCCAGAAAGCAAAGTCTCTACAGAGTCTCTGCCCACCCCCACCACCAGTTATCTATCAACCTTTTAAAAATCAATTCAGAATTTACCTATTCCAGAAATTGGTGCTAATTGCCCTTGATTTCAACTACTCCTGCATTACTCTCAGAATTTCAATTATGCATCTATAAAAGTAATTGGCTTGGGGCTTCCTTGATGGTGCAGTGGTTGAGAATCCACCTTGCAATGCAGGGGACACCAGTTCAATTCCTGGTCAGGGAAGATCCCATATGTTGTGGGCAACAAAGCCCACAAGTCACAACTAAGGAGCCCACATCCTGGAGCCTAGAAGCTGCAATTGCTGAGCCCATAGACCACAGCTACTGAAGCCCTAGAGCTTGTACTCCACAACACGAGAGGCCACTGCAATGAGAAGCCCTCTCACCACATCTAGAGAGTAGCCCCTGCTTGCTGCAACTAGAGGAAAACCTATGTAGTACCAAAGATCCAGCACAACCAAAAATAAATGAGTAAATAAAATATTTTAAAAAATTGGCTTGGTTAAATGAAAAAAGTTTTTAATAAGGACAGTTTAGTATGTCTCTTCAAGCAGACAGTATAAATCCTTGAGGGCAGGGACCATGTCTGCCACATATTAAATGTGGATGGAGGATATAAGAGAAATAGAAGATATGGTTCCTGCTCAAGAAGCATATGATCCAACTGAAGAAAGATGTTGATCTGCAACTATCACATGATACTTTCCATGTAACTCAGTTAGGTTCAGTTGCTCAGTCGTGTCCAACTCTTTCAACCTCATGGACTGCAGCACACCAGGCCTCCGTGTCCAACACCAGCTCCTGGAGTTTACTCAAACTCATGTTCATTGAGTTGATGATGCCATCCAACCATCTTATCCTCTGTCATCCCCTTCTCCTCCCACCTTCAATCTTTCCCAGCATCAGGGTCTTTTTAAACGAGTCAGTTCTTCCCATCACGTGGCCAAAGTATTGGAGTTTCTGCTTCAGCATCTGTCCTTCCAATGAATATTCAGGACTGATTTCCTTTAGGCAGACTGGTGGGATCTCCTTGCAGTCCAAGGGACTCTCAAGAGTCTTCTCTAACACCACAGTTCAGGAGCGTCAATTCTTTGGCACTCAGCTTTCTTTATAGTCCAACTCTCACATCCATACATGACCACTGGAAAAACAATAGCTTTGATGAGGCGAACCTTTGTCGGCAAAGTAATGTTTCTGCTTTTAATATGTTGTCTAGGTTGGTCATAGCTTTTCTTTCAAGGAGTAAATGTCTTTTAACTTCATGGCTGCAGTCACCAATTGAGGTGATTTTGGAACCCCAAATAAAGTCTGTCACTGTTTCCTCATCTATTTGCCATGAAGTGATGGGACCAGATGCCATGATCTTAGTTTTCTGAATGTTGGGTTTTAAGCCAACTTTTTCACTCTCTTTCATTTTCATCAAGAGACTCTTTTGTTCTTCTTCCCTTTCTGCCATAACGGTGGTGCCATCTGTGTATCTGAGGTTATTGATATTTCTCCCTGAAATCTTGATTCCAGCTTGTGCTTCATCCAGCCTGGCATTTCACATAATGTACTCTACATAGAAGTTAAATAAGCAGGGTGACAATATACAGCTTTGATGTACTCCTTTTCCTATTTGGAACCAGTCTGTTGTTCCATGTCCAGTTCTAACTGTTGCTTCCTGACCTGCATACAGATTTCTCAGGAGGCAGGTTAGGTGGTCTGGAATTCCCATCTCTTGAAGAATTTTCCACGGTTTGTGGTTGATCCACACAGTCAAAGGCTTTGGCATAGCCAATAAAGCAGAAGTAGATGTTTTTCTGGAACTTTCATGCTCTTTCAATGATCCAGTGGGTGTTGGCAATTTGATATCTGGTTCCTCTGCCTTTTCTAAATCCAGCTTGAACATCTGGAAGTTCATGGTTCACGTACTGTTGAAGGCTGGCTTGGAGAATTTTGAACATTACTTTGCTAGTGTGTGAGATGAGTGCAATTGTGCAGTAGTCTGAGCATTCTTTGGCTTTGCCTTTCTTTGGGATTGGAAGGAAAACTGACCTTTTCCGGTCCCGTAGCCACTGTTGAGTTTTCCAAATTTGCTGGCATACTGAATATCCATGTAACTAGATAGTACATATGTACTATGTACTATGTACATATGTACACATGGATAGTACATATCCATGTAACTAGATGCACATTAGAGTACTACATTTTGACTGTCATTACTATTGTCAATACCACATTTTGACTCCCTAAGGAAGCTCACATCTGAATTTCACAGAATGTTTGCTCTTTTGGAGGACTAAGCAAATCACTATAAATATTCAAATAAAATAAGAACAATATTTTCTTTTATATAATATCTTCATGTACAACTTGTTCTCAAAGTTTGTTCTTTTCTAGTACATGAGCATATTATGCTCTAGATGAGCATTTTTCAGCTGTAGCTTATGATTTATTACTAGGTCAGGAAATTTGTTTAGGGGCCATGATCATCATTTTTAAAACATGAAATAGAATAGACAATATCAGAGACTGCACACTTAATAAAAAAATGAGTTTATGAAAATTGTTTTCTGTACATGTACAGGGTCATACTGTAAAATGAATTTCTTGCTATGGCTTGTAATCAAAAAGCATTTGAAGAGTAATGTGTCTCGTCAGCACCCAGAAAACTAAACAGATATTCTCAGTAAGACTATAGAAAAGCTTGATGCTTGCAAACGCTTTCTCATTGAAAAGAATCACCTTGTGTAATGGTAATAATTTCTTTGCTAAGTTTAAAACTACCCACTGAGAACAAATGCTACTGATAAAGTTCTACTGAAGACCTGGCTTAGATAGATGCCCACAGTGCACTCCCTAATGCTTCACACCAGAGATGTTAGAGGTGCATGTACCCAACTGCACATAGAGCTAGAAAACTGCAGACCTCATTCAGGTCAAGATCCTATAAATCTGCCTCATGATGGACCCTCTGGACCAGAGAATCCTAGGATCTAAGTCAGAAGGCCACTCTCAGGAAATCTCAAAGGGAAGGGAAGTCACAAAAACTAATTCCAGGATCAGCCAATAGGTAATTATCAGAGAACACTCAGAGGCCATGAGAAACCACTGCAGGTCTCAGCTCCCTGCTTTCAACTTTGTCCTCCACTTTCCACTTCACATCAGTGCCTCTCACTGTTCAAAATTAAGTCTGAAGATTATCCTGGCACTAGTCCTACACTCATGAAAGTTTGAAACATAAGCAAATTTCCAGGCATTTGAGGCCCTATACAAGCTTCCCTGATGGCTCAGCAGGTAAAGAATCTGCCTGCAATGCAGGCAATGATCCCTGGATCCAAAAGATCCCTGCAGGAAGAAATGGTAACCCACACCAGTATTCTTGCCTGAAAAATCCCATGGATGGAGGAGCCTGGCAGGCTACAGTCCAGAAGTCACAGAGAGTCAGACAGGACTGACTGCCTAGGTACACATAAGTACCTGGTACCTGGAAAAAATCTAGACCACGTGCCAGTTACCAGAGGAAACTCTGTGACTTAGTTGCTAGTAAGTCCTATACTATATGTAACTTAGGGCTTATTAATATGAAGTCAATTGTAAGAACTCTCTGTTCTGAGCTGAATACGGATATTTATCATATTGCAGGGGGGGGGGTGCGTAACAGAGCAAACCTGACTCCATATTGGATCTGTTCCTTTAGCTCTATCCTTTGTGCTCTGTTGCCTGTGCTTAGTTGTAAGTTCTCCACCTTTTCTAGTAGAATGTTTCCTATAGTCTGAAATATACAGACTAGCCAATTCTCCAGCCTCTGACCTTTAATGGTATAACACTTGTTCATTAAAATGCTGCAGAACGGAGAATAATACTCATCTTGTTGGAGGTTTATAGCAGCGCTGTGACCAGACCTATGTGGACAGTGGCATGAACAAAGGATTCCAGCAGTAAGCAGTTTGCAACAACTAGTCACAGTCCCTTCTTTTTAGTATAAAAGAAGCCCAAACTCTAACTTGGGTAAAATGGATATTTGGGACACTCAGTTCAGTTCAGTCGCTCAGTCGTGTCAGACTCTTTATGTTCCCAACGACTGTAGCATCACCATCTGCCATCATTTTCTCTCCATCACCAACTTTGAGAACTTGCTCAGAACTTGCTCATGTCCATCAAGTTGGTGATGCCATCCAACCATTTCATCCTCTGTCATCCCCTTCTCCTCCCACCTTCAATCTTTCCCAGCATCAGGGTCTTTTCCAGTGAGTCAATTCTTCCCATCAGGTGGCCAAAGTATTGGAGTTTCAGCTTCAACATCAGTCCTTCCAATGAATATTCAGGACTAATTTCCTTTAGGACCGACCGGTGGGATCTCCTTGCAGTCCAAGGGACTCTCAAGAGTCTTCTCCAACACCACAGTCCAAAAACATCAATTCTTCATCTCTCAGCTTTCTTTATAGCCCAACTCTCACATCCATACATGAGTACTGGAAAAATCATAGCTTTGAGCAGATGGACCTTTGTTGGCAAAGTAATATATCTGCTTTTTAATATGTTGTCTAGGTTGGTCATAGCTTTTCTTTCAAGGAACAAGGATCTTTTCATTTCATGACTGCAGTCACCATCTGAGGTGATTTTGATTTTATTTAGATCCCCAAATAAAGGCTGTCACTGTTTCCATTGTTTCCCCACTATTTGCATGAAGTGATAGGACCAGATGCCATGATGTTAGTTTTCTGAATGTTGAGTTTTAAGTCAACTATTTCACTCTCTTTCACTTTCATCAAGAGGCTCTTTAATTCTTCTTCCCTTTCTGCCATAAGACTGGTGCCATCTGCATATCTGAGGTTACTGATATTTCTCCCTGAAATCTTGATTCCAGCTTGTGCTTCATCCAGCCTGGCATTTTGCATGATGTACTCTGCATGTAAGTAAAATAAGCAGGGTGACAGTATACAGCCTTGATGTACTCCTTTCCCACTTTGGAGCCCAGTCTATTGTTCTTTGTCTAGCTCTAGCTGTTACTTCTTGACCTGCATACAGATTTCTCAGGTAGCAGGTAAAGTGGTCTGGTATTCCCATCTCTTGAAGAATTTTCCACAGTTTGTTGTGATTCACACAGTCAAAGGCTTTGGCATAGCAAATAAAGCAGACGTAGACATTTTTCTGGAACTCTCTTGCTTTTTTGATGATCCAACAGATGTGGGTAATTTGATCTCTGGTTCCTTGGGACATTAGTCCTCCATCTTCTTGGTCTGTTGGCTTTCCAAAAAAGTCATTATTCCTTGCCCCAACACCTCGTCTCAATTTATTGGTCTGTTATGCAGCAAGATGGCTTCACTGGTAGCTCAGAAGGTAAAGAATTCACCTATAATTCAGGAGACATGGGTTTGATCCCTGGGTTGCAAGATACCCTGGAGTAGGAAATGGCAACCCATTCCATCATTCTTGCCTGGAGAATTCCATGGACAGAGGAGCCTCACAGTCTACTGTCCAAGGGGTTGCAAAGAGTTGGACGTGACTGAGCAACTAACACTACACTTTCACTTTTCATGAAGCAAGCAGTGTGAACTTGGACTCAGTAACAAACGCACCTACACACTCTTCTCTCTCAGAAAGCAACATTTGCCATATCACTCCCTTATGTTTGCAAACTTTAGAAATTTCTCAAGTCTTCTTTGAATCCCATTTCCTTTCTGGTTGTATTTAAAAACTCATTGTGCATTACCTTCTGATCTCTTTTCATTTGGAACTCCAGTGCTGAGTACAACATGGCTTCTATCTAACCATTGAGTCTCCATTCTATTTTTAAAAATTTATTTATTTGTTTTAACTGGAGGGTAATTATTTACAATATTGTCATGGTTTTGGCCATACATCAACATGAATCAGCTGTGGGTGTACATGTGTCTCCCTGTCCTGAACCCCCCTCCCACCTCCTTCCCCATCCTCCTTCTCCATCCCTCTGGGTTCTCCCAGAGCACCAGCTTTGAGTGCCCTGCTTCATATACAGTATTGTCATGGTTTTGGCCATACATCAACATGAATCAGCTGTGGGTGTACATGTGTCTCCCTGTCCTGAACCCCCCTCCCACCTCCTTCCCCATCCTCCTTCTCCATCCCTCTGGGTTCTCCCAGAGCACCAGCTTTGAGTGCCCTGCTTCATACATCGAACTTGCACTGGTCAGCTATTTTACATATGGTAATATAGATGTTTCAATGCTATTCTCTCAAACATTCCACCCTCACCTTCTACAAGATTTAAATAAATATATTTTTAGAGCAGTTTGAGGTATACAACAAAGTTGAGAGGAAAGTACAGAGATTTCCCATATATGTCCTGTCCTTGCACATGCATAGTTTACCCATTAACAAAGTTAGTAGAGGTGATGGAATTCCAGTTGAGCTCTTTCAAATCCTAAAAGACAATGCTGTTAAAGTGTTGCACTCAATATGTCAGCAAATATGAAAAACTCAGCAGTTGCCACGAATTGAAAAAGACGCTTTCATTCCAGTCCCAAAGAAGGGCAATGCCAAATAATGTTTACACTACCACACAATTGCACTCATTGCACATGCTAGCAAAGTGGAGCTCAAAATTCTCTGAGCCAGGCTTCAATACTATGTGAAATGAGAATTTCCAGATGTTCAAACTGGATTTAGAAAAGACAGAGGAACCAGAGATCAAATGACCAACATCCAGGGCTTCCCTGGTACCTCAGACAGTAAAGCATTTGCCTACAATGCAGGACATCTGGGTTCAATCCCTGGGTCAGGAAGATCCCTTGGAGAAGGAAATGGCAGTTCAGTTCAGTTCAGTCGCGCAGTCGTGTCCGACTCTTTGCGACCCCATGAATCGCAGCACGCCAGGCCTCCCTGTCCATCACCAACTCCCGCAGTTCACTCAGACTCACGTCCATTGAGTCTGTGATGCCATCCAGCCATCTCATCCTCGGTCGTCCCTTTCTCCTCCTGCCCCCAATCCCTCCCAGCATCAGGGTCTTTTCCAATGAGTCAACTCTTCGCATAAGGTGCCCAAAGTACTGGAGCTTCAGTTTTAGCATCATTCCTTCCAAAGAAATCCCAGGGTTGATCTCCTTCAGA
The DNA here is from genome assembly GCA_006408695.1 of Aepyceros melampus. NCBI lineage: Eukaryota > Metazoa > Chordata > Mammalia > Artiodactyla > Bovidae > Aepyceros > Aepyceros melampus. Next base: position 290,046 of record SJXQ01002035.1, on the reverse strand, counting down.
ATGGACTGGTTGGATCTCCTTGCAGTCCAAGGGACTCTCAAGAGTCTTCTCCAACACCACAGTTCAAAAGCAGTTCAAAAATCTATGCCCCAACCAGTAATGCTGAAGAAGCTGAAGTTGAACGGTTTTATGAAGACCTACAAGATCTTTTAGAACTAACACCCAAAAAAGATGTCCTTTTCATTATAGGGGACTGGAATGCAAAAGTAGGAAGTCAAGAAACACCTGGAGTAACAGGCAAATTTGGCCTTGGAATGCGGAATGAAGCAGGCCAAAGACTAATAGAGTTTTGCCAAGAAAATGCACTGGTCATAGCAAACACCCTCTTCCAACAACACAAGAGAAGACTCTACACATGGACATCACCAGATGGTCAACACCGAAATCAGATTGATTATATTCTTTGCAGCCAAAGATGGAGAAGCTCTATACAGTCAACAAAGACAAGACCGGGAGCTGACTGTGGCTCAGATCATGAACTCCTGATTGCCAAATTCAGACTTAAATTGAAGAAAGTGGGCAACACCACTAGACCATTCAGGTATGACCTAAATCAAATCCCTTATGATTATACAGTGGAAGTGAGGAATAGATTTAAAGGTCTAGATCTGATAGATAGAGTGCCTGATGAACTATGGAAATGGCAACCCACTCCAATATTCATGCCTGGAAAATCCCATGGACCAGAAGCCTGGTGGGCTACAGTCCATGGGGTCATAAAGAGTTGGACACAACTGAGTGACTTCATTTTCACTGTTGTATCATAGAAAAAGGAAGAGAATTCTAGAAAAACATCTATTTCTGCTTCATTGACTATGCTAAAGCCTTTAACTGTGGGCATCACAACAAACTGTGGAAAATTCTTCAAGAGATGGAATACCAGACCATTTTACCTGCCTTCTGAGGGACCTGTATGCAGGTATAGAAACAACAGTTAGAACCAGACACGGAATGACAGAATGGTTCCAAATTGGGAAAGGAGTACATCAAAACTGTATATTGTCATCCTACTTATTTAACTTATATGCAGAGTATATCATGTGAAATGCTGGAGTGGATGAAGCACAAGCTGGAATCAAGATTTCTGGGAGAAATATCAATAATCTCAGATATGCAGGTGGCACCACCCTTATGGCAGAAAGTGAGAAGGAACTAAAGAGCCTCTTGATCAAAGTGAAAGAGGAGAGTGAAAAAGCTGGTTTAAAACTCAACATTCAAAAAACCAAGATCATGGCATCTGGTCCTATCACTTTGTGGCAAATAGATGGGGAAACAATGGAAACCATGACAGACTTTATTTTCTTGGGGCTCCAAAATCACCTCAGATGGTGACTGCAGTCACAAAATTACAAGATGCTTGCTCCGTGGATGAAAAGCTACAGCAAACCTAGACAGTGTATTAAAAAGCAGAGACAGTGCTTTGCCAACAAAGGTCCATCTAGTCAAAGCTATGGTTTTTGCAAATGGATGTGAGAATTGAACCATAAAAAAGGCTGAATGCCGAAGAATTGATGCTTTTGTACTGTGGTGTTGGAGAAGACTCTTGAGAGTCCCTTGGACTGCAAGAAGATCAAACCAGTCAATCCTAATGGAAACCAGTCCTAAATATTAATTGGAAGAATGAATGCTGAAACTGAAGCTCCAATACTTTGGCCACCTAATGTGAAGAGCCGACTCATTAGAAAAGTCTCTGATTCTGGGAAAGATTGAAGGCAGGAGAAGGGGATGACAGAGCATGCAACGATTGGATGGCATCACTGATTCAGTGGACATGAATTTGAGCAAGCTCTGGAAGATAGTGAAGGACAGGGAAGCCTGGCATGCTGCAGTCCATGGACTCACAAAGAGTCAGACATGCCTGAGTGACTGAACAGCAACAACAACCCACCAAAAACATCACTCACTAAAAAAGCACACTTTTTACCAAGGATGATCTTATGTTGACTCATCAGAATCACCCGAAGTCCATAGTTGCCCTTAGGATTCTCTCTTGGTTCTGTACATTCTAAGGGTTTGGAGAAAAGCATCATGACTTATGTCCATCACTACAATGTCATAGAAAGTATTTTCACTGCCGTATCTATTCTAGTTTCATGAGCTAGTGTTCCTTATTGCTACTGATAATGAAACTAAGGCCTATGAATTTTGCCTGCTGGATTTCATTAGTTTTGTCTCACCTCTAGCAGATTACTGAACAAAGCTGAAGGAGAATCTGTGCCCCTTAAGGCCCAGTCAGGCCAAACAATTTTTTTTTCCCCCTAGAGCCTGAGTTTTCCTCAGTTCTTCATCTCATCAGATCTTGAATAACTCAGAAACTTGAATGTCAACAAAAATATTTTCTTCTTCCATAACAACTTTTTGGGGTACACTGGAACATGTCTCTTGCATTCTCTTTATCCTCTTCCTCATTTTCTGGGGACTCGGTTACATTTTCACAATTAAGTTATGTTGTCCATCTCTTTCTCTGACACCTAAAAAGCTCACTCTGTTTGCTGAATCTTCCACTTTTTTCAGACATTTGTTTTTCTAACATACTCCTCTAGGTTTAGCCTTGTTCCTTAAACACTTGCATGCCTGGTCTTTAAGAAGCATGAATTAAATGAACAAATGTTCATTACAATGAACACAAGTCTTACAAAAGTATGCTTTCATCAAGCCAATGTGTCTATTTCCTTCACTCCATCCTCACATTGAATATTTCCACCTAGAAAAGATTTTTTCATCAGACGACCCTTGAACCCATCACTGAACTTTAATATAAGACACAGTAAATTAGTATGATCAAGAGTCGAGTCTGGAGCTAAACTACTTCAGTCTGAATTCCAGCTACTTTATTTACTAGCTATATATTCTTGGGCAAATCCTTTAAGTTACTGTGTCTCAGTTTCCTTATATGTGAAATGGAATTTTTAGCATTCCCTTTCTTGTGAGATTATTGTAAATATTAAATTAACTCATAGGTAACTTTCTGAGATTAATACATGATACATAGCAGGAGGTATTACGTGTTATCTTCCCACTACTTTCACTTATTCATGTATTTCCCAGTCATTTTACCTCGAGAGAGAGAATATCACCTGAGGTCACTGATGCACCTACTAATGCCTTAATCAGGACTCTTCCCTGGTGGCTCAGACGGTAAAGCATCTGCCTACAATGCAGGAGACCCGGGTTCAGTCCCTGGGTTGGGAAGATCTCCTGGAGAAGGAAATGGCACCCCACTCCAGTATTCCTGCCTGGAAAATCCCATGGATGGAGGAGCCTGGTGGGCTACAGTCCATGGGGTCGCCAAGAGTCGGACACGACTGAGCAACTTCACTTCACTTCAATTCTTTCTTCTCTTACAGATCTGCTGTGGCTGCTAAGTCGCCTCAGTCGTGTCCGACTCTGTGCGACCCCATAGACGGCAGCGAATAGTTTCAGAGAGAAACTATTCGCGGTTTTAAGGGTATGCCCCTCCCTGATTTCCTGGATCCAGGCTCCTTCTGAGAGAATCACTCTAGTGAGCTTCTGGAGATCTTATTGCCCTTCCTCTGGTCGTTTTCCTTGAACCCCAATCACCATTTCTGAGCAAGTAACAGCTAGTACACTCTTCTTCTCTAATTCTGTCTGTAAGGACAACTAAACCTGGGTGCATACCTCTCCCATTACTTATTTGCCCAGACTGACCTCCAAGGTCTTGTTTTTCTGCTCATATTGTTCTACTCTCTTCTGTAAAAGCTTAACCTTGCTCCTAAGAAAATCTCTCTCTTCCTCTTAACCAAACATTTTTTATTTCTCTTTCATTTTCCAGAAGATCATGTTCTGATAGCTTTTAAAATCCAATTCAACTCTTCCTTGTCACCCAAACAAACTTTGTCCTTAAAGACAAGAGTATTCCCAGCCTGGACTTTTCTATTTGCTTTAGCGTTTATGTTTGAATAAACTTCGTTAGGTAGCTTCTCTACCTCAAGCAAAGATGGTCGATCTCTCATTTAAAAGGGGCTCCTCTACTAGGGGGCTATTCACTGATGCAATCACTACCTCTGCAAGTCTGAACATAGTTACTCTTCAGTCTTGTCTAACTCATTGCAACCCTATGAACTGTAGCCCGCCAGGTTTCTCTGTCCATGGGATTCTCCAGGCAAAAATACTGGAGTGGGTTGCCATGCCCTCCTCCAGGGCATCTTCCTAATCCAGGAATTGAACCCATGTTTCTTATGTCTTCTGCAATGGCAGGCAGATTCTTTACCACTAGCACCACCTGGGAAGCCTGATATCTACAGCCCTAGCTTGAAGGTCTTTTTTTGGGAAAAAAAAATACAATAAAGCTAAAATCCTTCCATACAACCTGTGCCTAAAGAGCTTGCACAATGATATATAGTAAAAGAATCTCTTTTCCCACAATCTTCTAATCCTTTTCTGGGCCTCAGCTACAACATGATGACCCTGTGTAATTCTTGGGCAGCAGCAGCCTCATGTACATAAAAGCCTTTATGACCAAATCAGTGGGGTCTGTCTGTCCAGCTAATAACCAGCTGACCCACTGGAAAAACAGCAACAGATACACTGCCTCAAGACACCAGATACAATTGTACAAGACCTGAATCTACGGAGTAGTGAGTAAGCAAGTCTCCTGGCTGCACCATCAGAAGCAAAGATGACCATGTGTTATTTTGGTAAACATATGTTCTTTATTTTTACTATTATTATTTTAGGCAGTGCTGGGTGTTTATTACTATGCCCAGGCTCAATAGTTGCAACTCATGCGCCCTAGAGTGCAAGGCTCAGCAGTTGTGGTGCCCGGGCATTGTTGCTCCGTGGCATGTGGGATAGTCCCAGACCAGGGATCAAACCTATGTCCTCTGCATTGGCAGGTGGATTCTTAACAACTGAACCACCTGGAAAGTCCTAAATATCAGTTCTTGTTTTCATCTTTCAAGGTTAATAGACTGTGTGTCACTCCTTTTGTCTCTTAAAAAGAAATAATAACAGTCTGTAGCCATAGGAAGCCAGAGAAGGCAATGGCAACCCACTCCAGTACTCTTGCCTGGAAAATCCCATGGATGGAGGAGCTTGGTAGGCTGCAGTCCATGGGGTCGCTAAGAGTCGGGCACGACTGAGCGACTTCACTTTCACTTTTCACTTTCATGCATTGGAGAAGGCAATGGCAACCCACTCCAGTGTTCTCGCCTGGAGAATCCCAGGGACAGAGGAGCCTGGTGGGCTGCCGTCTATGGGGTCGCACAGAGTCGGACATGACTGAAGCGACGCAGCAGCAGCAGCAGCCATAGGAAGCAGAAGAAGATCAACACATTAATTTTCTTACTGATACAAGCTAAGCTGGAGAACATGGGCTCTGGGTGCATTTTCCTAGTTCTTCACAACGTATTTATACCTCACCACATGAAAGGAAATCAGTGCTGAATATGCATTGGAAGGACTGATGCTGAAGATGAAACTCCAATACTTCGGCCACCGATGCGAAGAACCGACTCATTGGGAAAGACCCTGATGCTTGGAAGGATTGAAGGCAGGAGGAGATGGGGATGACAGAGGATGAGACGATTGGAGGGCATCACTGACTTGATGGACATGAGTTTGAGCAGCTCTTGGTTATGGACAGGGAAGCCTGGTTTGCTGCAGTCCATGGGGTTGCAGAGTCAGACATGACTGAGAACTGAACTGAACTGAACTGAACATGGTCCCAGTGAGCTGTGTCTCCACAGGACACCTCTGCACAAGCTTCCTGGCCAAGAAGCTTGGCACGCAGAGGGTACAGCCCAGAACATAGAAATGCCATAGGTCTGCATGTGTCCTCGGTTTCTCAGTTGTGTCTGACTCTGCGACCCTATGGACTGCAGCCCACCAGGCTCCTCTATCCCTGGGATTTTCCAGGCAAGAATACTGGAGTGGGTTGCCATTTCCTTCTCCATTTCCATAGGCAAGCAGCTTTAAAACGAGAACCTGGAATTATTTCCTGCTCTTCTTCCAAGTAGCTGGTCAGAAAATCCCATGAGAAGGCCTAAGTCAGTGAAAGAATGGGGCAGACTCTTATGTAGGCAAGAGTCTACATAAGATATTCTCTCATAGGGACATGAAGCCAGGCTAACACTTCAGACTCAGCTTTTAATGAATTGCCTTAAATATTAAAAACTAGGGGGATGAATGGATAGAAAATTGTTCACCAAATCTCAGACTTTTCTAGCATTCTGCCCCAGTAATTGAATGTAAATAATGTAGCGAAAGGCAGGTTAACAGTTTACTCAACTTTGCAATGTTTCTAGGATGGGCAAAAAATTACACTGGCTATTTAGAGCTGACATTAATTTCATTTTTTCTTGTGCATCTCTAAGACTTATTTTCCTTTATAAACTAGAGTTTTTAATTCAAGGTAGAAAACAAATTCATGGGATTTTTCAAAATAACTTTATAGAATATTTTAGTAAGAATTCAGTTCACAAGAACATATTTTAAATGTTTTTGAAAGTGCTTTGAAAACTGTAAGACACCGTATGGCGGTGGCTTAGCTTCTAGGTCGTGTCTAACTCTTATGACCCCCATGGTCTGTAGCCCACCAGGCTCCTCTCTCCATGAAATCCCCAGGCAAGAATACCGGAGTGGCTTGCGTTTCCTTCTCCAGGGGATCTTCCTGACCCAGGGATCAAGTCTGGGTCTCCTGCATTGTAGGTGGATTCTTTCCTGATTGAGTCACCAGGGAAGAAATTGTATAGAAGTATGATATTGCTTAGGATAAGTTTAAGGTTTTATATGGTGGCTTTTTTCTAATAAAAAGTGAGAAATATCTATTTCTAAAGGTAAAAATGTGCCTGCAGTGTAGGTGACCTGTGTTCAATTCTTGGGTTGGAAAAATCCCCTGGGGAAGAGAATGGCTACACACTCCAGTATTCTTGCCTAGAATTCCATGGACAGAAGAGCCTAGTGGGCTACAGTCCATAGGGTAGCAACTGACTACTAGACTGAGAAACTAACGCTTCCACTTCTAAAGGTAGATAAATAGGGTTTCTGTAAAATTTTTAAAAAGCAACTTTAATGTCTCATCAACTTTTGACGTTTTCACTGTCTTGATCAGAGATTGAACCTGATTAGGTAGATGGGATGAGCTTTTAAAAAATTGTTAGAACACAAATGGGAATCTCTGCTTTTTGGAAATAATTAAGACACATCAACAACCCCAACTGTCTGACACAATTGCTATTCTTATTTTTTAAATTTGCCCTTTAGACTCTCCTTCTATTATGATATTGCTCGATAAAACAAATTAGTCTTAGGTGCTGCTTTTTGTCTAAAAGTACTTATTTCTCAGCTGCAACCACTACAAAATCTGTATTAGAGTTGTACACATGCTGCCCCTCAAATATTTCCCACCTACATATGACCGGTGGACCACATACGATTGGTGTCTCTGTTTCTATGGAGAAAGTTCTCTTTATTCAGGGTGTCACCTGAATTACTTGGGCTTCTTGGGGACATATAGGTGCTAGTTGTGATTAGTGGGAAGTTAAAGTTCTTCCCATGACACCTCTTTCATCTTCTTCATGGGAAAGTATTAGAAAAGTACATAAACATCCCTACCAATAGGAGTCACTCCCAACCATACCATTATCTGACATTGAACTCTACTATTTATAACTCAGGTTAAAACACATAATTTTGTGTAATTATACTTGTGCTATAAAATTATTCTTTAATAAATAAAAATAACTGTAGCCTGAAGATTTCCTTTAAGTGAATGAATGAAATGAAGTCGCTCAGTCATGTCCAACTCTTAGTGACCCCATGGACTGCAGCCTACCAGGCTCCTCCATCCATGGGATTCTCCAGGCAAGAATACTGGAGTGGGATGCCAAAGTATCAGGTAAATAGAATAAATCCAAATTTTATTAATCACCTTTATATGGCCAGATCAGATTACTTTTTCCTGGGGAGTTCATTATTAGACAAGTCACAAAGTAATCTTGTCAAGAGAGACTGGTGTCTGCTCACAGGGACACACACATTCAAAATGGAAATATCTAAAACCTTCTGGGTTTTCTGTTGTTATCAAGGGACTCTCCATGGTATCTATAACCCAAATAATAATTATGAAGGGAAAAGGTTGGAGAGAATAAGAGAAACAGTTTTTACTTTTAAGAGGTTAGCAGGTGCTTACTCACTCAGGGAGCCCTCTGTTCCCTCCATAAGGAAGTTGGCAGAATAGTTTTCTGTACACTTTACCCTGCTACTCTTACTGGATCCTGCGTCACTCTTACATTTCTGTGAAGTGGTTGACTGATGTGGCCATGCTGTTCTGCCTGACCCACTGTTGGAATCAATGATCAGCCTGGTCCTGTTAGCAGACCCAGGACAAGACAGTGCTATGACAGATATCATATAGGAACTATGTAGACCCAGTGTAGATAAGTAAAGTTGCAATTTAAGCACAGCTTACCAGTGACATGATTTATCAATGTTGCTACAATCCTTCAATGAAATTACAGCTTTGTATATAGAATTTAGGTGCCAACCATTCATGGCTGTACATGAGGAGTGTTTCTATTAAATATAAGTACTAGATTCACTAACATCAGGGGGAAGTTTTTTATTTTTATTTTTGGGTACAGTTGATTTACAATGTTGTATTAATTTCTACTTTGCATCAAAGTGATTCAGTATGTATATATTAATTTATATTACCAACAAAGGTCCATTCAGTCAAAGCTATAGTTTTTCCAGTAGTCATGTATGGCTGTGAGAGTTGGGATATAAAGAAAGCTGAGCACCGTAGAATTGATGCTTTTGAACTGTGGTGTTGAAGAAGTCTCTTGAGAGTCCCTTGGACTGCAAGGAGATCCAACCAGTCCCTCCTAGACGAAATTAGTCCTGAATATTCATTGGAAGGACTGTTGCTGAAGCTGAAGCTCCAATACCCTGGCCACCTGATGCTAAGAACCAACTCATTGGAAAAGACCCTGGGAAAGATTGAAGGTGGGAGAAGAAGGGGATGACAGAGGACGAGATGGTTGGATGGTATCACTGACTTGATGGACATGAGTTTGAGTAGGCTCCAGGAGTTGGTGATGGATATGGAAGCTTGGCGTGCTGCAGTCCACAGGGTCTCAAAGAGTTGGACACGACTGAACAACTGAACTGAACTGAACATATATTGAATATTCTTTGGCATTGCCCTTCTTTGGGGTTAGAGTGAAAACTGACTTTAACCAGTTTCATGGCCACTGCTGACTTTTCCAAATTTGACATATTGAGTGCAGCACTTTAGCAGCAGCATCTTTTAGAATTTGGAATAGCTCAACTGGAATTCCATCATATCCACTAGCTTTGTTTGTAGCAATGCCTCCTAAGGCCCACTTGACTTCACACTCCAGGATGTCTGGCTCTAGTTTAGTGACCACACCATCATGGTTATCCAGGTCATTAAGACCTTTTTTGTATAGTTCTTCTATCTATTCTTGCCAACTCTTCTTAATCTATTATACTTTTATTAGGTCCTTACCGATTCTATCCTTTATCATGCCCATTCTTTCATGAAATTTTCCTTTGATATCTCCAATTTTCTTGAAGAGATCTTTACTCTTACCCATTCTATTATTTTCCTCTATTTCTTTGAACTGTTCACTTAAGAAGGTCTTCTTATCTGTCATGGCTATTCTCTGGAACTCTGCATTCAGTTGGGTTATCTTTCCCTTTCTCCCTTTCTTTTCGCTTCTCTTCTTTCCTTAGTTATTTGTAAAGCCTTCTCAGACAACCACTTTGCCTTCTTGCATTTCTTTCTCTTGGGAATGGCTCTGGTCACTGCCTCTTATACAGTGCTACAAACCTCTGTTCACAGTTCTTCAGACACTCTGTCTACCGGATCTAATCCCTTGAATCTGTTCATCACCTACACTGTATAACCATAAGGGATTTGATTTTGGTCATATCTGAATGGCCTGATGGTTTCCCCTACTTTCTTCAATTTAAGTCTGAATTTTGTAATAAGGAGCTCATGCTCTCAGTCACAGTCAGCTCTGGTTCTTGTTTTTACTGACTGTATAGAGCTCCATCTTCATTTGCAAAGATAATAATCTGATTTTGATATTGACTATTTGGTGATGTCCATCTGTACAGTTGTCTCTTGTGTCATTTGAAAATGCATTTGCAATGACCAGTGTGTTCTCTTGACAAAACTCTGTTAGCCTTTGCCTTGCTTCATTTTATATGCCAAGACCAAATGTGCCTGTTATTCCAGGTATCTCTTGACTTCCTACTTTTGCATTCCAATTCCCTATGATGAAAAGGACATCTTTTTTTTTGGTGTTAGATCTAGGAGATGTTGTAGGTTACATATATATATATATATATATATATATATATATATATAATTTTCCATTGTGGAATTGACTATTTGGTGATGTCCATCTGTACAGTTGTCTCTTGTGTCATTTGAAAATGCATTTGCAATGACCAGTGTGTTCTCTTGACAAAACTCTGTTAGCCTTTGCCTTGCTTCATTTTATATGCCAAGACCAAATGTGCCTGTTATTCCAGGTATCTCTTGACTTCCTACTTTTGCATTCCAATTCCCTATGATGAAAAGGACATCTTTTTTTTTGGTGTTAGATCTAGGAGATGTTGTAGGTTACATATATATATATATATATATATATATATATATATATAATTTTCCATTGTGGCTTATCACAGGATATTAAATACAGTTCCATATGCAATGCAATAAGATCTATTTTTTTTCATTCTATATATAATAGTTTACATCTGCTAATCCCAAACTCTGTGTCCATCCTTGCTTCACCTGTTTGTCCCTTTGAAAACCACAAGTCTGTTCTTTATGTCTGTGAGTCTGTTTCTGTTTCATAGATTAATTCATTTATGTCATATTTTAGATTCCATACATAGGTGATATCTATGGTATTTGTCATTCTCTTTCTGACTCACTTCACATAATATGATAATCTCTAGGTCCATCCATGTTACTGCAAATGAAACTATTTCATTCTTTTTTTATGGCTTATACTATTCTACTGTATATTTGTACCATATCTTCCTTATCTGTAGAGGCATGGTTAGTTTGTTTCCATGTCTTGGCTATGAATAGTGCTGTGAATAGTGCTGCTATGAACATAGGAGTTCATGTATCTTTTTGAATTATATTTTTGTACAGATATATGCCAAGGAATGGGATTGAAGCTCCTATGGCAACTCCAGTTTTCGGTTTTTGAAGAATCTCTATACTGTTTTCCATAGTGGCTGCACCAACTTAGATTTTCAAGGGATAGGTCTTGTTTCAATACTGAGCCTCTATTCTTTTCTCCTTCTGCCAAACTGAACTCCTTTTGGATTACTGTCTAAATTCCATGAATATTCCCCTAGCTATATTGTGCTTTTTGGAGAGCAGTCCAGAGAACATAAGCAAGGTAAAAATGTGAAGCAGCCAATCGCTGGGCAAGTATGAGTTAGTGGATAGTACATACAAACTGACATCAGGTTCCCAGTATATATCAGAAGCTATCTTTTAGGTATATCAGTTTAAATAAATATGATGTATTTTTAACTTTAAAAAAAGATGTGACTCTTTGGGAAAAATGTCAAAGGAAAACTTTGCTTTCACCTAACGTATTTTAAGTAAGTAAATTGCATGAATGTAATATAAATTATGCCAAAATATCTCTTCAAAATGGTATTGATATCATGTTTTATAAGAAAAAAGAGGGAAGAAAGAGAAGTCTGAAAACAAGTTCTTTCAAATAGAGTTGAGGTGTAGAGTATTTGTCAGTTTTTACCAAGTTTTATAAATCTGAGATGCCCAATTATAGATTGTCTCAGTAGAAACTGATCTTAGAAAAGTGCAGAAGTGATCCACACTCTTTTAATCTATATTCTTTTCTCTACATTTATTTCTTTGCCTCTTGATTTTCAGTAAAAGATTATCTCAGGCTATATCATGTAGGGAGAAGCAATATATATTTATGAAGAGTTAATAGGACAAATAACTTCCCTGGTGGCTCAGAGGTTAAAGCGTCTGACTCCAATGCGGGAGACCTGGGTTCGATCCCTAGGTTGGGAAGATCCCCTGGAGAAGGAAATGGCAACCCACTCCAGTATTCTTGCCTGGAGAATCCCATGGACGGAGGAGCCTGGTAGGCTACAGTCCACGGGGTTGCAAAGAATCGGACACGACTGAGCGACTTCACCTTACCTTAATAGGACAAATTAAATTGCTATGATTTATACTACTATCTCAAAACTTCTGGAGGTCATTTAACATCAAAAGCTTTAAAAGTATACCCTGACTTTCTTTGTTCCTCAGAAATTCTACTTCTAGAAGTCTATCGCATAGCTGAGATGCATAAAATGTTGATCACTGCAATATTCTTAATATAAACAAAAATTGGGAACAATGTATCAATAAATGTCTGACAATAGGAAGTTGTTCTTCAGGATATGACAAATCAAGCCCATCAGTGTAAAAATGTGTTGCCCTAAATGATTGTGCCATACATGTAGAAAAATATGTAATGACATAAGAAAATCCTTGTAATAAACTCACTGATGAGAAGCGGAGTAAAAACAGTTGGTCAATATGATCTTATCTCGGCCTGTTTGGACTGCTATAACAAAATACCATAGACTGGCTGACTAAAACAACAGACATTTATTTCTCACAGTTCTGGAGGCTGGGAAATTCAGGATCAAGACAGCAGTATATTCAGTGTCTGATGAGGAACTGTTTGTTCACAGACAGACTGTCTTCCCTCTGTGCCCTCACATGTCAGAAAGATGAGAGAGCTCTCCAGGGTCTTTTTTATAAGGGCACACGTTTCCCTCATAAGATCTCCACCCTCATGACTAATCATTCCCAAAGGCCCATCTCTAAATATTATATTACTGGAAACTAGATTTCAACATACGAATTTGGGGAGAAATTTCAATCTTGCAAAAGAAACTGTATACTTAGTATAAAAGTTTATGTTCATGGAATGAACTTCATGAAAAAATTATCTTTTAGTTTAAAGATTATGAGTAATTATACAATAATATTAATTCATCAAACAATGTTCTGTGTGCTAGCCACTCCTCTAAGTGCTTCACATGCACTATTTAATTTAATTATCGCAACAACCAGAAAAATAGGCATCACTGTCCCATTTAGACGATGAAGAAACTGAAGCCCACAGGAATTAAGAGGTTTGATCAAACTAACTATCACAGACATGGGATTGAACTCTGGCAGTTTAAACAGAAGACACTTTTCAAATTATACACTATCACAACATCCCAATTTTTATTCATTTATATTTTACATCTTTGCCCAGATTTTCTAGAGTAAGCATGCTTTATTTTATAACCAGGAAAAAAAAATCTAATAAATCTTGTTTTAAAATCATGTTAGGCACTGCTAAGGAAAAGAAAAAAGCACCTAAGTAGTGTAGAATAATATTTCTGTTTCAAGAATAGATGTTCTGAAACTAAATTGATGGATTAGAGTCTCCTTCAATTTTTTTTCAGGACACAGTAAAACCATGTAACTGATGAAATAACAAATGACAACATTTCTGTCTTACTAATCACCCCCTTTTTTTTAAATATAGATGATCAACCTACCCAAGAAACATGATATTTCCATAATATGACTGTGTCTGTGCTTGCTTCTAATTTTTCTCTTCATTTCTCCATTATAAAGAAGTCTAAACACCTCACATAGACACATGACAACTCGTTTTCCTTGTAAGTAAAGAGAACAGAGAACAGAAAATGATACCATTGTGGAATTAAGCCTATCATCCTTCTTTCAAAAGGAATTGGTCACAATTTGCTTTGTTGAAGCAATCTGTCCCTTGTTACCGATTTATATTGCTCTGTGGGACTATGTTAGAAAAACATTATTATTATTAGCAGTAGTAATACTTGGCAGCCATTCAGCACATTTCATCAAAGACTCTAAGAGCTTAGCCATCAATCAAACTTGCCTTGGTGTGCTCCTGGGAGGAGGTGGTATTATTTCTGTTTGGAACAGAGGTTAAGTGACTTGCCCAAGGCCTTGAAGCTAGTGAGATTCAGAGTTGGGAATTAAACCCTTGAGACTTGACACCCAGCATCCCACTCTCCTTCCTGGAGCACATTCCCACTGCCTGTCTGAAAGATGTAGGGAGAAATAAAGCATCTCATAGAAAAACGGCCTCTTCCCCAGCATGTGTTCTTATGCTCAAGCTCTTCTGGCATTAAATTGAAAGAGCGCAAATACTTTTATTCAGAATTTGAGATGGTACCTTTCAGTTTTGGCACTCATTTCATTCATTCCTTCGTCAAATATTTATTTAACTTTACCACATGTTAGACAACAGTTCAGTTGTTGTGAGTCACACAGTCATGGCCTGCAGGGAGTTTTCAGTCTAATAAGAAGTCAAGATGAACAGACAGATCACTGCAATATTGAATGATGTTGTTTAGTGTTTATTACTTTATCACAGGCCACTTTGAAATCTAAATCCTTTCTCTTTGCTGTATGTTATAGATTGTAATGAGGCAACATCTGCCATAGCAATTTAAAGCCATAGACAGTATATACACATTTTGATATATTAGTAACAATGAAATGAAAATTACAGAATTAAAAAATAAGCTACTTATAAGAGAATCAAAACCAGTTAACATTTAGGAATAAATTTTAGATTTCTACACTAAAAGCTATGAAACATCGCTGAGGAAAATGAAAGTGTATCTAAATAAATAGAAAGAAACATCATGTTCACAGAGTAGAAAGCTCAACACCATTAAGATATCCATGTGAAGTTATTTCAGTCGTGTCCGACTTTGCACCCCCATGAACTGTAGTCCACCAGGCTGCTCTGTCCATGGGATTCTGCAGGCAAGAATACTTGAGTGGGTTGCCATTTCCTTCTCCAGGGGATCTTCTCAACCCAGGGATTGAACCCTCATCTTTTACATTCATTCTCCCCAAATAGATCAATAAATCCAAAACATCATCTATCAAAACTGCAGTAGGCCTTTCAGGAGGAATTAGAAAATGAAGTCTAAAGTTATGTTGAAATGCAGAAGGCCTAGAATAGTCAAAATAATTTTGACAACAAAGCATAAAGTTGAGTGACTCATATTTCTTGAATTCAAAATTTACTTTAAAACTACAAAAATTAAGCCAGTGTAATATTAAATATTTGCATAAAGACAAAGCTATTCACAAAACAAAAGGAAAGAAAAGAATCGTGAAACCATTTTATACAGTCAGCACAAGCACGGGCTGCTAGAATGGCACACAAGTGCGGCCAAGAGGAGCTACCCCACGTCTGAGGCCAGGGGTAGCAGCCAGGAGGAGCAACCCCACGTCCAAGGAGCAGTGGCTGCACAGATGCAAGAGGGCCTAGACGAGCTACTCCACTTTCAAGGTCAGGAGGGGCGGTGGTGAGGAGATATCCCTCGTCCAAGATAAGCAGCAGTGGCTGTGCTTTGCTAGAGCAGCCGTGAAGAGATACTCCAGGTCAAAGTAAGAGAAACCCAAGTAAGATGGTGGGTGTTGCAAGAGGGAATCAGAGGGCAGACACACTGAAACCACACTCACAGAAAACAAGTCAATCTAATCACACTAGGACCACAGCCTTGTCTAACTCAATGAAACTAAGCCATGCCCATGGGGCAACCCAAGACAGGCGGCTCATGGTGGAGAGGTCCGACAGAATGTGGTCCACTGGAGAAGAGAACAGCAAACCACTTCAGTATTCTTGCCTTGAGAACTCCATGAACAGTATGGAAAAGCAAAATGATAGGAAAAAACTGTATCACCTCACACCAGTCATCAAAAAACCTATACTGACTCTATAAAAACCTTCTTTAAAGTCAAGCCTTCTCTGCTTTTGTCTCCCTTGTATCATTTCATCTGTGTACCTCTACCATGTTTTATATCATGTTTGTTCATCCAGGTATATTTTACCAATCTCTGGATTTCTAGAGAGTACCTGTCCTACTCATATTTCAACTTATTCAATTATGCAGCTATTTAGAAGCATTTATTGAGTAATTTTTTAATTGTATGTCAGTGACTATTGTAGATTTTGGGGATATGAAAGTTAACCCAACAGACAGAATTCCTGTCCTCAAGAAGCATGCTGCTAAGTTGCTTCAGTTGTGTCCGACTCTGCGACACCATAGATCGCAGCCAACCAGGCTTCCCCGTCCCTGGGATTCTCCAGGCAAGAACACTGGAGTGGGTTGCCATTTCCTTCTCCAATGCATGAAAATGAAGAGCCAAAGTGAAGTCGCTCAGTCATGTCTTATGGGGTCTTAGCGACCCCATATACTGCAGCCCACCAGGCTCCTCTGTCCCTGGGATTTTCAAGAAACATACGTCATAGTAAAAGACATAGAGAGCAAATAAGTATGCTAGTAAATATACAGACCGACTCTGCGACACCATAGATCGCAGCCAACCAGGCTTCCCCGTCCCTGGGATTCTCCAGGCAAGAACACTGGAGTGGGTTGCCATTTCCTTCTCCAATGCATGAAAATGAAGAGCCAAAGTGAAGTCGCTCAGTCATGTCTTATGGGGTCTTAGCGACCCCATATACTGCAGCCCACCAGGCTCCTCTGTCCCTGGGATTTTCAAGAAACATACGTCATAGTAAAAGACATAGAGAGCAAATAAGTATGCTAGTAAATATACAGCATGTCAGTTGGTAAGAAGGATAGTAAAGCAGGATAATGACCTTGGGACAATAAAACAAAACAGGGTGAGTTTAGGGAGTATGAGTGTGAGGGCAGGTAGGATGTTTGAATTTTGTATATGGTGAACAGGGAAGGCCTCTCTCATAAGGGAGGACTAAGCTCTTTGATACCTGGGGAAAAGGTGCTTAGGAAATTTCTAGGAGCCCTTGTATGGCTGGAGCAGAGTAGGAAAGGGGCAAGAAAGAGCAGAAGGTCAGAGAGGCATCATGGCTAGGGTCTTGTAGCCACGGTATAATATCTGATGTGTAAACTATGTAAAGTGAAAGTTAGAGGAAATTCTGGCACAGGAAAGTGTGAATACTAGTGTAGGGGCATGGATGAAGTCTTACCATTTTCAATAGCTTATCTAAGAACTGACACATCAAGGTGCTCACAAGTATCAATTAAATAATCCAGTCCATTGGGCCAGTCTAAACACCATTCTCAGACCATATTTTAGTTTGTCAATGTCCGATTTTTGTCACAATATTTAGAACTAGACCAAGGTACCCAAGTTTCATCTAAAAAACAAAGTGAGGAGAAATACATATTCCATGATATTTCAACCAGTGATTTCCATAGACTTATTTTTGGTCAGATACAAGACACTATTGACTCATTAAAGTTAATGAATACTTCTCTGACAGTCCTATTTCTTTTTTCTTAAGCGATTTGGTTGAGGAATGATTGTAGCCATGAAATTAAAAGATGCTTACTCCTTGAAAGGAAAGTTATGACCAACCTAGATAGCATATTCAAAAGCAGAGACATTACTTTGCCAATAAAGGTCTGTGTAGTCAAGGCTACAGTTTTTCCAGTGGTCACGTATGGATGTGAAAGTTGGACTGTGAAGAAAGCTGAGTGCTGAAGAATTGATGCTTTTGAACTATGGTGTTGGAGAAGACTCTTGAGAGTCCCTTTGACTGCAAGGAGATCCAACTGGTCCATTTTAAAGGAGATCAGTCCTGGGTGTTCTTTGGAAGGACTGATGCTAAAGCTGAAATTCCAGTACTTTGGCCACCTCATGTGAAGAGCTGACTCATTGGAAAAGACTCTGATGCTGGGAGGGATGTGGGGCAGGAGGAGAAGGGGATGACAGAGGATGAGATGGTTGGATGGCATCACCGACTCGATGGACATGTGTTTGAGTGAACTCCAGGAGTTGATTATAGACAGGGAGGCCTGGTGTGCTGAGATTCATGGGGTTGCAAGGAGTCGGACACAACTGAGCAACTGAACTGAACTGAACTGATAATCCAAGTAGAGGAAATTACATTTACCTTGGCCAAGTTTATCTTATTTAATGATAACATCAGAAATTGAGATAATACACCAAATATTTGGTGAGCATCTAACATAAACCAGTTCTTTCCTATGGTCACGAGATAAGTTTACATAATATATCAAATGATTTTTTAAATTTTTGTTTCATATATCACTCATTTTAAAAATATTTTTTAAAGTTGTTGTAAGACAAATACTTGATTGACAAAGATGGGGTCGCAGTGTATGTATTTCTCTCTGCTATTTGCTCTCAGTATGCTGTGTTTACACAGAAGATTCTATAGAATAGATATCCCATAAACTATTGATATACCCTCTAAACTATTAATATTTTAAATAGCTCTAGCATTTTGTGCTTTTTTTTTTCCCCCTGTTAACTGCATGTTTATATCCATTGTCTAATTTTTATATTTGTCTTTTCCTAACTGGAACTAGTTTATGAATTTAGATATTAATTTTTGGTGTATCAAATATTTTACAAATACCATCAGTGTGTTTCTCACCTTGTAATGTTATCTATACTATACTCCATCGTATGTAAATTTAGAAATCTACACGGCCAGAGTGACAAGTGACATCAGTGGAAATGGCAATGCAGGCAGTTCCATTCCTCCAAAGACCAAAATAAATAAAATCAAGCCGAAAGTTGTTAATCAGATCTCTGTAAAGAATTCAAAAGTATACAGTAACCAAATGACTCCTTAATTAAGAAAATCCCAAATAAAATTTGCTAGAAAAGTTTTGTGCATTTTTCACTTGGCCTTGCCTCCTTCTCCAGCTTTGTGGGGGTATTAAAGATGGCAGCCCATATTTGCAGTGTGGAACCCTGTCTCTGATTCCAGTGGAAGCAGAGCAGATCTTATAAACAAAGAATTGTGTTTGTCTGCTGTAAATGGCTGGAGACTGCTTGAAGGACCGTACAAGCTGCTTGTTTTAGTGTCACCTAAATCAGAACTCTCTCAGGGTAGCAAAGCACCATAGACCAACCCAATATTGTAAAGCAACTATCCTTCAACAAAAAATAAATACATTAAAAAAAAGTGTAAGGCAAATGAAAGAACCCATAGCCACCTGAGTGAAGCAAAAGACTGACTGAGGTATACAACAGAACATTGAAAACTTGGGAGAAAAACTGAGAAGAGAGTTTTCTTTGAGCAATTATGGTATTTGAAAGCTTCCTGTGCATCCTTTGAAATTTAAAAAGCCATGAACATACTCTGGAATGGATACATGCTCAGAAAAGACCTCAGAAGACCCTAAACTTTATCTAGGTTAAATGCAAGCTGAAGAGGAAAGTCATGACAGAGTTTTCCATGGCATGGCTAAACATTAAAGGAGTGTCCCAGCACAGATACAACCTGCAGATTAGGAAAATTTTCATTTCTTTTTATTATATTTCTCTCTTTCTTTCTCTCACCTTCTGGTCTCTAAGTACATCAGTTAAAATCTACCTAATAACAAGTTAAAGAATGGAAATTTCATAAAAAGAATATAGTTTTTATAAAATATGTTATAGATTATAACAATGTGATCTCCATTTATTACATAATAATATTAACAATGTGATCTCCATTTACTACATAATAATAAATATTCATAATGCTCAGTTCAGTTCAGTTGCTCAGTAGTGTCCGACTGTTTGCAACCCCATGAACCACAGCACGCCAGGCCTCCCTGTCCATCACCAACTCCTGGAGTGCACCCAAACTCATGTCCATTGAGTCAGTGATGTCATCCAGCCATCTCATCCTCTGTCGTCCCCTTCTCCTCCTGCCCTCAGTCTTTCCCAGGGTCTTTTCAAATGAGTCAACTCTTCACATCAGGTGGCCAAAGTATTGGAGTTTCAGCTTCAGCATCAGTCCTTCCAATGAACACCCAGAACTGATCTCCTTTAGGATGGAGTGGTTGGATCCCCTTGCTGTCCAAGGGACTCTCAAGAGTCTTCTCCAATACACACAAAATGAGCTAAGGAAAACCATGGTCAAAGAGTGAAAAAAAAAAAGCAAAAGAAAATAGGAGAATAAAATATAAACAAATAAAGAATATCAATAAAGAAATTAAAAATTATAACATAGAACTAAGGAATTCTGAAAGGCACAATAATCAAAATGAAAATTCACTAGAGCATTTCAAATAACAGATTTGAGCAGACAAATATAGAATCTGCAAAGCTGAAGGTAGCTCAATTGAAATTATCTAGTCTGAAGAGCAGAAAGATAAATCAAAGGACAAAAATGAACAAAGCCTAAGAGACTTGTGAGACACTATTAAAAAAATATATATGTAGCATACTTAAAATGGGAATCCAATAGGAGAAAAAAAAAAGAGGAAGATGGAAAGGCCGAAGAAATAATGGACCCAAACCCCTCAAACTAGATAAAAGCACAAATCAATATATTCAAGAAGCTCAATAAGTTTCAAGTATAAATCAGAGATCCATATGGACACATGTTATAGTCAATTTGTTGAAAGCCAAGGACAAAAAAAATAATAATAAATAAATCTTAAGAAGTAGTTCCCTTTTACAAAGTGTCCTCAATGAAATTAATAGTAGATTTCTTATCAGAAAACATGGAGGCTAGAGAGAATAGGAATATTTTTAATAAGAAAAAAAAAACTTATCCAAGAATACTATATTCAGTAAAACTATCTTTAGTTTTAGAATGAAGAAGAAATGAAAACATTCCCAGGCAAACAAAAGTTGAAAGAGAATCACTGATAGTAAACCTGCTCTACATGAAGAGCTAAAATAAATTTTCAGGCTGAAATAAGAGGACATTAGACAATAACTCAAAGCCAAAAAGATGAATAAGAAATTCTGATAACTACACGGATACTAGACTTTCTAGAAAAATGGCTAGATGAGATGATCATAAAGATACTTAAAAAGCGTATTATAATTCTAATAATTCCTCATTCTCCCCAAGTAAGTCCATGTACCCTATGACAGAGAAGATCAATTTCATTATGTTTATCCAGACAAGTATTAAAAAAGAGGGGATTTTTATGTTTTACATCCAAGAATTATCTATATTCCTATTCCCTATTACTATGAACATAGTTATAACTATATATATATATATATATAAAACTGCTATATAATCCAACCAGTCCATTCTGAAGGAGATCAGCCCTGGGATTTCTTTGGAAGGAATGATGCTAAAGCTGAAACTCCAGTACTTTGGCCACCTCATCTGAAGAGTTGACTCACTGGAAAAGACTCTGATGCTGGGAGGGATTGGGGGCAGAAGAAGGGGACGACAGAGGATGAGATGGCTGGATGGCATCACTGACTCAATGGACACGAGTCTGAGTGAACTCTGGGAGTTGGTGATGGACAGGGAGGCCTGGTGTGCTGCGATTCATGGGGTCGCAAAGAGTCGGACACGACTGAGCGACTGAACGGAACTGAACTATATATATAACTATACATATTTATACATAGTTATATTCATTACTCGTAGAAGGCAATGGCACCCTACTCCAGTACTCTTGCCTGGAAAATCCCATGACAGAGGAGCCTGGTGGGCTGCAGTCCATGGGGTCACTAAGAGTCGGACACGACTGAGCGACTTCACTTTCACTTTTCACTTTTATGCACTGGAGAAGGAAATGGCAAACCACTCCAGTGTTCTTGCCTGGAGAATCCCAGGGATGGGGGAGCCTGGTGGGCTGCCGTCTATGGGGTTGCACAGGGTCAGACATGACTGAAGCGACTTAGCAGCAGCAGCATATTCATTACTATGAATGTTTGTTATATGAATAAACAGGATAAATACAAAAGTGAATTTTGTATAAGGTGGCTGAAAAATTCAATACACTGAATTCAATGTAACCACTGTAAATGTACTTTGTTAAAAATAATGAATCATATCATGGAAAATATATATAGCTAGATGTATTAGGTTTAATAGTTTCTATATTTTGTGTAAGGTTTTCCTTCTTACAACACAATTATATAAATATCATATAAAATGTTCTTCTAATATGTTCAAAGTTTTCTTTTTATGTATAGTTTACATAGGAGATTAGTTTTATATTTTGTGGGTGAGCAATTGAACATTTTTTCCAATATTACACCTATTTAACCAGTTCTATTTATTGAAGAGTTCACCATTCCCTTTTCTTAAAAGTTAAAATAACTTAAAATGTTATACTGATCATAGGTTAGATTTTCAAAATTATTAATATCTGTTTCTGAACTCTCTACCATCATTATCTATTCTCTGTTATCATGCCAGGTCAGTGATGTTTTAATTACTACAGTTTTTTAGCATGCTTTACTGTCTTGATATCAAGTTTCACCATTTTCTTCTTGATTGTCTTCAGTTCTTGAATAGTTTTTTTTTTTTTTTTTGGATAAATTCTAAAATCATCTTGTCAAGCTGCTACTGCTGCTGCTGCTAAGTCACTTCAGTCGTGTCCGACTCTGTGTGACCCCATAGACAGGAGCCCACCAGGCTCCCCCGTCCCTGGGATTCTCCAGGCAACACTGGAGTGGGTTGCCATTTCCTTCTCCAATGCATGAAAGTGAAGTAGCTCAGTCGTGTCCGACCCTTAGCATGGACTGCAGCCTACCAGGCTCCTCCATCCATGGGATTTTCCAGGCAAGAGTACTGGAGTGGGGTGCCACTCATCTTGTCATACTCCACTTAAATACTGATTCAGTTGGGATATAGACTGAGACTACTAATATAGGTTCTTATTAATACGAGTCTTCATATTCAGAGATATGATATCCTTTCATTAATAATATTTAAAGCACAGTAGTACAGAATGCAAGCTCTGTCTCTTTATTCCTGTATAATTTGGGGAAATTTACTTAACTACTCTGAGGCTTCCCAGGTGGCGCTAGTGCTAAGGAACCCACTTGCCAATGCAGGAGACGTGAGTTTGGTCCCTTGTTTGGGAAGATCCCCTGGAGGAGGGCATTACAACCCACTTCAGTATTCTTGCCTGGAGAATCCCAAGGACAGAGGAGCCTGGGGGCTAGAGTCCATAGCGTAGCAAAGAGTCGGACATGACTGAAGTGACTTAGCACACATACACTCAACCACTCCATGGGGTGAAGATTTAACAATTTAATCTATATAAAGCTTTTAGAAAAACGGGTAGCACATTGCAAACAGCCTATTAAAGTCCTTTTGAATTTTCCTTTAGAATAAAGTTATGTAACATGTGATTATAGAAAATAAAAAAGAAAAAAAAATCAAGCTTTAGTGACCAATTATTTCTTCCAGTAAGCACCTAAATGTCAATTTGTGGAATGGTGCTGACAAATGTCCTGTTTTCTAGGCTTTGGTTGCATGTGATGGAGGAACAACAGGTGTGCATTTGAGTTGCATTCCAGCTAGGGGTCTTCATTAAGTCATCTAATCCCCTTTCTAATAATATCTACCTTGCAACATTTAGAAGATTAAAAATATGATAGCATAATAATGATGTTGATGAAGAACTCAGCATATACTTGACACTTTAGACATTAACATTTTCTATTCTAACAAACTAAACT
This sequence comes from Aepyceros melampus, assembly GCA_006408695.1. Lineage (NCBI taxonomy): Eukaryota > Metazoa > Chordata > Mammalia > Artiodactyla > Bovidae > Aepyceros > Aepyceros melampus. The sequence goes on along the minus strand of SJXQ01002035.1, from coordinate 266,537 downwards.
GTTAATATCCCTACTTTATGATTGAGGAAACTGATGCACAGAGGTTAGGAGCCCATCTTTAGATTATAAAACTAGTTAATACTCAACCACTACGACAACATCCATTAACAAGTTTGAAAAACTCCATTGAAAAATTTAATCCAACTCTACTATATAGGTCTTTTACATAGTTGGGTATTTTAGCTTTCTGTTGCCATAGTAGCTATACATGCAAGTAAGGATATAAACTGAGATATTAGTATTATGATCTACCACAAGGGTAAGTTTTGATTACTTAGCATTATATCAACTTTCAAGATTACCAGTCTTGTTAGTGGTCTTAGAATTACACTCATTAAAATAAAGCACTGTTGCTGGGAATGTAAACTGACACAGCCACTGTGGATAATAGTATGGAGATTCCTTAAAAAACTACAAATAAAACTACCATATATGCCCACTACTGGCATATACCCTGAGAAAACCATAACTGAAAAAGACATATGTACTCTGATGTTCATTGCAACACTATTTACAATAGCTAGGATATGTAAGCAACCTAGATGTTCATCAACAGATGAATGGATAAATAAGCAGTGGTACATGTATATGCAATGAAATATTACTCAGCCATAAAAAGGAACACATTTGAGTCAGTTCTATTGAGTTGGATAAACTTAGAACCTGTTATATACAGAGTGAAGTAAGTGAAGTAAGTCAGAAAGAGAAAAATGAATATCATAGATTAATGCATATATATGGAATCTAAAAGAAAATGATACTGATAAATCTCTTTGCAGGGCAGGAATAGAGACACAGACATAGAGAATAGATTTTGGACACAGAGAGGGAAGGAGAAAGTGGGATGAATTGAGAGAGTAGCATTGAAACATATATATTACCATATGTAAAATAGATGGATAATGGGAAGTTGCTGTAAAACACAGATGGAGGGATGAGACAGGGTAGGAGGTAGGGGGAAGGGAACATATGTATACTTATGGCTGAATCATGTTGTATGGAAGAAGCCAATACAATACTATGAAGCAACTATCCTCCAATTAAAAATAAAATTTTTAAGAACATTAAAAAAAATTAAGCAACACAATTTGTCATACTGACTTCTAAAAGTACATAATTTATCCCTCATGAAAAAGCACCAAATTTATATCTGATAATGGTGAAGTAACTTTCTTTATATAAAAGAGCAACACCATGGATGTTTAATGCCAAATATGTTGATGAAGTCAGAGAAATTCATTTAATTATCCCAATATCAGAATGTCAAGTTAACAAAATCTTAAGACATGCAATAAATTTTTGCTTTGATGCATGTACATCATTTAGACATGTGTCTGGGACTAGGACCTGTTCAAAGTGAAATCCAAAATCTTTAATGAAATCCAGATTCTTCAAACAACTCTTAAAATACTGCTCAATTTGATTCTAGTTTGTAATAAGGGCAATTTTATTAGAGGCTATGCTTATAGACAAATTCAAATTTGGGAATGTAAAGCTGAAATCACTCAAAAAGTGGTGACTGAAATATTTTAAATCTTAAAAGAAAAATTGATGAAGTCAGAGAAATTCATTTAATTATCCCAATATCAGAATGTCAAGTTAACAAAATCTTAAGACATGCAATAAATTTTTGCTTTGATGCATGTACATCATTTAGACATGTGTCTGGGACTAGGACCTGTTCAAAGTGAAATCCAAAATCTTTAATGAAATCCAGATTCTTCAAACAACTCTTAAAATACTGCTCAATTTGATTCTAGTTTGTAATAAGGGCAATTTTATTAGAGGCTATGCTTATAGACAAATTCAAATTTGGGAATGTAAAGCTGAAATCACTCAAAAAGTGGTGACTGAAATATTTTAAATCTTAAAAGAAAAGAAAAAGAAAGCAACTCCTAAGAAATACAGAAAGAAAGGTTTTCCAATAAGATACACATTATACAAAATAAGGGTAATCGCCCTAATAGTACTTCTGAACAGAAAAGTGAAACACAGTTGAACATTAATAGACCCCTTTCCATACAAACTTCAGATTTCTGGTCTGAAAAATCAAAGCTTCAGAAAATGTAAGTCTATTTTTTTTAAGATATAAGCATATGGGTTGTTTGTTTGAAATATCACACTCTTTCTAAAAGCTACGAGATTTTGACCAGTATATGATGCCTTGTTGACTTTAAATACCAGAGGCAATTTCTAAAGTTTTTCTTTTGTCTGAAAGATTATATGCTTATAAAAACTAAATATAATCTTAGCAACTATAAATCAAAGTAATTGGAATGGAATACTCTATTCCAGATACTACAGTTTGCATTTGTTCAATCATGTCATTAATTTATAATATTTTAAGTATTTTATATTCCTTTCTTAATGTACCTGGCATCTTATTTCTGGCTTTAACTGCTGACATGAACTGGGCATAAAGTCCAAAGAGCCCGCTACAGACAGGATGACTCCTAAATATTTTTCTTCAAAGGAGCTATCAAAATCAGAGCCTATCAGAGAGGAGAAGGGTTTCAAGATTATTTTGGACAATATCCATTATTTTTCACATTATTATAGGTTATATTTCATGTACCATCCAATTCCCTAAAGTGCTTACATCCACTTGGAATTCTTCCAGAATTCCAACTTTCCATCAACCAAAATAATTTGGGAGAGAGTGCCAACATTACTTGTTGGCTTTCCTTGGCCTCTTTTGACAAAGCAGTGACTAACTAAGAGAAAACTACTTCCTATCTCCTTACTCTCTCCATGCCTGCCTCCTCTCCCATTTCTCCAGGACTTATTCAATCCAAATATTTTTTTTTAATATTTGGAGAAAATATTAGAAATTTCTTTATGTTTGAGAATTAACCTAACTAGCTACTGCTCATCTATACCTTTGAAAATTTCACACAGACTATAAACACATTTGAAGGCATGAACCTTCAAAAGCATATTGAGAGAGTTCATGGTTTATTCTTTTTCCCTCCAAATAGTCTTTCACATTTCCCCCCAAATAATCATTCACAGCACCTAGTATGCATTATTTTTCATCAACTATTATGATATTTAGAGGTTAAGTGTATAGATTTCAGAACATCAGAAAGCTTCTCTTTGGATCCTGAATCTGTCACAGATTTGGGCAAATTATTTAACTTCCCTAAGATTCAGTTATCTTGTTTGCAAAGGGAAAACATCAGGCTATGAAGCTGTTAGGAAAATTAAGTGACATAGTCTATAGATAGAATTTAACATTCACAGAGCATAGTTGTGAATGTTAGTTATTATCCTATCAATTCCAAAAATATCAAGCAAAAATCTCATTAACATCAACACATGAAAAGCTGGATGAATGCCTACAATTCATCTATAGATCAGACTTAGTATCACCTCAAACAACGTAGTTTAGGTCTCCCAAGAAATAGGAAAATGTAGTTTCCTTGAAAGCAGGGATGACAGCTCGTTCATGTCTAGTGCTATCCTTACAGCCCACCACAACAGGCTATATGTAGTCCTAGATGAAACACTCACCTGAAAAGACAGTCTCTCTTTACATAAGGAATAAATTCTAAACTCTTTAATATGCATTCAAGGCTCTCACTGCTAAGACTGGAAAACATATGATGCTTGCTTCAGCAGCATCTTAGGAGAATGTCCCAGTTGTATAGCAGCCTGGTCATTTGGCAGGCTTGACTTTACCTTCAACTTCAGAAGAGGCCTTTGTTGGTCTCTTTCAACACATCTCTGGTTTGGACTGGAGTGACGATCAGGCCTAAGCCAATAAGAATGCAATTCCTAAGCCACCTTGCTAGTTTCAAAGATGACTATGTGATATGAGTCAGCTAAACTAAGATACAACATGTAATTTTGATCCTTGAATTAACAGAATCTGTCAGAAGGCAAAATGGAAAAGCATGGCATCTTGTTTTCTTGATAATCACTTTTTGACAAAACATACAAACAAAAGGTTCCTCATGGGGAGCTGATTGATATTCCATGTGGCAGGACACAGAGGTATAAAGAAAATGTAAGAAACTTATTTTTGTTGTTGATACTGTTGAATCATTGAATTGACCCTAACTTATGGTATACTCCCTGGTGGCTCAGAGGTTAAAGCGTCTGCCTCCAATGCGGGAGACCTGGGTTCGATCCCTGGGTCGGGAAGATCCCCTGGAGAAGGAAATGGCAATCCACTCCAGTGTTCTTGCCTGGAGAATCCCATGGACAGAGAAGCCTAGTAGGTTACAGTCCACAGGGTTGCAAAGAGTTGGACATGACTGAGTGACCTCACCTACCTACCTACCTATGGTATATTAAACAATACATTAGTTTTTAATTGATTTGAGCATACTTTTACTTGCAGTCAACGTTTTTGAACTTATATATGCACCAACTAGTTTTTTAGAGCAAGACTCTTCTAGATCTTTTGTAAATATTCTGGTCCAGCCATACTTGCTGGTTTGCCACCCCAAAGACCTTCCACATATGAATAAGCCCTGAATGCTTTTTGAGGTAGTTCCTTGCAACCAAATTTCTTTCCTCCTTTATTTTACTAATTTTTTCCAATTCCAGTCCAAATATACTTCCACTTGCAAATCTTTTCATAAATGTTTGGATTATGCTACAAATATAATGATTTGTGTCTTTCTATCTTCCTTTTGCCCCATCTGCAGATTGTCAGTCAATTATGGGCAGAGTTGATACCATGCTGGTCTTTGCATCTCACCACTGAACCTACAGCAAGGCTTACATTCAATAACCCCAGTTTTAATTAAACCAGATGCTTTGGTTACATATTTAGGGGGAAATATATAGTAACAGTGAATCTAATTGATGGAAGTGAAAAATTAACATACTCTGGACATCTATGCGTTGACCACTATGTTACAGGGTTTTACATATTCATAAGTTATATCATTTAACTTTCATCACAGACTTGGAATTCTTATACCTATTTTACAGATCAGGAAATTGGTACTTAGATAAGTATTTATTTAAGTGCTTGCGTAAAATTACAAAGTTTGTGAGTGAACAGGCCAGAACCAGAATTAAGAATAAAAATTTGCCATGGTATAAGATCACTAAGTGGGAGAATATATACTGCAGAAATTACAGTCCTGGCTGGATTGGTCCATTTAGTCAAAAGATCAGTGTGAAATAATGTTAAAGTTTAGTGTTATGCAACCCTCTGTAGTTTAACTGAGCCTGGTTAAAGAACCAAAAATTTAAGGGAGTAAATCGATTAACTTTCCTGAAGAAATTGCCCTAAAGAAAGAATACAGTTTGAACTTCTGTGCTGCTGCTGCTGCATCACTTCAGTCGTATCTGACTCTGTTGACCCCACTGACAGCAGCCCACCAGGCTCCGCCATCCCTGGGATTCTCCAGGCAAGAACACTGGAGTGGGTTGCCATTTCCTTCTCCAATCCATAAAAGTGAAAAGTGAAAGTGAAGTCACTCAGTTGTGTCTGACTCTTTAAGACCCCATGGACTGCAGCCTACCAGGCTCCTCCGTCCATGGGATTTTCCAGGCAAGAGTACTGGAGTAGGATGCCATCGCCTTCTCCAACTTCTGTGCTACTTTCATTTATTAAACATTTATTTAGTGACTTTTATGTGGCATGCTATATTCTAGGTACTTGAAAATATCACATATATATTCTCCAACATAATTTGGTCAATACAGGATCTGTGGAAATTCTCCATACATAAAATACCAACACACACAATAATAAATTTTGAAATATAACTAAAAAAAAATTAAAACTCTTATTTGTCTAAAACACAAATATCAATTAAAAAGCAGTCTTATGGAAATGTCTTTGCATTAATTTGAGAGTGTTAATTCACTGAGGTTAGAGGTTTTCCTTTTCTATTTGCCAGATGGAGTCAAATGATAGTTTTCCATACAGGGTTTTTTTTTTTTTTCTTCTTCAATCATGTCAACCATAGATTAGGGGAAATTTTCAATCCACTAGTCAAAGCAGATCAAGATCGATATCATTTTGATCCTTACCCAGAGAAAGGTCTAAGCTGATTGCTGCTATCACACATCCTTCCTTGTTTTTTCCTAAGATTTCTAAGGATGAAAAAAAAAAAAAATCAACATCTCAAATTCTGTTTCCTCAGAGAATTTATTATTGAATCCTCTTTTGAATATCAGGCTCAAAGTTACAAGGAAAGGATTAATAAATGCAAAATTTAGGATATAATTAAATTTTACGTGGAAGAAGGGGAACTGGATAGGAAACAGATTTAAAACTTGAAATATAATGTTGGTAGATACATTTTTTTAATCTAAGTTTTTGAGAAAAAAGTTCCACAAAAATCAGTTCACCATCAATAGCTTTTCCTCCCCTTCTTTTAGCTTGTAACAAGGATGTTAAGCTTTTATTTTGAATGCTTCTGATTGCAAAGCAGCCTTTTGATATAATAATTTCCACTGGAAAGATGCCACTTACTTAACAAGGGTCACAGTGTGATAAGGGAAAGCAAAGGCAGGTCTAGCCAGAAAATAGATGCCAGTCACACACTGCAATTGAGTTTCATATGCACAGATTTAAAATTGAACAAAATTGGTATCTCTTGAAACTAGATTTGTGGCAACAATTTCCTTCCAATAAAAGCCCAAGGTCTGATTTTCTCCTTCTGATGACAATATACCAGATCCTGTAGATTTATTGGTCACAGCTAAATAGTGTTTCCCAGAGGCGCACATTATTGAACAACCTTAACATTGTATCTTCATGCTTAAATGCACTATTTTATTGAAAAAAATTTCATTCATGGTATAATGAACTAATTCTTAAGGGAATGACCTCAGAATTTAAAATGAAAACAAATAGAGGGTTGTGAAGTCAGTGTTGGTGACACAGGAGACAAATGGGGTTTCTTAGAGGAAGCTCAAATGATTTTAACTGGAGTACAGTATTTGGAGGACAAGTTTTCAATATATGTTAAAAATTTTTTAAATAATTTGATCTTTAATCTTATAAACTCAGTTCTAGGAATGTATTCTAAAACAGAATCAGAAAATCACCCAGCCACCTATATATTTCCATCCACTGGAATACTACACAGAAGTGATGATAAATCAACTACTGCTACATATCTGAACACGGATCAATTGTGCACATACTACTCTGAGAAAAAGCAAGTCATAGAATACTACAAACAATAATTCTTTTTTTGCTTGTTTGTTTAAATCAAACACAAAAGCAGACGAAACCAAGCAATAGGAATAGCTGGATGGAAAAATTATAAATGAAAGATCATTAAGAACAATATTGAAAATAGTAGTTAGATCTTAAGAGAAGGAAAGGTACTCAAAGAGGAAATATCTACAGAGCTAAGATTTAGTATACAAGTGCAGAACCATCTAATTTCTTAAACTTTTGATTCCTCTTCCATATATGTCATCACAGTCTACATATGAATTATGCACTCAACAAAATGGTTTTGAAAACCAACCTTGTTATCTTAAGGTTTCCAGTAAAGCAGATCTTCCCCATCAAAACATTCATAGGGAGTACAATTAATTAAAAGATATTCATGAGGAAAATATTTATTGATGCTACAAATGCTAGCTCTTCTTCAACAGGTTTGCTCTGGTGACTTCTTATAGGAATGCTAAGTGGTTAGTAGAATTACTCTTGTTAGAGATAAAGGAAACAGAAATACATATAAAACATGATGGAACATGATGCTAAGGAAGTGATTATCTTGTGGAAACATTTTTTAATGCATTGGAAGTATAAACAGTCCTTTTGTGTTTATTGTTCTGTATTATAGATATAAAAGAGCTAGATGGATCTAAACCCCAAATACATTTACTCTTGTTAACATTATATATCATTAAAAAGACAGAAATTGATGGAATCAATGTGGAAACATTTAAAAATAACATTAAGATTAGGAACTAAGTGCTCTATATTAAGCAAAAGAATAGATATAATAAAATAGGAATTTTCTGGACAGTAAAATCAGTTTAAAATAGTCAGAAAAAACAAAAAAAAGGATAATGAAAGGGTAAATCATAATATAAATAAAATATAGGGAGATAAAATTTGATTCTAAGATATCAGTAGGAAGTTGAAGTACAAGTAAGTGAAGTTGTAACTACTATGTATTAAGTATAATTTCATAAAAACTCTTATAATAGAAGTGAAATGGCAGTAGAACTCATATGTAGAACAAAGAAGAAGGTTAAAAATATAACAAAAACTTATACAATGGTGAAAATGTCCATTTAATTTAGGAATGTGTAAGATGAAAAGCTGAAAATAGAACAGGAATAGATAAAAGAAAGTAAATAATGACAAAAAAGAAAAGGGACTTGAGAAGAGTCACAACTTCAGTGTAGCATGAAATTGAAACATGGTAAAAGGATAATATGAAATTCTAAAAGGCAAATGACAAAAGGACAAACCCCCCCCAAAACGGTTAAAAAACAAGGCAAAGATGAAAAGATTTTGGATGATTCTGAAGAATTAAGTTAACAATACATTGGTATGAGTTGAAACATACAAATGAGAACAAGTGATTGAACTCTATAAAGAAAATGAATAACGAAATGCTTCAGGAAGACTTTTTTTAAAAAAGCTGAATAAGATGAGATAAACATCTTGCTCAAAAACCAAAAAGAAACACATGGAAACAAATGCTTGCTTTAATGGTAGGTCAAAGAGCAATACAGAAATTGCAGAAATGCTTTTTGAAAAGATAAAAGGCCAACAGAAAGCTAAAAGAAACTAGAGGAATAAAGCTTACTGAGAGACGAAACTGCTGAGAAGGGCACCTTTCTCAATTATTTATTGGCTTTCTGAAGTAAGTGGCTATGAGATACTAGTACAAAGATTTTGGTACTAAATAGGAAACAATATAAAACATGATTAAAATGTTTAAGAGTTTTTTAATGTGAGCAGTCAATAAATGCAAAGAGAATCAGATGCTAAAGAACAACCTGTGTATACAGAATGTTGAAATATTATTGTGTCACAGTTTGAGACTAGTAGATTTGGACCAACCTGTCACTGGCAGTACCTGATGCTTCTACCAAACACCAGATATTTAAAATATAAAATAAGGTGAATTTCTGGTGCTAATCTGCTTCACAAACTCACTCTTGTATAAATAACTGGACTTTAAACTCCTTTAATGTCAAAATTATACTATGAGGCAATAAAGAGACAGTAAAATACAGGAATTTCATACAAATTAAAATGGACAACATTTAAAAAATTAAGAAACCACAGAAACATACAAATATTTTTATTTGATGAAATATTCACCCCAAAAAAGTTTTACTAAATAAGAGGAGAAAATAAACCTGAGGGATAATTATATAGGGGAAAAAAATAGGAGAAAAGTTGAACAGAAAAGCATGCCTTTCAAACTTTGCTAAATTTTGTGAAATTCAAAACTTCTAATGAAGTTGTTAAATTCAAGATAGTTCTTTTAGCTATAGCATAAAACATACTGAAATCAGTTTGGAAAGTTAACTTTTAAGATCCTGGGACTCAAACACTGAAAAACTGCCTAAGGAAAGAACATAAAAGATAGGAAGAAAAAGAAAATCTGAAGATCAAAAGAAATGCTGTATATTAATTGATAGTAAGAAAGGGTGATCATGGGCAAGTAAAGGATGGTTTGAAACCATTCCTGAGATGATGCAGGGCTGTATCTCTAAGGACACAAGCATCATTTGGGATCATTTTTCATACTTTATGTGGACTGTTTACAATTTGTCAATGGGATAAAGTCATCACTTTTTACCAAGTAGTTGGTAGAAACTGCTAAAAGGTATCTTGTAATTTAATAAGCCTTGAAGAAATCTTTACTAAATAAACAGGAATTACCTATCAAGATTTGCCTGAGGAGTTGAGTCAAACCACACCTTCACTATTATTTAATTAAATTATTTTCAATGCCTAGACGGTGACTGCAGCCACGAAATTAACACACTGCTCCTTGGAAGAAAAGTTATGGCCAGCCTAGATGGCATATTAAAAAGCAGAGACATTACTTTGCCAACAAAAGTCCGTCTAGTCAAAGCTATGGTTTTTCCAGCAGTCATATATGGATGTGAGAGTTGGATTATAAAGAAAGCTGAGCACGGGAGAATTGATGCTTTTGAACTGTGGTGTTGGAGAAGACTCTTGAGAGTCCCTTGGACAGGAAGGAGATCCAACCAGTCCATCCTAAAGGAAATCAGTCCTGAATATTCATTGGAAGGACTGATGCTGAACCTGAAACTCTAATACACTGGCCAACTGATGCAAAGAACTGACTCCTTGGAAAAGGCCCTGATGCTGGGAAAGATTGAAGGCAGGAGGAGAAGGGGACAAAAGAGGATGAGATAGTTGGATGGCATCACCAACTCAATGGACATGAGTTTGAGTAGGTTCCAGGAGTTGGTGATGGACAGGGAAGCCTGATGTGCTACAGCCATGGGGTCTCAAAATATCAGATACAACTGACTGACTGAACTAAATGGAACCAGGTTGTTTGGGCATGATGAACTTAGGACAGAGTTGGGACTCGAGTCCATGTGGCTTAACTCTCAAACCAGGACTTGCTCTGCTTTAACACATACTTTGGCCACCTGATGCAAAGAGCTGACTCATTAGAAAAGACCCTGATGCTGGGAAAGATTGAAGGCAGGAGAAGGGGATGACAAAAGATAAGATGGTTGCATGGCATCACCGATTCAATGGACATGAGTTTGAGCAATCTCCAGGAGGTGGTGAAGAATGGGGAATACTGGAGTGCGGCAGTCCATGGGGTGGCAGATACTTGGACCCAATTGAGCAACTGAACAACAATGCATATGAAGTCAGGCAACAAGTGTGAAGATCACTCCTTAAGCCCCAAGTCTAGACAACTGTGTATATCAAGAAACGAGATGTTGGAGGAAAGAGGACTCTAATACCTTATTTTAAAGGCATTCATTCTCACATATATATAATCTGATCCTTATAACAGTCTCATGAGACAGGACATTTTATTATTCTAGCATCTCCAAAGGGGAAATAGGTTCAGGAAGTAAGAAAGCTATTTGAGTTAGTAAAGTTCCTAGCAGTAAAACTTAAAACTTGGACTCTTTCCTAGAGCTTCCATACTACACCTGCTCAGATGCCTCAGTTGCGTCTGACTCTTCATGACTCTGTGGACTCTAGCCCTACAGGCTGCTCTTTCCATGGGATTCTCCAGGCAAGAAAGCTGGAGTAGGTTGTCATTTCCTTCTCTAGGGCATCTTCCCGACCCAGGGAACGAACCCACATCTCTTACATCTTCTGTACTGGCATGAGGATTCTTTACCACTAGTTTCATATGAGAAGCCCCATAACTTCCATACATGTTATCCCCAAATAATGGCCTCTCAATATTTACTCATTTCTATCTCTCAAAGCAACATATTAGATCATTTAAACAAAGCATTTAACATCTCAGTCTTATTAATTTGCATTGTTGTACTTAACACACACACACACACACACACACACACACACACATGAAAATTATCCTAACTAGGTATTTGATTTAGATCTGCATTGGTAGAAATTTCACTGAGGGATCTGAAAGTGAAGACTTTTTCTTTCTTGGTCAAAAAACTAAAATCTCAGGTTGACATAATTACTGAATGTTGGGGCCCTTATTCTCTGCTCTCAGCTCCAGGTTTTCCTCCTGGCATTGCCATTTGAGTTCTCAAATGCTTTACATTTGGTACACATAGCCATGCTCCTGAAAGCAATTTTCTTATAGCACAAAGGATTTCTTAAAATGTTACAGTATAATCTAACAACTTTACACACTGTTTAAGAAATAGAGAAAAGGACAACTTGCTCTCATTTGCTTCTCAAATGTCAAACCCATATACAGTAACACAGTTTTATGGAGAGTAGGGTTTTTTTTTTCTTTCTTGGCATTAGACATTACATTACTTTTCGGTGGCATAAATTGAAAACAAAATCACATTACCTGACAAATTTTCAGCAATTTTCCAATACTAAATGTTACTGAGTCCATTAGTACTTGTATACTGAGTTTGTTTTATATGAAGTTTTTTTTTTTTCCCTCCACTATAGCCATTGGTAGAAGAGAAATTCAAAGTGAAAGAACAACTAGTTCAATCAGTTAGCACAAAATGTAGCTTTTGACATAAAAAGAAAGCCTTGCCCCATATTAGTAATTTTGCAAGCATTCAGGAACCATTTGGGGGATTTCTAGAGACCTAAATGACAAAGAGGCTATTTTGGAAACTTTCCTTAGACAAGAGTCATGTGTCTGTGTGTGTCTACATATTTGTTCTCTTAAGCACAAGTTTTATGTTCATACATTGGACTGCATTTCGGAATTTATCAAGAACAGTTGTAGGTCAAGAACTTGTATACTTACATAGAATGGTGGCATCATTAATAGAAACAGTTTAAATAATATTTGGTTTGGGATAGGGTAGGGAAGGTAATATTCTAAGATTAAGTTAATGTAGCCACAGCCAGAATATAAGGAAATGGAAAATGTGGGCCACATAATTCCTTTGAGTTTTGCATATGACCCATTGGTTAGATTAGATGGCAGATACTCAAATTTTGTTGTGTAAGTGGATGAATTAATAGACAGATATATCAAGACTCTTCAAATGGTGAATTCTAATCAGTAGCCAGAGAAAGAAATAAACTAAGGCTTTTTTCCTCTTCTTTGTTATGATTCTAGGTAGAAATTTTAAGGAGGTCCACTGTAAACTTTCCAGTAATCTTGAGATACCATCTTGAGAAGTAGGCAAATCAGATAGCTCTAAAGGTGATTTTCTAGCAACTATTTTCACTAGATATGAATCAAGTTGTCTAACCTGTATTATTTACCAAGTCTAAGAATCAGCCCTGGAGAGGTGAAGCTAAGTATTTTAATGGAGGAATTATGAAAAACATTGCCTGAATATAGAACAGATCCATTGTATATTCTCATTTTGTTACATAGAAAAAAATATATTTTAAAAATCTGGGGAGAAAACACCTCAGGTAGATGTGTTTGTTAATAGAATCCATAGATTTCTTTCACAACCATATGTTCTTTGGATTTAGAGGGATTCATTATTTTATGTTTTGTGTTTTTTAATACAATGACAATTCTGAAAACACCTTCTTTAAATATCATGATTATATAAATCAAGAATTTCAGATGATTTTCAATTTTTCAAGAGAAAATGCTACTTGTTTCTATACAATTAATCAGCAAATGGGTGAATTAGATATCAACATGGGTCTACCTAATGCTTCAGGAATAGGTAGTAACAACTGTGATGTTTTAATAATATAATATTATGCATGATATTATTATGAATCACAGCAAATCATTAGAAATTTCTGCCAGATGTGAGTGGTTGGGGGGGAGAAAGGCAATACTTATTTGAGGAGGTGGTTCTTTTTCTAATGAGGTTATCATGAACATGATTAAATAATTCAGGTCAGGAGAGATATAAAAATGCAGAGTATTTTAAGATCATCTTGTTCAGCCATAGGGTCACACAACACTCCTGAGGGTGAGAGAACATTCTCCTGAAAGAAAAGAATTCCCAACATCAATCATCTCAGTTCAGTTCAGTTCATTCACTGTCATATCCAACTCTTTGCAATCCCATGGACTGCAGACCACCAGGCCTCTTTGTCCATCACCAACTTCTGGAGCCTACTCAAACTCATGTCCATTGAGTCGGTGATGCCATTCAACCATCTCATCCTCTGGTGTCCCTTTCTCCTCCCGAATTCAATCTTTCCCAGCATCAGAGCCTTTTCCAATGACTCAGTTCTTCGTATTAGGTAGACATAGTATTGGTTTCAGCTTCACCATCAGTCCTTCCAATGAATATTCAGGACTGATTTCCTTAGGATGGACTGGTTGGATCTCCTTCCTGTCCAAGGGACTCTCAAGAGTCTTCTCCAACACCACAGATCAAAAGCACAATTTCTTCAGTGCTCAGCTTTCTTTATAGTCCAACTCTCACATCCATACATGACCAATGGAAAAACCATAACTTTGACTAGACAAATCTTTGTTGGCAAAGTAATGTCTGCTTTTTAATATGCTGTCTAGGTTGGTCATAACTTTTCTTCCAGGAGCAAGTATCTTTTAATTTCATGACTACAGTCACCATCTGCAGTGATTTTGGAGCCCCCAAAAATAAAGTCTGACACTGTCTCCCCATTTATTTGCCAGGAAGTGATGGGACCAGATGCCATGATCTTAGTTTTCTGAATGTTGAGCTTTAAGCCAACTTTTTCACTCTCCTCTTTCACTTTCATCAAGAGGTTTTTTAGTTCCTCTTCACTTTCTGCCATAAGGGTGGTGTCTTCTGCATATCTGAGGTTATTGATATTTCTCCCAGCAATCTTGATTCCAGCTTGTGCTTCTTCCAGTCCAGTGTTTCTCATGATGTACTCTGCATATAAGTTAAATAAGCAGGGTGACAATACACTCCTTTCCTGATTTGGAACCAGTCTGTTGTTCCATGTCCAGTTCTAACTGTTGCTTCCTGACTGCATACAGATTTCTCAACAGGCAGGTCAGGTGGTCTGGTATTCCCATCTCTTTCAGAATTTTCCACAGTTTATTGTGATCCACACAGTCAAAGGCTTTGGCATAGTCAATAAAGCAGAAACAGATATTTTTCCAGAACTCTCTTGCTTTTTTGATGATCCAGCAGATGTTGGCAATTTGATCTCTGCTTCCTCTACCATCTCTAAATGCACCTTGCACATCTGGAAGTTCATAGTTCACATACTACTGAAGTCTGGCTTGGAGAATTTTGAGCATTACTTTACTAGCATGTGAGATGAGTGCAACTGTGTGATAGTTTGAGCATTCTTTGGCATTGTCTTTCTTTGGGACTGGAATGAAAGCTGACCTTTTCCAGTCCTGTGGCCACTGCTGAGTTTTCCAAATTTGCTGGCATATTGAGTGCAGCACTTTCACAGCATCATCTCAGGAAAAGCCAACTCCAAATAAAATCAATGAAAAAGTGCTGGAATTAATAGAATAGTAGAAGAGGAAACCAGTCTGACTGTGAAGGTACATGGAGTCATCCCCATGGCTGGAGAAAAACTAAGGTTGGTCCTATGTTTGCAAGCCAGCAAGCAAGAATGGGAGCCAGTGGGCAGAGACCTGTATATTGTACTTAAAAGAGCTGAGTATCCACTCTGAGCAAAGCAAGACAGGAAAGAACAGCTGGGGCTTCCCAGGTGACTGAGTGGTGTCAGTCAGGCTCCTTGAAGATACTAGCTATATGCAAGGAAGCCAAGCTCCTCGCAATGAGCCAGTGGCCTAACAACAAGGTGAACTGTCCTAGTGGAACCCAGTGAAGAACATCGGGGTACACTTGTCCTAGAAAACTTTTATGTAATCATAGCTAAGATTTGTGGTAGGGAATGTAGGGGGATCTTTGCCAGGAGTTAGGCTAGTAGAGACTCATGTTACAATCACTTGGGTTTATAAAGAGAAATGTGATTGTATTTTGTAGATAAAGCCAAAACTCTACAAGAGTCTATAAAGAATCTGAGCCGGATTTCTATAACTTACTCACAAGCCTACTCAATTTCGTTTACTTGGACAGTTTTTAGGTTGATGCTATCCAAATCGTGGTCTTCAGGTGGGCAGCATCAGCATCACCTGAGAACATGAAAGAACCATAAATCTCCACTCCCAGTCAGACCTACAGAATCATAATCTCGAAGGAATTTGTATTTTAACAAGTTTACTGGGTCATTCTTAAGCACACTAAAGCCTGACACCCATTGCCTTAGACCTTACACCTTGTAGTGGGTAAAAGCAAGTCCTTTGATGCCATGCTGCTTGGATTTGAACCTATGCCCAGCTCTACAACTTAATAGGTAAATGATCTTTCCCACGTTATATAACTTATTTGTGCCTCAGATTGTTCATTTGTTTAAAAAGAAAAGAACAATAACAGTAGCTATCTCAGTGTGTCATGAGGGTTATTATGAAAGTTATTTTAGATAGTAAATAAAATGGTACCTGTGAAGTGCTCAAAATAGAACTTGGCATATAGGAAGCACATATAACAATAACTAAAAAGCTACTCAAAGAAGTAAGTCTCTCATTTTCAAATTACCTCTTCTCATTACCTTAGACTGGAGAATTAATTTAATGTAAGTCAACAGTCCTTATCATTTCTACATATTCTTTGTTATGACTGAGAAGAACTTGAATACTTAATAATGAACAAATAATATTTTCTTGGATTCCCTTTTTACATGAGATAGTCTATTTATTTATCTCTTTGTGACTTTTGAAACTCTGGGGTATCAATACATAGAATATAGAGATATGAACCCATTTTATTCAGAAGTCAAAATTCTATTCTTAAAAATAACAAGAAGTTTCCTTTGTGAAGTAGGCAGGACATCAGATACGCATGCAATGAGCAGGTAAACATGAAACTCCCCAGGAACACTGACACAGCATTGATACATTAAGTGTATGCATGTCTAGATGTTTATAACTACAGACAAACTTGACTAGTGACAATTCTCTGGATGAAACCCCTCCATCTATCTCTTTTCCAAATCCTTCCTCCTCCTTTCCTGGATCAGTCTTACTTAAAAGTAAGCAGAGAAAATCCTCACTTTCTTTCTGCTTTTTTATTTTTATGACAAGGCATTTGCCAGCACCTGTGGAATAGCTATTGTTACTGGGAGCCATAGCTCTAATACAATTATGGATTTCAACCCACCCTTTACAGTTTCCAGGGAAGTTAAATACGGTTCAAGAATATTAAGTCACTATAAAAATAAGATGAATTGTGGAAAAAGAATCCTAGTTTCAAAAAAATGCACTTCTAAAAATATTTCTGAAAGTGCAACCTTCATTGATTTTTAAGCAGCTTTATTTCTTCTTCAAAAATGCTGGGGAAAAAGTCAATTGGTTTTCTCTGTTTTATTTTACTTGGCAAAAATAATGCTGATTTGAAAAAAGTGATCACAATTGCCTAAGTTCTGTGAAATAATGATGTGGTGTGGCTTCTAGCTAATGGTCCCAGTATATTTGTAAATCAGAAGATTTATTCTAGAAGTTGTTACATAAATATCAGCAGGGTAGATTTCTTTCATTTATTTTGCATAATTACATTCAAAATGGATAGTTCTAGCATTTTAAAACCAATGCCTGTAGGAGAATGTCTTTTTATATTCATGGAAGCATCAGCATATTGCAAAGACATGTCTTGGTAGGTCAAAATTATTTTGGTTATTTACTTACCATCACAAATGAGAATTAGGGAAAACAAAACCTTGTACAGATAGAAAATCAGAATGGCAGTTGAGTAATGGAGAGTGTCCTCTAAGTGTCTGAAGTTCATCTTTCTACATGTTTCCTTGCCCAACTCAAAGGAAATAGGAAAAGTCGTTCTTTGGAAGGTATTAACACAGGACATTTAATGACGAAATCCAGTACAGGCAACTTACAATTCATGAAAATGTTTATAAAATCTGCTTTCCATTTTTCATCTAGGTCTACCTCATCAGCCCTTGTTCTCTTAGACATACAGATCCCTCTAGCAATCCCTCTCATAATTAATTTATAGGAACAATAACTAAAAAGCTACTCAAAGAATAAGTCTCTCATTTTCAAATTACCTCTTCTCATTACCTTAGACTGGAGAATTAATTTAATGTAAGTCAACAGTCCTTATCATTTCTACATATTCTTTGTTATGACTGAGAAGAACTTGAATACTTAATAATGAACAAATAATATTTTCTTGGATTCCCTTTTTACACGAGATAGTCTATTTATTTATCTCTTTGTGACTTTTGAAACTCTGGGGTATCAATACATAGAATATAGAGATATGAACCCATTTTATTCAGAAGTCAAAATTCTATTCTTAAAAATAACAAGAAGTTTCCTTTGTGAAGTAGGCAGGACATCAGATACGCATGCAATGAGCAGGTAAACATGAAACTCCCCAGGAACACTGACACAGCATTGATACATTAAGTGTATGCATGTCTAGATGTTTATAACTACAGACAAACTTGACTAGTGACAATTCTCTGGATGAAACCCCTCCATCTATCTCTTTTCCCAAATCCTTCCTCCTCCTTTCCTGGATCAGTCTTACTTAAAAGTAAGCAGAGAAAATCCTCACTTTCTTTCTGCTTTTTTATTTTTATGACAAGGCATTTGCCAGCACCTGTGGAATAGCTATTGTTACTGGGAGCCATAGCTCTAATACAATTATGGATTTCAACCCACCCTTTACAGTTTCCAGGGAAGTTAAATACGGTTCAAGAATATTAAGTCACTATAAAAATAAGATGAATTGTGGAAAAAGAATCCTAGTTTCAAAAAAATGCACTTCTAAAAATATTTCTGAAAGTGCAACCTTCATTGATTTTTAAGCAGCTTTATTTCTTCTTCAAAAATGCTGGGGAAAAAGTCAATTGGTTTTCTCTGTTTTATTTTACTTGGCAAAAATAATGCTGATTTGAAAAAAGTGATCACAATTGCCTAAGTTCTGTGAAATAATGATGTGGTGTGGCTTCTAGCTAATGGTCCCAGTATATTTGTAAATCAGAAGATTTATTCTAGAAGTTGTTACATAAATATCAGCAGGGTAGATTTCTTTCATTATTTTGCATAATTACATTCAAAATGGATAGTTCTAGCATTTTAAAACCAATGCCTGTAGGAGAATGTCTTTTTATATTCATGGAAGCATCAGCATATTGCAAAGACATGTCTTGGTAGGTCAAAATTATTTTGGTTATTTACTTACCATCACAAATGAGAATTAGGGAAAACAAAACCTTGTACAGATAGAAAATCAGAATGGCAGTTGAGTAATGGAGAGTGTCCTCTAAGTGTCTGAAGTTCATCTTTCTACATGTTTCCTTGCCCAACTCAAAGGAAATAGGAAAAGTCGTTCTTTGGAAGGTATTAACACAGGACATTTAATGACGAAATCCAGTACAGGCAACTTACAATTCATGAAAATGTTTATAAAATCTGCTTTCCATTTTTCATCTAGGTCTACCTCATCAGCCCTTGTTCTCTTAGACATACAGATCCCTCTAGCAATCCCTCTCATAATTAATTTATGGGAACATAAATACTGTCAATCTATATGGGCAAAGATCATTTTTAAGTCAATCAACATTCTTCCCTTATCCTAAATGAAGTTTCCTTTGAATTTTTCTTGAAAGGTAAAACCAAGCTTTCAGTGCCTTTCTTAAGATACATAAACACACTTTTACCTCTAAAGGCAAATTCATATGACTCAACACTCCACTGAGTTTCTGTCAATTATTCTCTTGATGTTTTTTAGAGAAATACAGACCACAGACTCTAAATTGAAAAGTCATTTATGAAAAGAAAGCATCAGTTCAGTTCAGTCACTCAGTCATGTCCGATTCTTTGCGACCCCATGAATCGCAGCACGCCAGGCCTCCCTGTCCATCACCAACTCCTGGAGTTCACTCAGACTCACATCCATCGAGTCAGTGATGCCATCCAGCCATCTCATCCTCTGTCGTCCCCTTCTCCTCCTGCCCCCAGTCCCTCCCAACATCAGGGTCTTTTCCATTGAGTCAACTCTTCGCATGAGGTGGCCAAAGTATTGGAGTTTCAGCTTCAGCATCAGTCCTTCCAAAGAAGCATAATGGGTCTTTAAAAGCATAATTAATTTGGTTTTAAATAAATGCTGAGTTTTCCTGGTGAGTCAGATGGTAAAGAATCTGCCTATGAGGCAGAAGACTCAGGTTCCATCCCTGGGTGAGGAAGATCCCCTGGAGAGGGGAATGGCTACCCACTCCAATATTCTTGCCTGGAGAATTCCATGGACAGAGGAACCTGTCAGGCTACAGTCTATGGGTCTCAAAGAGTCAGACATGACTAAGCAACTATCACTTTCACATAAACACTAGTTTCCATTCTCCCACCTTGGGACAGTGGTAGTAATCTTTGCTGTCTATATACCAGTATTTGTTCACTGGTTTGCTGATGACAGAGATTGCCACATATTTCTAAAGTTGTTCATATCTCTTCCTTCCTGATTTAAAATACTTATCAAGGGACTTGGTGATCTAATGGTTAAGAATCTGTCTGCCAACACAGGGCACATGTGTTTGATCCCTAGTCTGGGAAGATTCCACATGCTGTAGGGCAACTGAGCCCATGCACCTCAACTACTGAAGTCTGTGTGCCCTAGAACCCATGCTCTGCAACAAGAGAAGCCACCGCAATGAGAAGACCTCACACTGCAATTAAGAGTAGCCCCTGCTCTCCACAACTAGAGAGAGCCGGCTCAGCAACAGAGACACAGTACAGCCAAAAATAAACTTAAAAAGTAAAATAATTTCCAGAAGTTTTTCATCATCAAATTGTCTATTATTGTGTCTATACCTTTTGGTCAGCTTAGCATCAACTCTTTGGCTGAAATGTATTTATCTACCATGTATATCATGCCTAGGTCTCATGGCTTCAGGCTTCTTGAAGAGAGTACATAGTAATGGATGTTTGGGAAATAGCTTCATGTTTTCCTAGTGTTTCCATTCAAACACACATCAGAGAAAGTGGAAGTCAGATTTTTAATAAAAAATCCGCCACTGAGTGAAAATTAATGAAAAGGTAAATGGTGTTTTCAATTAACCCAAGGAAAATATTTGTAACAAATCTCCATAGTCTCAGAGTTAAATGAAATCTCTCCCTTGATTTCTTCCTAGCTAAGTGAACTGATGTCTGATTGGTTTTATGGATGAATACATGCAATAGTATACCACCATAAGACACTGAAATATGGAAGCCAAAAGACAGACTAGAAAAAAAAAAAAATCCAGGGGAGGATTCATTAATTATTACTGAATATAAATGGATGATTTCATACTGCATAGCGGAATCAGCTCACCCAAGTCTGCATCTAAAAGCTTCCATTTAACCAAATATACTAGTGTTGATGAATTTCCAAGCATCCCATGATGATATTTGTATCTTACTTGTTACAAAGTATATTAAAGTATTTTTTTCTTAAGTTTATTCAAAGGAAGAGGCAGAGATTATTTTAGACTGCAAATAAGTACTGGCAGAGTGGATGTGCTTGATAATTCCTGGATTGGCTTTTTTTTTTGTCTTTATCAAATCATAAGTAGGCAGTCTGTTCTCTGGTACCCTGAATAAATAGCAACATGAATATCACAAAGGCAGCTGAATGCATGCAATTTATTTTTGCTTCAAGAATCTACTGTCATCACAAATGTCCACTATCATGATTAGAACATGAATATAAAATTGGATTTCAGAATATTCCCTGATGGGGATTTACCTTCAATGGAATTCTTACCTATTGAAATTTGGACATAATACCAAAAGACAACAACTGGTCTGTGCCATGAGGAAAATCAGTAACCTGAACATTTTAGGGTACCTTCTATTAAGGCACTTTCAGTGCAACAAAATGTTTAAGAGATGTAGGTTGTAACATAATGTTTGGTTTCCAGAAGTTCTATGTTAATTTTCAGTTTATGTATCTCACATGAGCTTCCAGACAAAAGATTTTTTGATGGTTTCACAACTGGTTTCCTCATAAGTACAACTTGTAAATAGTAAAAAATAAATAAATAAAAAAGTTTCACAATGGTGTAGATCAAGCAGAAGAGCTGAAGTTTAATATGTCCTCATTAAGAGGATATGATCTATTTATAACATCTGCCATTACTAGGAAAACTCAACATTTAAAATACAGGCTGTTGGTTTATTTTATTCTGTACCCATAGGAAGCATTATTGCAACATATCCAATAAATTGCAACAACTCTATTTTTCTCGGATTATTATCTGTATTACTGTTGGTAATACTCTGAAAGAGAGAAAATGGGTCTATTCTCATCTCTTTCCATTTGCTATTCCTGTGATTAGCAATAAGAATAACAGATGTAAATAAAGACACAGTCCCTGAGGGTGCTGTCCAAAAAATAGTTAAGATATCTTGTAACACTAATCATAAAGCCTTCCTGAGTAACAACTCCGGAAGGATCTGAAGTAATATTATTGATTCTAAGTGTAAGTTTTGTCCACATTATGGTCAGTAATATCTAGTTCTCCACATTTAAACTGGAAAGAAATAGGTCTGGATTCCTCTCTCATATCCTAAAAGGCTAGTCTGGAAGCTCTGCTTTCATTATATTATAACCGCTAATTTTGTTCCTACAAGTTTCCTTTCTTGTGAGTTTACAATATAATTTTATCTATTTGCCCTGACACAAGTACGGAAAGGGAATATAGGAATTCACCTACTTATAGCAGACCTCTCAAAATGGAGAGAATTATTTACATTAGTTCTTAGTACAAAACCAGAAGCGATGGAGTACTTACTATACATCATTAGCACACAAATCTATGCATCAAGGTAAATATTTTCATTTGGTCTCTTAAGACATGGACATGAAAGATTTGAACATCTATTTTGTAATAAACTAATTACATGTAATTATGGATCATAATGGATAGTGATTATTTAGACTGCCAATTTAGTTGAGTAGTTCTAAATTAGTAATTGACACCTTATCCTTATATATTTAATAATAGTAATAATAATAAACAACTAAAAAATTATAGTGAGATGTGTTGTACAATTTGATTATATTTCAAACAAATATTTTCACACCAGACTTGAAAGATCCAAGTGGCAAGCACTATTATTATTATTATATCCATTGTAATATAAACAAGAACAATTATTGAGGGAAGGAAATCTGGCCATCACAATCAGAGAAAAATTGCTTACAATTTTGTCTTCTAAAAAATCTAATTCATAGAAATATTCAGTAGAATTATTCATTCAATTTCAAAAAGATATATGACCAATGATGTGTGTGTCAAAGTATTCATTGTAGAAGACAAAAATTAGAGACATATGAAATCATCAATAAAAGTATTGGGAAATGAATTATAGGTCCTTTAGACTATATAGTGCTACACAGTACTATGTATGAATGGGGTTGGATATTTGGAGGTACTTAAATTTTAAAACATATACACATATATTTTTATCATAATAATAATTCATATTATATACACACATATATGCATTCATATATAAATATATAATATTAAAACTAAAATAATTTTACCCTAAATTCTATCAGTTTAAGTTAATATATTCAAAGAGTGCTAAGCTGCTTTAGTTGTGTCTGACTATTTGTGACCCCATGGGCTACAGTCCTCATGGTGTGCAGCCTGTCAGATCCACTGCCCATGGGATTCTCCCAGCAAGAATACTGGAGTGGGTTGCCATTTCCTCTTCCAGGGTATCTTCCCAGTCCATAGATTGAACTCACATCTCTTCTGTCTCCTGCATTGGCAGGCCAGTTCTTTACCACTAGCACCACCTTGGAAGTCCATATTCAAAGCAAGATATTATAAATAAAAGTAAGGTACTTTATTACATTTTTTAAAATAAAGTTTCTGCCAAATTGTAATGTAACCTTTATCTTCATTATCTATTATTCTACAATGAAATAGATTCCATTGCCCACCATTTTTCACCATGTAGAATCAAGAGTTGATATTTCCATTCTCTCAATATTCTGCGTACTGCTTTGAAAAAATTTCTAGACTGAAGCACAAGGAGAGGAAACCAGACCAAAAGTTGCAGGGCTCTTGAGTTAAGGAGACTGTGCTGAGAGTTTATGAAGACTAGGAAGTCAGAGTCTGCAAGTCAGAGTTCTACAGAACAGAGAGCAACACAAGAGAAAAAGGTCCATTAATCTGTTTCAGGTACCCCTCAAATATCTGGCAAGTGATGATCAGTATGTGCATTTAAGGAAAGTAGCTGAGGCTGGGGGTATAATAGCCTAAAAGAATTAGAAGGAACAATATCCAGTGCTCAGACAAGAACAGAAAAGTACCACTTCCCAAGGGGCAAACTGTAAAAACCTTGAAATTCACAAAGAATTAGGTCAAGTACCTGCAAGTGTTTGCTTCTGTAGTGGAGAATAATTAGCTCTAGGCTAACAAGACTATAGCCTTGTTAGTCTGCTTAACAAATCTTAAAAACAAGACTTGGAAGGATCAAGCTATTAACTCAGTTACATTCAGAACAAACCTAAAAATATTTATAGGAATACAAAAAGAAAAAAAAAACATATTCGGCACTAAACATGGTAAAATTCAAAATGTTTGACATGCAATAAAAAAAAGTAACAGATATGAAAAGAAGCAGAAAATGTGAGCCATAAGGAGAAAAATTATTCAACTGAAACAGATACAGAACTCACACAGATGTTAGAATTAGCAGATAAGGATATTAAAAGAGTAACACAGTATACACTCTGTGTTCAAAAAGTCAAGTAAAGACAATGAAAGATACAGAATAGACCTACAGCAAAATTCTAAGCTGAAAACAACGTGTGAGATCAAAAGTACACTGAGTGGTTTTGACAGCAAATTGGATGTTAGAAAAAAAAAATGATTAATGAACTTGAAAACAGAACAATAAAGTTATATAAAACTAAATAGAGTAAAAAGGCATGTCTGACTCTGTGACCTCATGGACTGTAGCCAGCCAGGCTTCTCTGTCCATGGAATTCTCCAGCAAGAATAATGGAAGGGGTAGCCACTCCCTTCTCCAGGGGATCTTCCTGACCCAGGGATTGAACCCATGTCTCCTGCCTTGCAGGTGGATTCTTTACTACTGAGCCACCAGGGAAGTCCCATAATTTTAAAAGTAAACTAAAATCAATGAATTATAAAACAACTTTAGCTGGACTAATACATGTAATTAAAATACATGCAAGTCCATGAAAGGATGAAGTGCAGACATATATTTGAAGAAATAATTACTAAAATTTCAAAATTTGATAAAAATTATGATCCCACAGACCTAAAAAACTCAACAAACTCCAAACACACAAAAAAAAACAGGAATAAAATTACATCAAAGTAAGTTATAATAAAATTTCTAACACTCAGTGATAAAGGTGAAGGTGAAGTCACTCAGTCGTGTCTGACTCTTTGCGACCCCGAGGACTGTAGCCTACCAGGCTCTGCCATCCACGGGATTCTCCAGGCAAGAGTACTGGAGTGGGTTGCCATTTCCTTCTCCAGGGGATCTTCCCGACCCAGGGATCAAACCCAGGTCTCCCGCATTGGAGGCAGACACTTTAGCCTCTGAGCCACCAGGGAAGCCCCTTAAATCCACCAAAGAAACACACATATACACACACATTACCTACAGAGGAACAAAAATAAAGTGGACAGAAGATTTCTTTTTGGAAAAAAAAAATGCAAGCAAGAAGATAGTGGAACAGTATATTGAAAGTACTGAAAAAACAAATATCAAGCTTGAATTCTATACCCAACAAATACACTTTTATAAAGATGAAATAAGGAGTGTTATGCATATGAATGTACTGAAATAATTAGTCACCAGCAGACCCACATTATGAGAAATGCTAAAGAAAGTCTTCAGGAAAAAGGGAAACAAAGCCAGATGAAAATATGGATCTACATAGAGGGATGAACATCATTTGAAATGTCCTTTGCAATAAAATTCACAATTCTTTTACAGATGAGGAAACAAGTTTAGAAAAGTTCAGTGATCAGTAGTAACCAACAGCACCACTATTAGAACTCACAAAACTTTTCCAAAACACACGGTGCATCAATGGGTTATGTTAAGCATGTGCCAGTTTGTCCTCCTTTTAAGTAGAGAAATTGCTCTTTGCTGTTATCCTCTAAATGACCATTTCTGGGAGCCAATCCCAGTGGGTAAGATGATTCAGAAATCATGTGTTATTTATTTTTTCACTCATTAATCTCTTCATTCTTTGAAGTGTGCCCAATTAGTAACTATTTTATTTACTTGTCTATAACTAAGCATCAATATAAGAAGTAGTGCATATCTCATAAATGTAAAGTTCCATTTTGTAGTGCCATGTGTGGCACTATGGGGAATACATATATGTCAGTCATCAAATAGCAAAAGAGTAGAACGGGAAAGACTAGCGATCTCTTCAAGGAACTTAGAGATACCAAGGGAACATGCCAGTATTCAAATAGGAAAACAGGAGAACGGGAAAGACTAGTGATCTCTTCAAGGAACTTAGAGACACCAAGGGAACATTTCATGCAAAGATAGGCTCAATAAAGGCTAGAAATGGTATGGATCTAACAGAAGCAGAAGATATTAAGAAGAGGTGGCAAGAATACACAGAAGATCTGTACAAAAAAGATCTTCACGACCCAGATAATCATGATGGTGTGTCACTCACCTAGAGCCAGACATCCTGGAACGTGAAGTCAAGTGGGCCTTAGGAAGTAACACTACAAACAAAGCTAGTGGAGGTGGTGGAATTCCAGTTGAGCTATTTCAAATCCTGAAAAATGATGCTGTGAAAGTGCTACACTCAACATGTCAACAAATTTGGAAAACTCAGCAGTGGCCACAGGACTGCAAAAGGTCAGTTTTCATTCCAATCCCAAAGAAACACAATGCCAAAGAATGCTCAAACTATGACACAACTGCACTCATCTCACATGCTAGTAAACTAATGCTCAAAATTCTCGAAGCCAGGCTTCAGTAATATGTGAACCGTGAACTTTCAGATGTTCAAGCTGGTTTTAGAAAAGGCAGAGGAACCAGAGAATAAAGTGCCAACATCTGCTGGATCGTGGAAAAACCAAGAGAGTTCCAGAAAAACATCTATCTCTGCTTTATTGACTATGCCAAAGCCTTTGACTGTGTGGATCACAATAAACTGTGGAAAATTCTGAAAGAGATGGGAATACCAGACCATGTGACCTGCCTCTTGAGAAATCTGTATGCAGGTCAGGAAGCAACAGTTAGAACTGGACATGGAACAACAGATTGGTTCCAAATAGGAAAAGGAGTACGTCAAGGTTGTATACTGCCACCCTGCTCATTTAACTTATATGCAGAGCATATCATGAGAAACGCTGGGATGGATGAAACACAAGCTGGAATCAAGATTGCCAGGAAAGATATCAATAACCTCAGATATGCAGAAGACACCACCCATATGGCAGAAAGTCAAGAACTAAAGAGCCTCTTGATGAAAGTGAAAGAGGTGAATGAAAACCTGGCTTAAAACTCAACATTCAGAAAACTAAGATAATGGCATTTGGTCCCAATACTTCATGGCAAATAGATGGGGAAACAGTGGAAACAGTGGCTGACCTTATTTTTTGGGGCTCCAAATCACTGCAGATGGTGATCGCAGCCATGAAATTAAAAGACACTTACTCCTTGGAAGAAAAGTTATGACCAACTTAGATAGCATATTGAAAAGCAGAGACATTACTTTGCCAACAAAGGTCCGTCTAGTCAAGGCTATGGTTTTTCCAGTGGTCATGTATGGATGTGAGAGTTGGACTGTGAAGAAAGCTGAGCGCCGAAGAATTGATGTTTTTGAACTGTGGTGTTGGAGAAGACTCTTGAGAGTCCCTTGGACTGCAAAGAGACCCAACCAGTCCATTCTGAAGGAGATCAGCCCTGGGATTTCCTTGGAAGGAATGATGCTGAAGCTGAAACTCCAGTACTTTGGCCACCTCATGTGAAGAGTTGACTCATTGGAAAAGACTCTGATGCTGGGAGGGAAAGACTTTATTTTTGGGGGCTCCAAAATCACTGCAGATGGTGACTGCAGCCATGAAATTAAAAGACACTTACTCCTTGGAAGAAAAGTTATGACCAACCTAGATAGTATATTCAAAAGCAGAGACATTACTTTGCCAACTAAGGTCCATCTAGTCAAGGCTATGGTTTTTCCAGTAGTCATGTATGGATGTGAGAGTTGGACTGTGAAGAAGGCTGAGCGCCGAAGAATTGATGCTTTTGAAATGTGGTGTTGGAGAAGACTCTTGAGAGTCCCTTGGACTGCAAGGAGACCCAACCAGTCCATTCTGAAGGAGATCAGCCCTGGGATTTCTTTGGAGGGAATGATGCTGAAGCTGAAACTCCAGTACTTTGGCCACCTCATGCGAAGAGTTGACTCATTTGAAAAGACCCTGATGCTGGGAGGGATTGGTGGCAGGAGGAGAAGGGGACGACAGAGGATGAGATGGCTGGATAGCATCACTGACTCGATGGACATGAGTCTGAGTGAACTCTGAGAGTTGGTGATGGACAGGGAGGCCTGGCGTGCTGCAATTCATGGGGTAGCAAAGAGTCGGACACAACTGAGCAACTGAACTGAACTGAATGTCTGTGGAAGTTCTAGGATCTATTCCCACTGCTGTTGCTAAGTCACTTCAGTCATGTCCGACTCTGTGCGATCCCATAGACGGTAGCCCACCAGGCTCCCTTGTCCCTGGAATTCTTCAGGCAAGAACACTGGAGTGGGTTGCCATTTCCTTTTCCAATGCATGAAAGTGAGAAGTGAAAGTGAAGTCGCTCAGTCGTGTCCAACTCTTAGCAACCCCATGGACTGCAGCCCACCAGGCTCCTCCGTCCATGGGATTTTCCAGGCAAGAGTACTGGAGTGGGGTGCCATTGCCTTCTCCGTCCATTCCCACAAAACATCACAACTGAGTTCTTCAGAAGAGTGAGGGGATAGAGGGAGTGACCAACTCTAAACCACACCTGAGATCATGAAGTCCAGCCTCCTCACACCATGGCTGGAAGTAGAGGTTTTTAATTTCCAGCTACTGATGCCCACTCAGAGGGAGAGAAACCAAGGCAACTATAAACTAGGGCAGAGGCTCAAAGAAATTAGACACAAAGAAGACATGGAAAAGTAAGCCTCATGAAAGTATCTAGCATTCCTCCAACGTTTTATAACGTGTGTGCATTTGAGTGTTATGCGAGCGTGTGTGCATGTGTGTGTATGCATATACACATAGAACAGTAGCCTCCAGCCTACTTGTTATTCCTGGATGAAGAGTTGTTAAATAAGAATGAAGCTGTCCCTGAGCTCCGGAAAGAGCATTTCAGAGACCTTCCCAGTTAAGACAGTTATTGAGGAACCCATTTTTAGGTCTATCCTGTGATATCAGACAAAAGAACTCGCAGAATCCCTCTGATTCTTGACAAGGTGCAGAAAATTGTCAAGTGGCTGTAAGAACAAGGCATCTGGAGCCCAAGGAATTTCTGCTAAAACTTTCAAAATTAGGTGAAAGAAATACATAATTGCTCTCCCTAATCTCGTGAGGATCTGAAATGCTGAAAAAAATTCTTGGGTGACCCTATGGATGCTGTGATTATGATCACTAAAAGTTTTTTTTTTTGCTCTGTGGTGACCTAGATGGGTGGGACAGGGAGGCAGGAAGATCCAAGAAAGAGAGGTTATATGTATATATATATATAGCTGACTCACTTTATTGTACAGCAGAAATTAACACAACATTGCAAAGCAACTATACTCCAATAAATAAAAATAATATTAAAAAATAGAAGTTCAGATTAAACAGTTTTTCCTGATTATAAAAAATATATTTCGTGCCAATTTTACAAAAATTGGAAAAAGATATGAAGTCACAAAGAAGGAAATTTAAATAATCTTTAAGTCAACCACCTAGAATAATTATTAATATAATGGTATATTTCCTTCTAGTATTTTTCTGTTCATATTTAAATGTTTTACAAAGTGAAGACCATACTGGATCAAGTTTAACATTCTGCTTCTTTCCCTTAGTTATAATATCTGAATATTTCCCTCATACCCTTAAATATTCTTTAAAAAGAATTTTTAATGATCACATAATGTTTCATCATGTTGGTGTTCCATAATTTTCTTAACCATTTTGGTACTAATGGATAATAAAATTGCTTCTGCTTTTTTTTTTTGCTATTATAAAAAAGGTGCAATAAATAGCTTTGCACATAAATTTTTGACCATATATTTCTGATTACTTCCCTAGGACAGAGTTATAAAGACAGAATTACAGAGTCAACGGGTCTGCATATTTTTAAGGCTCTCAGTAGCTATTGACAAATTTCTCTCCAGAGTATTGAACTCCCACTAGGAGTTCATGAAAATACCCACCTCACTACATCTTTGCCAACACGGAGTAGTATAACCTGCCTACGTTTTTGCCAGTTTTATTACTGAAAACTATTGTCAGATTTTACACTGCATCTCAAAAATTGTTAGTGAAGTTATATATTATTTTCCTGTCTATTATCCATTTGCATCTCTTCTTTTGTGAATTATTGGTTATGATTAAGAATTCACATACAGAGTGAAATTCCACATATTACCTTACAGGAAATTCCCACATCTGACCACTCATGAGCTTTGTCCTAGCTTCTCACTGTGGCTTTAAGTCATGTAGACTGGGACTCATAAATGGTTACTTTTACCACCTGCCAGTGGCAAGAAAAATCAGAAACTATAATCCTATTCTTTTTTTTTTGTTTACCTTATCTGATTTCATGAAAGCCTCTGACTCACTCAAATGATAGCTACTGTTCGAAAGCGTTCATCAATACAAATGTCCACCAAATTGTGTCAACATTTGTTTTCTCTGTGATGCTCTACGGGCAGAAATCTTTGATAATGTGTATATTTCCAGCCCCTTCAAGGTCATCACAAAAGTCAAACAAGGTTAGGTGTTTGTTTCAATGTTCCTTGACATTTCTTTTTCTGATGGTAAGTTATGTCACTAACCATCTTCTGACTCAAAGTTAAATCAGTCGGTGGACAGTAAATCTCCACTGACTCTGAGGAGAAGTAAAACCCACTCTGGTCTAATCAAATCTAATCATCAAGCTTAAAAATGCTGCTGCTGCTGCTTTAATTTCAGTAACAGATCTTCACACAACTGTCAACATCATTATTAAAACACATCAGAAAATTGGATGAAAGCACAACACGAAGACAATTATAATCCCCGTCATCAATCTCTGGCAGGTCCCCAGTTGACAATCCAGATTAGGAGTGAGCCTCCAGGGGACACCTTTTGTAAACCAACTTCACAAGAGAGCAACATTAACCCTATAAGCACCTCAACTGTGCGACGCCAGGCACTGGTCAAGTGAAGAATGCAAAGAGTGACTCAACATTTGAACAAAGTTTTCGGCTTTGCCTGTTATGGGTGACATAACAAAGGCAACTAATAAGAGTTGAAGGATGTGGGGAAGGTGTTGTCTACAAAAAGTTCTTTTCAAAACACAGAGCAAATGAGCAAACAACTTTTGACAAGCAAAAGCCAGGCCCATTGAGCAAGGGTGGTCAATGTCAATTCTGGTTAAAATCCATGTGGACCTTGAATTCTAGAGTCCCAAGATGAACCTTATATGCCTAGTGTGGTACTGAGCTTGCTCAGGAGAATAGCAGACTGATGCTTTTGAGAATAAACACCCTCAAATGAATATGAAACATGCCCACGGGCAATGGTAGTGCCCACCACTGGGAGGGAACCCACTGTTAAGATTCCCCTCAATGACCAGGAAAGTCACAGAGTGTTAGAGCTGAAAGGACCTAAGAGATTATCTCATTTACTCACACACATACTTACTGAGCATCTACATTGTGTCTGGCACTGTGCTTATGCTCAAGAAAACAGGTTTGGAGAGGTTAAATAATTTGTCCAAGGTCAGACAGATAGTTAAAGCCAAGACATTCACTGAGAAACTAGCATTTCAATTTTTTATGACAAGTGATAGAAAAAGAATGTTTGACAGAAATGAGTTACAGAACAAATAAATAATCCAAGACTGTCTTAGAGCCTGCCAAGAGTCGAGATTTTCTTTCCCTCCCCTTACTGGGTTGTCTTTTGTTCACAAAGAGATAGAAACTGCAAAACACCAAAAGACAGAAGTCAATGCTGAAAGCTTCACTCTTCCTTTTTGTTTTCCTTATCAAAAGAAACATCAGGAATGACTGCATTTCTCCTGCCTGTGGCCTGAAAGTGGGATACTTCGGTTGTCAGGGTGGTCCAGGACTCTGAACCAGGCAGTGACATGGGAGTTGATAAAGGTGCAGGTGTGGTTCTCCTTGTTTGGCTGGACACAGCCAGGTGATCATATCAACATGACAGTGGGGAGGGTGGGTACTGTCCACTCTACTGTTTCAACTTGGTGCCCAGAGTGTCATCTAAACATTCAGTTCAGTTCAGTTCAGTCGCTTATGCACATACAACTCAAACACACACATTCTTATTTTGGGAAACTTAGAGGCAAGCCTTTCCCCAAACTAAGAAAAACTTCAAAAGCAAGAAAGCATGATGCCTACATAAGAGGATCTAAGGGAGCTCATGGGTGCCACACGTTCTCTTGTTTCAGATTTGCAGCCCATCCCGAAGCAGAGGACATTCATCCTGCTTAAGAACAACGGATAATAACTCCTGCTTCCACTTGGGCTTCCAGGTGGCACTAGTGGTAAAGAACCTGCTTGCCATGCATGAGACATAAGAGAGGCAGGTTTGATCTCTTGGTCGGGAAGACCCTCTGGAGGAGGGCATGGCAACCCAATCCAGTATTCTTGCCTGGCGAATCCCATGGACAGAGGAGCCTCGGGAGCTACAGTTCATAGGGTCGCAAAGAGTCGAACATGACTGAAGAAACTTAGCATGCATGCATGCTTCCACTGTGAAGGGGAAAA
Organism: Aepyceros melampus; assembly: GCA_006408695.1. NCBI lineage: Eukaryota > Metazoa > Chordata > Mammalia > Artiodactyla > Bovidae > Aepyceros > Aepyceros melampus. Next base: position 233,984 of record SJXQ01002035.1, on the reverse strand, counting down.
TCCTTACCTGGCCAGAGGGGGGGGGGTAGTTGTTGGTGTTCTCAGGTTGTATGCAGGGGATTTTCCAAAGGATCTTTGAAACAAAATCTAATTTTTAGGTTTAGAAACATGTCTCCATCGTGCAGTATGAGTTTGAGCTCATGAGATAGTGACATGAGCTATTTAATAAAAATATCAGAATATATCCATCTGAACTGGTATTCCCTCCCCCTGCTGAGCCATCATCCAGAGACGCCAGATATTTATCCCAAGGCTGCTGCCATTGTTCCAGATACTCTGGGGATTCCCTGGAGGATTTTCTTCAAGATCAATGCCACATTATTTGGAATAAACACAATAGTGGCAGAGCCTCATCCCGGGAGGCTGAATTTTATTTTTGGAAACAGTCAAAAGGGTTTTTGGCATTTGTAGCCAAGTCCGGTGAATAACCAGCTGATTGAGCTGGTAATGTTGTTTGGGGTCCAAATTGAGGCATAGTTATAAGGTCACGTGTTCTTGTGCTGCAAGGAAACAGCCCCCTAAGGCCAGTTCAGAGGAGGGGGTGTCCCTCTGAACCCGGTGTAGGACCTTCCAGGGAGCCATTGAGAAGAGGACTCCACTAATTTAGGTGGGTGAGACTTGGTGGGGGTTCTTTGGTTAAAAATGACTGAAACTGATTCTGTCTAACTTATGTGGAAAGGAAACTGGCTGGCAGGCTATGGGGGAGCTGGTTGGTTCAAGGGGAAGGCAGATGGACCAGGCTTAGAACAGACAACTCCAGAAGAGCTGGAACCCTCTGACAGGCTAGCTCAGATGCTGTAGTGAAAACAACTCAATTTCAAATGTTTCTTCCCTCTTTATATTGCTCTGCCCTCGAATGACAGTGTCAGGGGAGAATCCAACTGGATGTGCTTAGAGATCGTGCCCACCTCTTGGCTCTTCCTCTTGGCATCTGATGGAAGAATCTTCAGGGAGTTTGTGGCTTCTGCAGAGTGCAGGCAGTATTTCTTGATTACCATTCTCCAAAACTGCCCACCAAAGGGGAGAAGCAATTTTCCAGAGGAAGAAAGGGAGGGTGTGTTTCGGAAGAAGGACGAAAGATGAGGCACCAAAAGAACGACAAAAAATGAACCACAGCTCAGTTTTGCTATTATTATTACTCCTCCTGCATAATGTTATGTATAATACTCATCAACATTTTCTCACTTTGTAAATTAAATGCATTTGCCTCATTGGTCATCTCTAGCTCCATAAGTTGACAGAATTTTTCTCCTTTATCTATCATCACCTGAAAAATACCTAGGTCTCCAGTCTGGTCCATCTTCTCTAGGCAGAGCCAGACCCCCTCTCCCCCAGAGACTCACAAGTCCAGGGAACAAGCTCAGTTTTCTCCTCTCCTGATGAAGACAGCAGGCACTCTTCCTGTCTGCATGAATGGCTGTCACCACCACAGCTGGCAGTCACGTGTCACACCAGGAGGCTGGGGCTGGGGCTGTGGATCAGCTGGGGCAGGAGTGAGACCCAGCTCAAAGGTGCACTTGCCGCTGCAAGGTGCCAAGGGTCCTCCTATGCAGACCGAATGTGCATGATGCCAAGATGGCCAGCTCCAACCTGTGCATGCACTGCTCACAGAGGTAAGGCTGGGTGCATGCACCCAGGCCATTATGAGCAAGCAAGGCAGGTCCCGAGGCCCTCAGGGCAGCCGCTGGCCTGCCCACCCGGCCCTGGCCTGCACCGACTGAAATAAGAGATCTCCTTGCCAACTGCCGAGAGCTCTGGGGAACTCACTGGACCTTCATGGCCCTGGCCAGCGAGGTACAGAGCACACAAACACCACCTCACTGCTGAGTCTCTCTGGGTTCTTCCGAACAGAGCACTGGAACAGAATCGCAGATGCTGGCCTCGGTCCTCAGGAATGCTGTTTATGGAGGTTCTGAAAACTGTCAAAGCTTCAGTGTGTGGGGGAAGGGGCAGGCTCTGTGAGAGGAAGTATGAAGGGAAGATGACGCAGTAACGTCAGCTGGGAGCACTAGTGTCTCCCCAGGAGTTGGGGGCGGGGTGCGTTGAGAAAGGTGAGATGCCAGGGAGATGCTGGGCTCATGAGCAGCTGCATCCTTACCTGGGAGAGTGAACGTGTGTGGCTGGAGCTCGAGAACTTCAGCGAGGATGCTCGCCTCTCTAAGCCTCAGTTTCCTAACCTATAAACCCTAGGCAATGCCTCCCTTTCATTTTCTGACCTGAGATAACATATGAAAACCATCCAGCCGGGTGCCCGCACATGGCAGGCACTCAATGAAGAGCAGCTCTGTATTTCTGAGATGCCAGTGTTATACAGAGCAGTCCTTTCCAGGCTTGGAGATTTCATGGCACAGTAAAACTTCAAAACACAGACTTTGCAGCACTCACGTGGGATTGCCAATGTTTTATTTTGCCAGCTAAGGACAATGAAAAAACAGCTACCGTCTATGATGTCATAACCATAAAAATATTTTTAATACCAAAAAAAGCAGAAAGCATGGAATCTTAGAATTGAAAACATCAGTCCTTTAGATGAAATATTTTTGGCTTTATGAAAAAATTGCATCATCCTTATTTAGTTACTTTTGGTACCAAGTGAAAACAACTTCCTTCCAGACCTGCCTGGCTCTGGAGCCAGTGGTAGGGAGGAAAAAGCCTGAATGCTGGAGCCAAATGGGTCTCAGCTTCATGACTGCATGACCTTTAGCAAGAGACTCGCCATCTGAGTCTGTCTCCTTTACAAACAGGAAACAGTACCACCTCCTTAAATGAGAATGCACGTGAAGGGCAAAACAGAGAGTTTGGTACATAGGGCGTGTGTGCATGTTCAGTCACATCCGACTTCTTGTGACCCCATGGATTTCAGCCCACCAGGCTCCTCAGTCCATGGGATTCTCCAGGCAAGAATACTGGAGTGGGTTGCCATGTCCTCCTCTGGGGGATCTTCTGGACCCAGGGACCAAACCTGCAGCTCTTATGTCTCTTGCATTGGCAGGCGGGTTCTTTACCACTAGCACCATCTGGGAAGCTCCCTTGGTACATGGCACATAATAGGTGCTCATTAAATGCTTATAACCAGGGACTTCCTGGTAGTCCAACGGTAAGAATCCGCCTTGCAATGCAGGGGACATGGGTTCAATCTCTTGTCAGGGAACTAAGATCCCATATGCCACGGAAAAACTAAGCTCATGTGCCACAACTAGAGGGTCTGTGGGCCACAGCAAAAGACCTCAGGGGATGCAGTGAAGATCTTGAGTGCCACAACTATGACACTAATGCAGCCAAACAAACAAATAGAGAAATATTTAAAAACCACGCTAATACCAGACCCTCTTCAAATTTAAGAAGACTGGACTACTTCCAGTTTTTGAAAGTCTTAACATATTTTAAAAATGAAGGCACCCTAAGACAGGGTTGCCAAAATCATTCACATAGCTTAAAAAATACTCATATTAGAAAAAATATTCGGAACACACCCACACACAAATACATACCCAGTGCACCCGATACAAACCCATGCACCTAACATGTGTGAGAATGAGGTGGGGGTGCTGCAGCCCCTGGGACCCTGTGACGGCCCTGCTTAACTCCTTCCCAAGCCATGGTTCTCATGGATGACACACTCTGAGCACACACCCATTTTACTCTCTGCTCTTTCATTCTTTCTCCCTGACTGGAGTTCACGTGGAACACTTCTCCAGACCTCCCTACCTTTAGTTCATAATTCTGAGCATGCAAATTTTCTTGGAAATCTAGCTGGTGTCTTTTTGCATCACTGGATCTCAATAGGTTTCAAAAGGACTAAAATTGAGGGTTTTCGGGAAGATAAATGGGTGCTGAAGTGGATGATTTAACTGAGGGATTCTAGGGCAGCCCGGAAAGGGGACGGGGTCTGTGCCCGAGGCCTCCAGGGGCAGTGATGAAGAGATGTCAGTACACGGCTGTGTAGGATCCTCCCAAGAGGTGTGTGTGTGTGTGCGCGTGTGTGCACCTTCTTTCTCTATAGAAATTCAGATTTCCTGTTTCGTTGTTTATTGCTGCCTCTGTGTTGAGCATGTCAACTGTATGAGTGCAGGGCCCCGAATGTCTTGGCCCCTTCTGTGTCTAAGTATTGAACATAGGCACTGGCACATAGTAGGTGTTTAAAGAACGTTTGCTCAGTAAATGACTATTATGGTTGTCTGTGTGCTCAGCACTCTGCCCTCTTGAATCTGGGAACAGAACCCCTTCTACTTGAAGGGGTTTTCTAACCAGACGGTTTTCCTGAGCCACAGGGACCAGCACATAGCTACTCAGGACCTCTTTTTTATAACTGGAACTTTCTCTCTGGTGGTCAAGCTGGGAAGATGAAGACATCTAGCTAGGAGCTGCTGGTGGTTTTGGTTTCAGACTCAGGGAGAAAGATGCTGTAAGTAATTAGGCTGACAGATCAAGATGCAGAGGCAGAAAGCCAGGGAGAGTGATCCTAGCCATTTTTGGACTTTGGCTCCTGTCAATCCTGACATCCCTCCGCTGCCCCTGTTTCCACTTTCTTGAGGCTCAGATGGCCAGATTTCCTTTCCATATGCCTCCACTATATATCCTCTTTTGTTTGGGGTGAGGAAGAATAAGTTAGCCAGCATTACTTGTTATTGCAATCAAAAAAGTTCCGACTAATCCACTTTATTATAAATGAGGGAACTCAATTTTCTGAGAGGTTAGGCAACTTGTTCCAAAGTCCCACAGCTGAAAAGAGAAAGAGCCAGATTTTTAAAAACTGAAATATAGTTAAGAATTTCTCTGGTGGTCCAGGGTTGAGTATCTGCCTGCCAAGGCAGGAGGACATGGATTCAATCCCTAGTCTAGGGAGATTCCACATGCCATGGGGCAACTGGGCCCGTGCGCCACAGCCTGAGCCTACCTGCCCAAGAGAAGCCTCTGCAATGAGAAGCCTGTGCACCAGAACTAGAGAATGGCCCCTGCCCGCCGCAACTAGAGAAAGCTCAGGTGCAGCAACAAAGATCTTACATAGTAAAAAAAAAAAAAAAAGCTTAAAAAAAAAGAAATGTAGCTGACTTACAATGTTGTGTTAATTTCTTCTGTACAGCAAAGTGATTAGGTTATATATATATATATTCTTTTTTAAATACCATTTCCATTATGGTTTATCACTGGATATTGAATATAGTTCCCTGTGCTATACAGCAGTATCTTGTTGTTTGTCCATTCTATATGTAAAAGTTTGCTCTGCTAACCCCAGACTCTCACCTCTCCTCCCCATTGGCAGCCACGTTTGTTAAGGGCTGGACTATTAATGCAGGTTTGCGCGACTCCGTGTTTCCCTTCCATATCTTGTGCACTTTCCCTCTCTCACCTTCTTTTCTCCTTCTCCCACTGCTCCTTTCTCTCATCTTCTCTCCGTCTCTTGTCTGATGTCTTTCATTCTTTTTTCCTCCCTTCAGTGACGCTTCTCTGGCTCCTTTAATCCCATTCTTTTGACAGTATGTGAGCACATATTTTAAGACCGTGGCTTTCAACTCTTTTTCAAGTATGAAGATACCTTTTTAATGTTAAAAAAAAACTCTGTATAATAGTTGCTGTGCTTTAGCATCTATTGATAAAATGCCCATGCATAGATGGATTCTCAGATACCTTGCAATAACTGTGCGACCTCCAGGTTGGCACCTACTACTTTAAAATATATGGAAGAATCCATAGAACCATCCCTCTTATGGCTACCTGCTTGGTTTATTATAATAGAGTAGAGGCTTATACATGCTACTATAGAGATCCTTTTTGCTCAACCTGTGCCTTCAGGCTACTAATTTCTTCTGAAATGTGGTCTTTTGGTCCCTTCTTTAATAGGTTTAATTATTTAAGAAGGCATGAACTATGATACTTACATTTTATATATCACCTCTTGATTATTCAGGAACTGATTAATTCATGGATTTCCCAAGTCATGCCTTTTTTTCTATAACCATTTGTTTTATCATTCTATTTCTTATTAGCATCTTTTAGCAAGAATGGACAGTGGGAGTGAGAAATGTCTCTGGTTTCAAACTATGAATTCTGATGCAAGAATTCACTGAAAGAATTTGAAATTCTTTCCCAAAGTACAAATTTCTTTTATTCATCAGGCATATTGACTCTCTCTGAGCTCTGTGAAGGTGGGGTTGCTCTGGCTCACTACTAGTTCCCAGGGCTCAGCAAGTTGTCTGGCACATGGTAGCTTAATAAAAAAAAATTGTAAAACAAATGAATAAAATCTGAGTAATATAGTAAGGGTAAATAAACTTTTTTCTAGGTGGGGTAATAATTTATAGGAAACTAAGTAAAATACAAGATAACTTATTTTAAGACAGCATGTCTGCAGACAGCACAGTATAAAAATGTCTAAATGACTGTTTTAAAAATTAACAACAGAAGATATATAGTTCTAATTTAAAAACAGAAAATGTTCCACAGTACTATCTTTTCTCATTGATGGAAGAAAGGATCAAGAGAAACACTGAGGTGTCTAAGATGAGGGTTGGTTCTGTTATATTAGGCATTAAATAAACATAATCACCCTCAATACACTAAAAACTGAGCATTTAGAACATGCCAGGTGCTGTTATAAGCAATTTTTATGTCTTATCTCATTTGTCTTCACAACCTAGGAAGTATTATTGTCTGAAAACCATCAGAAAGTTAACAGTGTCCCTTGAAAATTTCCTTAGTTCTCTAGCTCTCTGAGCCAAGAATGAAGTTGTCCTTTTTTTATTTCCTAGTTTTAAATTAAAAATTTATTTCTCCATGATATATTCCAAAGACTGACTTAGATTTCTAGATACTTTGAGATATGTTATTTCACTAGTTTTGCCCTTTTGACATTAATGAATTGTATGGAAAGGAAACTTTTACAATAAGATTTGCTGCACGTTTCAAAGTTTTCCTAATTTGTGGAGGCAAACAAATGCTTTGTGTGTGGGTGAGAGTTGCAGTGAGGGAAGACAGGGCTCAGCCTCAGATCTGTTCCAAGACTCTGGTGCTGTCCAGGAATCAGGTGCTGAAATGGCTTAGCCAAGGCCTTCCTAGCCCAGCTAGGTGGAACAATGAATGATGGGGGAAGGAATGCAGCCTTGACCATATAGCCTGGTGTACCCACAGCTTCCCAGAAAATGGAGACAACTTGAAAAGATACTGGGAGTATAGAATTAAGGTCTATCTTTTTTGGAGGGAGTTGGGGAAACTGGCTGGTTTCCTTCTGCCTCCTTCCATACTTTGCTTTGGTTTGGAGGGAAGAATATGGAAAACAGATTATTGATGGACAAGTGTATGCAGAAAAAAAAACAACAAAATAAGGCTGCCGGCACTTGTAGTTAGTGGTGCATTTCCCTGCTTCTTTGAGGTGTTAGAGAGGAACCGGGAAGAACCGGGACTGGAGGCTCACCGATTTTGTCAGTTCCATGGGACTTCTCAGTCAACAAATAATATTGTGGTTTAATGAAAGGGATGGGAATACCAGATCACCTTACCTGCCTCCTGAGAAATCTGTATGCAGGTCAAGAAGCAACAGTTAGAACTGGACATGGAACAATAGACTGGTTCCAAATTGAAAAAGGAGTACGTCAAGGCTGTATATTGCCACCCTGCTTATTTAAGTTATATGCAGGGTACATCATGTCAAATGTGGGGCTAAATGAAGTGCAAGCTGGAATCAAGATCACCAGAAACATCAATAACCTATCATATGCAGATGACACCACCCTTATGGCAGAAAGTGAAGAGGAACTAAAGACCCTCTTGATGAAAGTGAAAGAGGAGAGTGAAAAAGCTGGCTTAAAACTCAGCATTCAAAAAACTAAGATCATGGCATCCAGTCCCATCACTTCATGGCAGATAGATGGAGAAACAATGGAAACAGTGAGAGATTTTATTTTGGGGGGCTCCAAAATCACTGCAGATGGTGAATGCAGCCATGAAGTTAAAAGATGCTTGCTCTTTGGAAGAAAAGCTATAACCAACCTAGACACATATTAAAAAGCAGAGACATTACTTTGCTGACAAAGCTTAGTCATAGCTATGGTTTTTCCAGTAGTCATGTATGGATGTGAGAGTTAGACTATAAAGAAAGCTGAGCACCGAAGAATTGACACTTTTGAACTGTGGTGTTGGAGAAAACTCTTGAGAGTCCCTTGGACTGCAAGGAGATCCAACCAGTCCATTCTAAAGAGTTTTCTCCGTCCTAAAGGAAATCAGTCCTGAATATTCATTAGAAGAACTGATATTGAAGCTGAAACTCCAATACTTTGGCCACCTGATGCAAAGAACTGACTCAGTGGAAAAGATGCTGATGCTGGGAAAGATTGAAGGCAGGAGGAGAAAGGGACAACAGAGGATGAGATGGTTGGATGGTATCACCGACTCAATGGACATAAATTTGAGTAAACTCTGGGAGTTGGTGATGGACAGGGAGGCCTGGTGGGCTGCAGTCCATGGGGTCACAGTCAGACACGACTGAGCAACTGAACTGAACTGAACTGAACCTCCTTACCTAAGAGCCTCTATCCATCCCTGAGACCCCTGCCTATTCCAGTCCATTCATTAACTGAACACTGAGTATGATTTAGGTCCTATAGGTGCACAGATAAAAAGAGAAAGTTCTTGCCTTTAGGAGTTTGCAATCTAATGTGAGAGGGCAAATATTAAAAAGAATTCTTGATCAAAGTGTATATATAAAATGTCTACTGTTTAATTAAATACCATTATGATGTTTCTTTGGTTTGAGTTTCCTCTTCAATATGATCGAGCTAGCAAAAATCCTTCAGAAACAGCTTAACACTAATCACAGATCATCGACTGCTCTTATATATTTTTGAGGCTCTTCCCTCTGACTAGGCAACCATAGGATCTCCTTTGGGGCTAGGATGGTTATGCTCTGGTCTGCAACACAGAACCAGAGAGGGTGCTTTCTCTAGCAGGCAACGAGGCTGCCTTGGTCTAAATATACAAATCACTGTTTCAGTATTAGATGAGAAAAGTGGGTCTAGAAAAAATGAGGGGAGGAGGATTTGTTGAAGGTATGCAAGGTGTTCTCAGAACTGGAGAGGTGCAAGAGGTCCATAGGTTGGGGACCTCAGGGACAGGATTCATGGCCTTGAAATCCCTGGAATTCTCTCTTCTTTCTTGGTATAACTTTTATTTCTTAATTTCTTCCATGGTATGGGGGATGGGGATATATCCATGGTAATTCGGGATAGTCTCACAAGTCCTGATCTAAGAGCAAAGGTAGAGCTTTCCTTCTTAGACTTTGGATGGAAAATCTCAGATCAAGAAGCTGATTGGTACTTCCCTGGTGGCTCAGTGGTAAAGAATCTGCCTACCAGTGTAGGAGACACAGGTTAGATTCCTGATCTGGGAAGATCCCACAGGTTGTGGAGCAACTCCGCCCGAGTGCCACAACTATTAAGCCTGTGCTCTATGGCCCAGGAGCTGCAACTGCTGAGCCCATATGCCCTGAAACCCATGCTCCCCAAACAAGAGAAGTCACCACAATGAGAAGCCTGTGTGCTGCAACCTGAAAAAAGCCCGCACAGAAGCCCAGCACAGTCATAAACAAATAAAATCATTCTAAAAAGAAGCTGATTGGACCATCTTAGGTTACAGAGAAATCCCTAGTGATAGAAAAGGTACTTGGCAGCCCCAAAGCATCCTGTGATTAGAACAGTTCTCCAAAAGGAGAAGGAATGTTCTTCCCAAAAGAAACAGTAAAAACAGTGTGGAGGTTCAAAGAAAAGATGCTGCTACTCTGCTCTGATGACCTGGCCAATCCAGTGCTGCTCTCCAGGGCAGAGCGCCAGGTAGACTCCTCACTAGCCTGCTCATCCTTCCACTGCCCACCCGCGGCCAGTATATAAGGCGACCACAATACTAGGGCACGTCAAAGGACACCGGGTAGTTGCCCAGGACTTCCTTTAAAAAAAATATTTATTTTTGGCTCTGCTGGGTCTTCATTGCTACGTGTGGGCTTCTCTAGTTGTGGGGTATGGGCTCATCACTGTGGTTGCTTCTCTCGTGGAGCACAGGCTCAAAGGCACGCAGGCTTCACTAGTAGTGGTACATGGGCTTGACTGCCCTATGGCATGTGGAATCTTCCCGGACCAGGGATTGAACCTGTGTCCCCTGCACTGGCAGGCAGATTCTTAACCACTGAATCACCAGGGAAGTCCTGCCCATGACTTCTTATGGCTGTAATTCTATAAACAATATGGAGAGTGGCTGCTGAGAGAGAATGGGTCCTTTTTGATGTGTACAGTCACACATTTCCTTCATTGACATAACCAAACACCAGTGACCTTATGTGGTATCACTTACTCTGCCAGTGGACTTTGGTCTTAACTCTCCCATGCTCCTCCTTTGAGGCACAGTTCAAGGGTTTGGCCTGGCTACTTGAGAGCACGTGGCTTATTGTACTCGCTTCTCTGCGCACAAGCACACATCCCTATACTTCTCCATTTCACATGAAAGTATCCCATGTTACAGAGAAGTTTCTACTTTGCAAGAAGTAAATTAAAGCATCTCTGAAGAGCTAAGGAAGAGAATCTCTTAAATAGTACTTCTTTCAGCAGTACAAACCCTCTCAAAACTTCTTGGTAATAGAAAAATAAGCTCTGGAGATTCTAAACCTATTGACAACTCCAGACTTCTGTTTCCATCCATATGATAGATTGCTGGAGGACCTTATCACTACAAAACATGTAGGTTCTAGATAAAATATATTTTTAATGTATTCCTGGGCACAAACTAATGAGAACTCTCCAAAAGTTACCCCATCCCACAGAAAAGTGAGCCAAAACTAGATCTATCAGCAATGAGTGATAAACAAATGGGTTGAGCTGGCGGCATGGTGAAGATGCTGAGCCCTAGAATCCTGCACTGAATCCTGAATTAACTGCTGGAGAGACCCAGAGTGTTCCTAGGTCAACTGGACTTTCAAACCCCCAGCAGAGGTAACTATAAACCCTCTCTGGTAAAAAAAAAAATTCCACTTTAGGCCCACAGAGCTCCCACATTTTAAGATCAAGTAAATATACTGAGAAGGAAAGCTGCTCCAAATAATCAGATGAAAAAAACAAATAAGAACATATCAAACTGCCAAGGACTGTAGATATCAGAATTGTCAAAACAGAATATATCTATGTAAGAAATGTTTAATGGAACAAGCGATGAAATAAATGAGTAAGCAACAAGGCACTATCAGAAATGGCTAGGGAGATTGGAAAAAGGATATGAAACCCTAGATATGAAAAAGTTTTAAAAATGAAAATGCAACAATTTAGATGCAACTGAAGGAAGAATTAGTGAATGGGAAGTTCTATCCATAAAGTTATCCACCAGCATCACAGAGAGACAGGAGATGAATAATACAAAAAAGGTTAAAAGATTTAGAGGCCAAAATGAGAAAACATAACATGTCTGAGTGGAGTCCTAGAAGGAGGGAGTAGAGAGAAGGGATAGACTTTTTAAAAGATGATGGCTGAGAACCATTAAGAGCTGATGAGAGATATGAATTCTCAGATTCAGGAAGCACATGCTGGATTTAAAAACCAAACCAAACCTGTATCAATACACATAGTGAAACTGCAAAATCTTAAAGACAAAAAAGAGGAACAAGAGACAGACCACCTATAAAAGAAAGACTAATAATTGGATCTCAGCAACAAGTGACAGAGGAATAATAACTGTCAGCCTAAAACTTTTGAATGCAGAAAAATTATCTTTCAAGACTGGAGATACAAAAAACATATTTTTAGATTAAACAAAAACTGAGAGATTCTACCAGCAGCTGCCATTCAGTAAGGAACAGCTAAAAGAGATATATTGGGAAGAAGAAAAATGATTGGAAGGTCTTTCTGAGATACAAGAAAAAAAATAAGCAAGCAAAATAGTAAAATTGGATAAGAATTAAAAAAATTACCTTTAGATAAAAAATAACAATAATTATAACTTATAGGGTTTGCAAAGGGCAAGACTAAAGTACTATATGTATACCAGGAAAGGGTGTTCAGAGTTAAAGTGTACTAAAATAAAATCCATGTATTGTTATAGAAAGGCATTGATAATTTTAGAGTTCATTAAGTTAAAAATGTACCATAAAATCTCAAAGGGAACCACTAGAAGGACAGAAGTAGAGGGTATAAATCTCAAATCAGTAGAGGCAGAAAATCAGATTTCAATAAGAATCTCTACCTCACACACACAAAACAAAAAGCCCTCCTAAATCAATCAGTTTTTAAAAAGCAACAAAGGAAAAGAAAAGAAGAAGCCTTCAAAACTTGGAAGTTAAAAAAATAATAAAAACAAGTTTAAACACATTAATGTTGCCATTAAATGGAATGGACTAATCTCATAAGCAACAGGTCACACATGGTTAAACTGTTGAGAAAAACGTAACTTACACTTATGTTGCATATAAGAAACATATAAAACACAAGGACTTTGGAGAATTCAAAGTAAAACTATGAAAAAAGATATCCCTGACAAATACTAGCAAAATAAAGATATAATATCAGGCTACAGCTGAAACTCCAGTACTTTGGCCACCTCATGCGAAGAGTTGACTCATTGGAAAAGACCCTGATGCTGGGAGGGATTGGGGGCAGGAGGAGAAGGGGACGACCGAGGATGAGATGGCTGGAGGGCATCACAGACTCGATGGACGTGAGTTTGAGTGAACTCTGGGAGTTGGTGATGGACAGGGAGACCTGGCCTGCTGCAGTTCATGGGGTCGCAAAGAGTCAGCCACAACTGAGCGACTGAACTGAACTGAACAATAACATCAGGCCAAAAAGCACAATTCGTGATGGGTGCTGCTGTGTGCTGTGCTTAGTCGCTCGGTTGTGGCTGACTCTTTGCGACCCCATGGACTGCAGCCAGCCAAGCTCCTCTGTCCTTGGGGATTCTCCAGGCAAGAATACTGGAGTGGGTTTTCATGCCCTCCTCCAGGGGATCTTCCCAACCCAGGGATCAAACCCAGGTCTCTCACATTGCAGGCAGATTCTTTACCGACTGAGCTGCCAGGGAAGTGATGGGTGAGGTTTTCATAATGACAATGGCTTCTATCACCAGGAAAATATAAGAATTCTTAAGACAATGCAATATATATGAATATCAAATCATTACATTTGATTTTTAAACCTGAAACTAATATAATGATATATGTCAATTATATCTCAATTAAAAAAATTAAAAACTGCGTCTACTAAAGTAGCCCCAATATATACACACCAACAAAGACCTACAGAAAGAAATAAACTACCATTATGATCTGAATAACACAATAACAGTTTAATTGGCACATATATTGGGTTGGCCAAAAAGTTCATTTGTATGGAAAAACCTGAATGAAAATTTTGGCCAACCCAATAGAATAACAGTTCTGCCTTTCACTGTCTCTGTGCCTCTCAGCAGAACTCTGGGTCTCAGTTTCCTCATCTGCAAAATGGGGATGACACTATCTACAGTGCTTTCATGAAATCCAAAATATCATCAACGGTAAGACATTATTTTTTTATGTATCTCTAGGAAAAAAAAAAAAACCCTGCCCATTTATGCAAGCTGTCAATTGTAGGTTGCATCCCAATTTTAGAGATGTAAAAATCACTAGGGGTAGGGGATTAAGAGGCAAAGACTACTATATATAAAATAAATAAGCTACAAGGATATGTTGTATAGCACAGGGAATGCAGCCAGTACTTTATAATAACTATAAACAGTATAATCTATAAAAATTTTGAATCACTGTGTTGTAGACCCAAAACTAACATAACATTGTATATCAACTATACCTCAATAAAAAATGTGAAAAAATATGTGAGTTAGACTCAATTAAATGCTACATATCATAGGGGCTGCTGTGATGGTTTAAAACGAGATGATGTAAGTAAAATACAAGACATAAGCTGCTTCCTCCCTCCACCCCTTCTCAAGTTTAGTCTGCAAACAAGGGGAGAGCATGTAAAAATCGGAAGCAGGGAGTGCCTGCTTTTAGCTTCTTCACATCCGTGCATGTTTTGAAAAGCAACTGATTCCTCACAAGGAAAATGAAGTCATAACCACAGTATTCTTGAAAGAAGGTGACTCACCAGGTCAGTAGGACTGGTGAGAAGGGGTGCGCGAGGAAAAACACAAGAGAGGGAGGCAGGGGTCAGATCGGACCCCCTGAGCAGAAGTGATTCTGGGAGTGCAAAGGGCACTTGTTCCAGAGAGAGGTGTGAGGGGGATGGGGGAGGCTAGGGAGCCCGGAAAAAGGCCTAAGGGCTGCAAGGGTGGGGAGGAGGGTTGGTCTGGGCTCTAGCCTGCGAGGGCCTGCACCTCGGGGAGTCTGGTGTGGGACCCGGGGGGCCAGGAAGACCTTCCAACCAGCCCACCACTTTAAAGAAAAAAGAAATAGAAGAGAAATTAAAGGAACGTGACTGGAGACAGGGCATATATCCACTTTCTGAATGGATGAAAAATTCAGACTAAAAGTAGCTTTGCCGTTTTCAGCAGAGGCAATTTTAGTGTCTTAATTATATTACTATTTTGGAGCAGCTTTTTATAAATACTCTTCAATACTCTGTGAACATCAGTTTTTTTGTCAGAATGCTTAAAAAAAAAAAGTTAAGTTGAAATAAACAAATAAACAACAAAACCCAAATAAGCCTGAGGTTCTCTTCGACCCAGAGAGGCCTTTGCACCCTTGTTAAACAGATCTAACCTATCCTTCTTGAGACCATCCAAATGCCACCTCTGTGATTTTCATTGGGAAGGACTCTCCACCTGCTCCAACCTCCTGGAACGTTTGCATCTCCCTGGGGGCACAAGTCACCTATGACTCACTGAAGTGAGTGTGTTTGTCTCCAAGGACAGTGAGATCTTTAAAAGCTCTGAATCCCTCTCTCAATTTCCAAGCACCCATGGGACTGGGAGTCAAATGGTGAGCTGCAGGTTGAGTTAATGTGGTGGGTGGAGGGTCACCCAGGAACCAAGTGTGACTTTAGGGACCTGTTCTTAGGGAACTGTCATTGAATAGAAATAATACTAGATTATAGAAATAATAATACTTTGTTGGTGATATATTTCTTTTAAGTATGTTCTTTTATTCTTCTAAATAATATGTTTGTGAGTGGTATACTTCTCTTATTGCTGTGAAATTAGTAAAACAATACTATAAAAATGTTCATAGGTAATGGCCATTACATCTCTGATAAATATCACCTAGCACCTGACCTTTGACTTTCCAGGTGGAGCAGTGGTAAAGAATCCACTTTCCAATGCAGGAGACAGAGACTCGAGTTCAATCCCTGAGTTGGGAAGATCTCCCAGAGCCAGAAATTGCAATCCATTACCCCACTCCAGTACTCTTGCCTGGAAAATCCCACGGACGGAGGAGCCTGGTAGGCTGCAGTCCATGGGGTCGCACAGAGTCGGACACAACTGAAGCGACTTAGCAGCAGCAGCAGCCAGTATTCTTGCCTGGAGAATCCTATGGACAGAGGAGCCTGGCAGGCTACAGTCCATGGGGTTGTAAAGAGTCAGACACGACTGAGCACACACACGCACCTGACCTTTACCTAATGTATTAATGTTAGTTTCCCATTGTTGCTGTAACAAATCACCACAAACATGGTGGCATAAAAACAATCCAAACTGATTATCTGACACTTGTGTATGTTCCAACACTGGTCTGTGCTGAAATGAGAGTGTTGGCAGAACTGCATTCCCCTCAAGAAGCTCTAGGGGTAAATCTCTTTCCTTACTTTTCGCAGCTTCTAGAGGCCATGGACGGAGGAGCCTGGTAGGCTGCAGTCCATGGGGTCGCTGAGAGTCAGACACGACTGAACGACTTCACTTTCACTTTTCACTTTCATGCATTGGAGAAGGAAATGGCAACCCACTCCAGTGTCCTTGCCTGGAGAATCCCAGGGAGGGGGAGCCTGGTGGGCTGCCATCTATGGGGTCGCAAAGAGTCGGACACGACTGAAGCGACTTAGCAGCAGCAGCAGCAGCAGAGGCCACTCACATTCCTTGATTCCAGGCTCCTCTCTCAGAGCCAGAAATGGTGAGTTGAGTCTCTCTCACATTGGATCACTAGGACCTCCTCTTCTGCCTTCCTTTTTTCACATTAAGGATTGTGATTACATTGGGCCCACTCAGATAATCCAGAATAATGTCCTTATCTCAAGGTCCTTAACTTGATCACCTCTGCAGAGTCCCTTTTACCGTGCAACGTCACATATTCATTGGTTCTGGGGTTTAAGCCATGGGTATCTTTGGAAGGCCATTATTCTGTCTACCACACCTTCTGACACTTTACTCTGTGTGTGTGGTGGGGGGGGAGCGGGGTGTGGCCAGTGTAACACAGTAGAGCCTCAGTCCTCTAAGCTGTCAGGAGAGTCTGTGACAGGAGTGGAGAGTGGAACTTTTGCCCATTGCTTCTGGCCACCCAGGGCTGAGAAGAAGGAAGCTCATTTATAGCAGTGAGACATCTCTGGAAAACCTGCCATGCACTGCTGAGTAACCTTTTTAGAGAAGTTTTAAGAGTGAGTTTTAAAGTCCTGGCTCCTGCTCCAGCTCATGCCTTGTTAGTATTCAAAATCAAGGGCAGTCCATGCTTAACCATAGCAGAAGAGCTGGCACCCTGCAATCATTCTTCCATGATACTGATGACAATGAATCTTAGGGTTAAGGGTGACCCATTTAAGAAATATATTTTTGCAGAGGAAGCTTTAGAGGAGGCTTTTTAGCAGTTTGAATTAGAGTATTGAAGTTCCTCAATCCAATTTTTAACAGCAGCGGCTTCTTTTAAAGATGTAGAATAGGACTTCCCCCCTTCTTTATTACATCTAAACTGATAAAGTTCAGACCCTGGAACCTATGTGGCAGTACACATAGTAGGTGTTTGAATAGCTATTGATATCACAACCCCCCAAATCACCTTTTGTTTCTAGGCTATGAATACACAGGAAAAGATTGAGATTGGAAACAATATTCATTAAGATTTAAAATGTACATACTATTCCCAGCATTTCCACTTCTTGGTATCTATCCCAGAGAAATATCTGCATATGTGTGTAAGGATGTGCAGTACAGCACTCTCTGCAATGGCCTCAGATTACAGACAGCTTAAATATCACTTGAGGTGTGGCAAAGCAAATGCGGTACATCCACACAAAGTAAGCTAAAAAAATTAAGTTAGATCCACATGTTCGAGCAAAGAGTATGTTACACACTGAAGAAAAGCAAGTTTTGAAACAAAAGTCTGATACCCTTCAAAATTATATATTAAAAAAAATATATATGTAACACAGAAATTTCCATAAGTATAAGCACCGACCTGGAAACAATTGCTATTCTGGATGAGAACTGGGATGAGCTTGGAATAGGGAGGGAGGCTGATAAAGATGGAATTTTTCTTTATCTATATTGCGTGAATTCTTTTGCAAGAAAACATATTCGTGCTATCAAAATATAAAATGTATCTTAAAAAGAAACTGAAATAATCTAACACTTCAGGTTGTCAAAACTGATGATCAAATCTATTACAATATTATATTTTATAAAAGTTAAGGCTAAAATTTCAGAAGTATTTTTCCTGTTTTGTTAAAAGTATGTATATATATGTGTATATGTACAATATATATTCATACTTATTACATACATCTAACATAGGTATATGAATACGACATCTATCTACTCTGTCTGTCTACACATACTACATACATCTCTTGTTGTTCAGTCACTAAGTTGTATCCAACTCTTTGTGACCCCATGGACTGCAGAACAGCAGGCTTCCCTGTCCGTCACTCCTCGAGTTTGCCCAAACTCATGTCCATTGAGTCGATGATGCCACCTATAGATACCACATATATCTATAGATGCTTGTAATAAAATCCATAAATGCTGCTTTGGTTAAATCATAGATAAATATATCATTCTTTATCATTGTTCTTATTACTTATAATGGCAAAAATATCTCTCCTATGATTATGACTAATCTGGTAATTGAATCAGTTTGCCTTTTAAGTAATTCAATTAATTTTAGTAAATTTTAAAAGTCTTCTGACATAGTTAGAAAATTAAGAAAAAATGAAACGCGGGTTTACAATATGTAGCATCCCTTTAAATGAAACCCTTCCAAGTGTGAGGTATGCACTAAGGTTTTATCAAGTGGATGCTCTTTGTGTAGAAAAACTGATCTAAATCGTAATTTAAATTTTGCAACCACTGCAATCTTTCCATTTGGGGAAAACTTCTTGGAAACTGACAGTGTAGAGGGGTTATCTCAGACCTCTGGGGATATCCCAGGAAGCAAAAGCGCCTCTGAAGGAACTGTGCAAGATTGACACCAACAGGGATTCTGTTCCAGACTGCATGAGACTGTAGATTGGGTGTTTAGTTCCACTGAGAAAGGAGGAGCCACCAGGTTTTTTATTTACCCAGGGAACTCATCTCGAAGATCTTCAATGATCTGTTCGTGCACCAACGTCTCCGGGGGTGATCAAATCCTCCCCTCACCCCGCAGGGAAGAGACTGTTGGCAGACCCACAATCATCACCTGCCGGTTAACAGATAAGCCCTCCACATGCGGAGGCACTCGCCCAGCTGCGGCGGAGGAGCAGAGCCGCCCCTCTCCCTCCCCCATGCCCGCAGAACAAAGGGCGGTCACCGTCTGCTCCTCCCAGGGTCGGTTGAAAGCACACGCCTTCCATCACAATTAACTTAAGACTCTTGAAATACAACACAAACTCACCCACAACATGTTCAAAATCAATGCCATCAATACCCAGAATGAGGATACCAAAAAAGCAAAACAGAACAAACCTATTCAAAGAGTAAATACTCAAAGCAACAGGGCTGGAATCAGACATGCTACAAGGTCAACAAATCCAAGACAAGTTCAAGTATAGCGCGTCTTATAAACTGAAGAGCTGGCCATTATCCCAGGGGTTGAAGCGCAGATGCCTTCAGGGGCCAGCTAATGGAAAGGTCTACAAGATAATAGAGAGTGGGCCTCTCAGGAGCTGGACCCCAGGTGCCCACGTAAAGGCATTCACATTCCATTTTTTAAAGTTTCAATTCCCGCTATGTGATTCCTAAACAGCCTCTACCATCAAACAGAGAAGGAAACAGAGTTAAATATGGGTATATGTTAGTCGCTCAGTCATGTCCGACTTTTTGGGACCCTATGGACAGTAGCACACCAGGCTTCTCTGTCTGTGGAATTCTCCAGGCAAGAATACTGGAGTTGGTAGTCATTCCCTTCCCCAGGGTATCTTTCCAAATGACCCAGGGATGAACCCAGGTCTCTCACATTACAGGCAGAGTCTTTACTGCCTGAGCCACCAGGGAAACCCCAAATATGAGTGTAGGGTGGATGAAACTGAATAAAGTCAAAATCAGAAACACTGCCAAGGACTCCACAGGGCATGAAGACAGAGCAATGATCCTAGCTGTCATTATTTGAAAGGGTAGTGACCACTTACTTGGTTTATATCTTCAAAGGTAATAATAGCAAGGCAAAAGTTAAAAGAAATGGCTTACTAAGCTCAAATATGACGGATTTAGATTAATCAGATTTTTTAACATAAGTAATTGAGCTAGATTATGAAAAGGTTGCACACATTCCCTTGAAAGGCTTTAAATAAATGGAGCCTCCAAAAACCATAGGTGTGACCTTACTGGAAGGCAAGGGGTAGACCGAATGACCTCCCAAGGTTCTGATTTAAATATGTCTGTATAGTCAACTCCTGGTTATCCAGCCCAAAGAAGAAAGACAGTGACAAATCATCCTGAGCTGAAGATAATAAAAAGTTATATTTGCCTTTGGAATGTATTTTGGTACTTAAATTAGAACGTGTCTTTCTGACGCTCTGAGAATTCACAATGCTTCATAACAGCCACAAAGAAGGCCTGACCTACAGCTGGGAGGCTGCCCAATTTCGCCATCCTGCCCTCCATGCAACTCTTCTTTTTTGCTGGGGGTGCATGCATGCATGCTAAGTTGCTTTAGTCTTGTCTGACTCTTTGTGACCCTATGATTATAGCCTTCCAGCCTCCTCTGTCCATGGGATTCTCCAGGCAAGAATACTGGAGTGAGTTGCTGGGCTCTACTCTGAGGTATCTTCCCGACCTAGGGATCGAATCTGCATTTCTTATGTGGACTCTCACTGGCAGGCTGGTTCTTTACCCCTAATGCCACCTGGGAAGCCCTTTGCTAGGGGTGAGCAACATCATCTTTTAGGACACCCAGCAATCCAAACTTTCTCAGTTAGGAGCTGCCTGGCTCAGTCTTTTCCTTGAATTAGGGTTGATTCAGGATGGTCTGGGCTGCTTTTCTGGAGGATGACTCCAAAGTGCTGCAGGCCCCACAGGAAGCAGCCAGCTGGACAAGGTCTGGACAGCTACTCTAAACTGCCTATGAAAGATGATCTAGCTTCTCTACCACAGAAGACCAAAAGTAAATTTACTGAGTTCCTTGGAACAGAAAGTGAAAAAAGCTTCATTGGAAAGGAAGATGAGGGACTTCCCTGGTGGTCCAGTGGTTAAGAATCCTTAGTCCAGTGCAGGGGATGTGGGTTTGATTCCTGGTCAGGGAACTAAGACCCCACATTCCTCAGGGAAACAAAGCCCACGTGTCACAGTTGGAGAGAAGCCCGAGTGCTGCAATTAAGATCCTGCATGCCACAACTGAGACCAGACAAATAAGTATAAAGGAAAGGGGAGGGCTTCCCTGGTGGCTCAGTGGCAAAGAATCTGCCTGCCAGTGCAGGAGACATGGGTTCAGTCCCTGGTCCAGGGAGATACTACAGACTGAGAAGCAGCTAAGCCTGTGTGCCACAACTATTGAGCCCCTGTTCTAGGGTCTGGGAGCTGCAACCACTGAGCTTACATGCTGCAGCTACGGAAGCTTGCACACCCTAAAGTCCACGGTCTGCAACAAGAGAAGCCACAGCAGTAAGTCCATGCATTGCAACTAGAGAGTAGGCCCTACTTATCACAACTACGGAGAAGCCCTCCCAGCAATGATGTCCTAACAAAATAAAAAGCAAACACAGAAATAAATTTTTTAAATTATTTTAAAAAAATAAAAGAAAGAGAAGATGAAGCGAATGCCCAGCACTGGGAAAGCAAAAAGCAGGATGCTCAGCAGGTGCAGTAACCATCCCCTGCACCTCCAAGGATGGGTGGGATGGAAATCTGAGCTGGTTTGCCCACCGTCCAAGATGAAAGGAGAGCCTGCTCATCACAGTAACTTGTAGGGGCCCCAGAGGAGGGAAGGATGGGAAGCAGGGAAGTTGCCTCACTGTTCTTTGTCCTCTGTCGGCTCCCAGTGCCTACCAGAGGGAGGCTGGTGTCACCTGGCAGGAGGCAGGACCAACCAGAACATCTCAGGAGTGCCTCCCTGGCCTTCACCCAGAGACCCTGGTGCAGTGGCACAGGCTCCAGTTGGCAGGATTTGGCCAAGAAGACTCTGTTGGATTTAGGCAGTCACTGGACAGCCACAGACCTGAACACAGACAAGCTGCCTGGCCCCATCCCTGCACAGGTAATAAGGGGATCATTATAATCGTTTCTGTTTTTCCTTTTTCTATCACATTCTGCTCTTTAGTTTTTCCTTCTGATGTCCCAGAGCTGTGCTGTTACAATGAAATAAAGTTCAGTTCCTTGGTCACAGTAGCCACATTTCAAGTGCTCAACAGTCTCATGCCTGTGGACACTATATTGGACAGGACCAACATAGAACTTCTACATCATCATAGAAAGTTCTGTTTGTCAGCCACTAATCTAGACTTCCAGGAGAACCTAGAATCTAGGAATGTCTACTCTTTTGGGGGTAGAATAAAAAAAGGAAGAATGCACTCACCAAGTATCTTGTCTATACATCATTACCACTGATTCCCACCATGTGTGGTAGGCGGGGGTAGATTTCAACACACCCATTTTACAGATGAGGAAAGTGGAGCTTTCCCCACTTTAAGTAATTTGCACATGGAACACAACTATTAGATAGGACAGGATTAAAACCAGGTTTTCTGGTTCCAAAGTCAACACTTTTCTACTGTTACATGCAACGGCTACAAATAATGTTACTTGCCATTTACTTTGTTCAGTGCCGCCATAAAAACTCCGGCCTTCCAGAATGAGGTTGACAGGCCCCTATTGTGTTTTTATTGATTGGCTGATTTTTGAAGTGATAACTAAACTTTGTACAATGTACTTTAGCAGCTCTATAGTTAGGGAGCCTTGGGGTTCAAATCCTGACTCATCTTCTTACTATTTACTTGATGGAGGGCAAGTCACTCACTGTCTCTGAACCGTAATTTCCTCTTCTTGTCTATTTACTTCATAGTGTTGTCAGGAGGATAAGACAGTGTATGTGAAAGGCTTAGCACAGTGTCTGGCACATATCTGTGCTCCATAAATAATGATTATTAATGGCAACTGGCAGAATTTACAATGAACTGTCAGGTGCAATAGCCTGTTAAAGCTTTTAACGGACAAGGAGGCGCATTGCTATCCCCATTTTTCCAGATGATACATCTGAATCTCAGGGCACAAGGGGCTCACTCAAGGTCAGGCAACTATAAAGCTGTAGATATAGGGCATGAACTCAAATCTTTTCTTGCTACACAGTGTTGCGTCTCAGGAGAGAAGGGAGCAGGGGTACCAAGGCATGGTTTAGAGGGAGTTTAGCCATCCCTCTTCACCCCCGTATTTCCCCCTTCTCTGAAACAGGCAATTAATGATTTCTTAATCTTGTGTAAAATGCCGTGCAAAGGCAGCTTTGAGCATCCCCCTCTATCATACCTGCTACCCTCAAGCCCCTCCCATATAGAGATTCTACAGTCTCATTGGTAAGGAAGTAACACTGGTATAACTAAGGTGGCTGATATATGAACAGAATGCCTTGAAGCACAGCATTCAAATCTTCTCTCTGGAAAGCCTGTGGATCAAACCGCTTTCTTCCAGTCTACCCTCCATCCCAATTCACTGCCACAGCAAAAAGGCAAGGGTGCAGCCTCCCAGACCCCAGCCGAGCCCAGCCAAGACCCATGTGAGTGAGAACGCGTGTTGTTGCCAGCCATTGGGTTCTTGGCGTTATTTGTTATCCGGCCCTATTGTAGCAAAAGCTGACTGATATATCTGTCAAACTCAAGGCGGGAGGCACTTACCCAGCCACAACGATCTCAAAGTCCCCATCACGGTCCACATCAGTCACTGCCACTCCGTAGTTGAGCTGGGTGGGGTTGCTGTCATAGTCAGGGGGCAGGACTGAGTTGGTGACTGCCGTGAACATGGGTTCAGCCCGCTGGGACCCCTCAGTCAGGGGCAGAAACCACAGCAGCAGCAGGAATAGAAACACCTGGAACATCTGAAACCAGAAGGTACAAATGTTACTGACCGAAAGCAGCCCAGGAAAATCGAATCCCAGGTTGGCGCGGAAGTGCCTTTCTTCCCACTTCCTGGAGGGCTCGGCAACCCCTAGGCTGCCACTTCCCCACAAGACCTGTCCTGGCATGCTCTTTCAACCTATGACCTGCTCCCATCACTGAGGTCACCCTTATGCTCCTCTGCCTTTTCATTTTCTAGAGCATCTATCACTGTATAACATGCCAGATGATTTCCTCATTCATCCTGTTTTATTATTTAGTGTCTTTCTCCCTTAGCTAGAACATAAGCTCCACCAGGGCAAAGATCGTTGTCTGTTTTGTTCATGGATATACATCAAGCCAAGGGCAGTGTCTGGCACATAAGAGACACTCAAAACATATTCGGGAGGGAAGGAAGGAGCGGAGGGAGAAATACACATGCATCTTTCAAGCTCTGGGAGAAAGAAGAAAATAACAGATCTCAGATGATCCAGGGACAGGTGAGACCCCCATGAGGGTCCACGTCTAGAACAACAGCAGAGAAAGTAAAGGATTGTCCTTGTGTGGGACCGACCCCGGAGGTAGCCCAGCCAGAATCTGTGACTTGGAAGGTTCCCCTGCCAAGGTCCCTCCCTAGGGCCACTGGCCGTCGCCTCCAGACCAGGAAGCAGTCGGTTATGGAATGTATCCCAGCAGGAACTGGCGGGCGGCACATCATTCACTGGGAGAAATTAAACCATTGTGTGTGTTTTATTATAAATTAATTATGTATAATCCATTGTATAATTCATTATTATATCTCTAACATAACTCAGGGTGTTGCCAAACAGCCTGGGGCTACGGGAGCTGGTGGCAGCCACCCAGGAGACAAATGAGAATGGCCAAGGAAGTGGAAGGACTCCACCCTCCCCTTGCGTGAGCAATGAAGACACTTAGAACACTAGAGACGGCACCACCCTGAGATGCTGCCTGCAGGCTTAGAATCAGAGCTCACAGAGGGTTCCAAAGGCTCCCTTGGGACAAATCCTATGAAGTCTGCACAGGTCCAGTCCAAAAAGCAAAGCAGTGCCTTCAGAGGGCGGCACACCTCTTCCTGATGGAGCTTTTCTTGCTGGCTTGTCAGTGTGTCTGGCAGCCAAGAGCAAGGCTGAGTGAGGCTGATGTCTTAAGAAGAGAGGATCTGAAGACTGACTCCCCAGATGGAGACAGACACTCCTGCCAGCATAGGCGCTTTCTCCAGTTCAGAACCCAGAGATCAAAATGAAAGGCCCAGGCACTGTCTTCAGAGCTAAACATGATTCAGAAGCCCCTCTAATGCCTCACTGGAGAGGCTGGAGAGAGACCCGGGGGCAGGGCTCCAACTGCAGCGTAGAAACTAATCTTGGTGAGCCTTCCTGGGAAGGGAGTTCTGGCACCGTGTTCAGAGGGCACATGCTGGGCGTTGCACTATCAGATGAGGTCAGTCCCAATTATAGAGATGTCTGAACATGACAGCATCATCTACTGGGCTGTCTAATCACCAAAGGCAAACACATCACTCCGAGAGTTCTGTGTCTTGGCAAGAAGTTTGGTTGGATAAAGGGAACTCATAATTGGATTAATGAGCAGCTGGGGTGGGGTGGGGTAATGAGAAGCTAAAGAGTATTTAATAACCAGTATAAACATGTTGACATGTAGGGTGGATCTGAAGGTCACAGGGCTTTTCAAGGTATGAACTCTAGTGTAGGGGTGGCAAATGAGTTTCAGCTTGACAGCCAAACTGATTGGCAGTGGCTTTGAAGAGTACTGTGAACAGCTTACAACATTTGCAATGGACATGGAAGGAAAAGCAGTGCTGAGCATGCCTTCTAGAAGATCTTAAGTTCCTCCTAGCACTGTACCTGAAAATAGGGTCACTGCCACCAGGGAGTGGTAGGTCATATAAGGGTCCTATTAGGGTCATATAAACATCAGGTAGAGATTTTCTAATGAAGGCCATGAAGGGCAAAAATCCAGCCTCTTGATTTATATTTTTTTGAAAAGTAAAAGCTTTAATTAAAGGAGCCATCTGAAAGAAGTAGCTACTGTGTTATCCATTTCCATACAACCAGTCCATTATGAAGGAGATCAACCCTGGGATTTCTTTGGAAGGAATGATGCTAAAACTGAAGCTCCAGTACTTTGGGCACCTTATGCGAAGAGTTGACTCATTGAAAAGACCCTGATGCTGGGAGGGATTGGGGGCAGGAGGAGAAAGGGACGACCGAGGATGAGATGGCTGGATGGCATCACAGACTCAATGGACGTGAGTCTGGGTGAACTCCGGGAGTTGGTGATGGACAGGGAGGCCTGGCGTGCTGCGATTCATGGGGTCGCAAAGAGTCGGACACGACTGCGCGACTGAACTGAACTGAACTGAACCTAAACCTGGGCTTCCCAGGTGGTTCAGTGGGTAAAGAACTCAATTGCCAATGCAGGAGACATAAGAGAACCAGATTCGATCCCTGGGTCAGGAAGATCCCCTGCTGAAGGGAATGGCAACCCACTCCAGTATTCTTGCCGGGAGAATCCCCAAGGACACAGGATCCTGGCGGGCTACAGGCCATGGGATTGCAAAGAGTCAGACACAATTGAAGTGCCTTAGCACACACGCAACCTAAAGCTAGATTAAAAAAGAAATAACACACCTATGAGCTGACCTCTATTTTGCTTGATGGCCTTGAGCAAATCATAGCCTCACTGGATGCCAGCTTTCTTCTCCAAAATGAGGGTTTGGGAATAGATCCCTAAAGGTCCTTTCTGGTTTTAAAATCCTATGATGGATTAATTAATTTTTTTAAGAAGCAGGCCTTTGGCAGTTTTTCTCCCCAGCTTTTTCCATAAACTTCAGACCAACCTGTGTGGTTTTCCTTTCTGAGCATATAAATATAATAAATATATTTTGAGCCAAACAGCTTTTCAGCAGAGCTCTATAGCGGTTTCCTTACAGGGGCCAAGGCCAGACAGGAACCGGCCATCATTATCGTGGAAGTGAACACACCGAACAGGGGCAGACCAGTGGATGGTCTCCCCCGGGGGTGGGCTGAGAGTGGAGTGGGGGGAGCAAGTCCTTCAGTTTTCATTTTTCTGCTATGCCAAAGGCTCTTAAGTGTACCCACCAGGGCTGCTCAGCACCAATTGAAAGTTAGAGGGTCAGCTGAGGGCCTGCTGGGGAACAGGTATAGCGGGAAACTTGGAAAAGGCCTGGCAAATATTCACCCTCTATCTCAGGCCTCAGATGAAGGAAATCACTGAAACGCTCCTCTATACCCTGGCTGCTCAGTGGTCCCCAGACCAGTAGCATAAGCATCAGCTAGGAGTTTCTTAGATATGCAGAGTCATGGGCCCTACCCCAGACTTAATAAATCAAAATGTGCATTTTAACAAGATTTGAGGTGGTCTAAATGCATATTAAAGTTTGAGACACACTGCTCAACCTTAGCTGTATAATGAAATCACTTGCAGAGCTTTAAAAAATACCCATGTCTGAAAATAATTTCTTGGCTATGACACCAAAAGCACAGGCAACAGAAGAAAACACAGATTAAATGGACTACATTTAAAACTTTTGTGCATCACAGGATGCTATCAATAGAGTGAAAAGGCAACCCATGGAATGGGAGAAAATATTTGCAAATCATATATCTGATAAAGGATTAATATCCAGAATATATAAAGAACTCCTGTAACTCAACAACAACAAAAGAACCCAATTCAAAAGACCTGAATAAACATTTCTTCAAAGAAAATACACAACTGGTCAATAAGTATATAAGAAGATGCTCAATGTCACTAATCATTAGGAAAATGCAACTCAAACCCACAATAAGATAACATTTTGCATCCATTAGAATGGCTATAATCAAAAAACCAGAAAATAACAATTGTTGGTGAGGATGTGGAGAAATTGGAACCCATATGCATTGCTGATGGGACTGTAAAATGGTGCAGCTGCTGTGGAAAACTGCTGCGCAGCAGCAGTTCTTCAAAAAAGTCCAAAAAACAATTACCATGTGATCTAGCAATTCCGTTTCTGGGTATATACCCAAAAGAATTGAAAGAAAGGACTCGAACAGATAATTGTATACCCCAGTTTGTAACTGTATTATTCACCATAGCCACAAGCAAGTTACAGGACCCCAAGTGTCCATCAATCTAGATGTCCAAAGTGTGGCAAATACCTACAATGGAATATGATACGTTTTAAAAAGCAAGGAATTCTGACATATGCTGCAACAGGAATGAACCTAGAAGACATCATGCTGAGTGAAGGAAGCCAGTCACAAAAGACAAATGCTGTGTGACTCCACTTATACGAAGTGCCTGGAATAGTCAAATTCATTGAGGCAGAAAGTAGATGGTGGTTACCAGGGGCTGGGAGGAGAGGAGAATGGGAATTAAGTGTTTAATGGTTATGGAGTTTCAGTTTGGGAAGATGAAAAGTTCTGGAGATGGGTGGTAGTGATGTTTGCATGACAACAAGACTGTATTTACTATCACTGAATCAAATACTCACAAATGGCCAAAACAGTAAATTTTACATTATGTATATTTTACCATAATAGAAAAATACTTATGCCTGAGCCTCAACCCAAGGTCTTCTCACTTACTTGGCATAAGATGCAGTGGGGGCATCAGAACTTTAGAAGCTCCATATATGATTCTAATTTGCAAAATTTGAGAAACACACTTCTATACTAGGGCTTTAGTGCTTCTCAAACTTTCAGTTCAGTTGCTCAGCTGTGTCTGACTCTTTGCAACCCCATGGACTGGAGCACGCCAGGCTTCCTTGTCCTTCACCAACTCCCAGAGCTTGCTCAAACTCATGTCCACTGAGTCAGTGATGATATCCAACCATATCCAACCAGAATATATAAAGTATATATAAATACATAAATAAATAAATATATAAAATACATCATGATTTATGAAATACATATATAAAATATGTATAAAATACATCATGATTTCACTGGTTCCCTTCTCCTCCTTCCTTCAATCTTTCCCAGCATTGGGGTCTTTTCTAAGGAGTCAGTTCTTTGCATCAGATGGCCTAAATATTCAGGACTGACTTCCTTTAGGATTGACTCCTTGCAGTCCAAGGGAATCTCAAGAGTCTTTTCTAACACTGTAGTTCAAAAAAGCATCTATTCTTTGGCACTCAGCTTTCCTTATGCTCCAATTCTCACATTCATACATGACTACTGGAAAAACCATAGCTCTGACTAGACAAACCTTTTTGGCAAAGTAATGTCTCTGCTTTTTAATATGCTGTCTAGGTTTGTCATAGATTTTCTTCCAAGGAGCAAGTGCCTTTTAATTTCATGGCCGCAGTCACCATCTGCAGTAATTTTGGAGCCCCAGAAAATAGTCTCTCACTGTTTCCATTGTTTCACCATATCTTTGCTAATGAAGTGATGGGACCAGATGCCATGATCTTAGTTTTCTGAATGTTGAGTTTTAAGCCAGCTTTTTTACTCTCCTCTTTCACCTTCAAGAGGCTCTTTAGTTCCTCTTTGCTTTCTGCCAAAAGGGTGGTGTCATCTGCATATTTGAAGCTATTGATATTTCTCCTGGCAATCTTGATTCCAGCTTGTGCTTCATCCAGCCCGGCATTTTGCATCATGTACTCTGCATATAAGTTAAATAAGCAGGGTGACAATATACAGCCTTGATGTACTCCTTTCCCAATTTGGAACCAGTCTGTTGTTCCATGTCCAGTTCTAACTATTGCTTCTTGATCTGCATACAGATTTCTCAAGAGGTAGGTCAGGTGGTCTGGTATTCCCATCTCTTTAGGAATTTTCCAGATTGTTGTGATCCACACAGTCAAAGGCTTTGGTGTAGTCAATAAAGCAGAAGTAGATGTTTTTCTGGAACTCTCTTGCTTTTTTGATGGTCCAACAGATGTTGGCAATTTGATCTCTGGTTCCTCTGCCTTTTCTAAATACAGCTTGAACATCTGGAAGTTCTCAGTTCATGAACTGTTGAAGCCTGGTTTGGAGAATTTTGAGCATTACTTTGCTAGCGTGTGAGATGAGTGCAATTGCGAGGCAGTTTGAACATTTTTTGGCATTGTCTTTCTTTGGGATTGGAAGGAAAACTGACCTTTTCCAGTCCTGTGGCCACTGCTGAGTTTTCCAAATTTGCTGGCATATTGAGTGCAGCACTTTCACAGCATCATCTTTGAGGATTTTAAATAGCTCAGCTGGAATTCCATCATCTCCACTAGCTTTGTTTGTAGTGATGCTTTCCAAGGTCACTTTTCTTCACACTCCAGGATGTCTGGCTCTAGGTGAGTGATCACACCATCATGGTTATCTGGGTCATTAAGATCTTTTTTGTATAGTTCTGTTTATTCTTGCCACCTCTTCTTAATATCTTCTGCTTCTGTTAGGTCTGTACAGTTTCTGTCCTTTCTTGTGCCCATCTTTGCATGAAATGTTCCCTTGGTATCTCTAATTTTCTTGAAGAGATCTCCAGTCTTTCCCATTTTATTGTTTTCCTCTATTTCTTTGCACTGATTACTTAGGAAGCTCTTGGAGGAGGTTGCCATTAGCCCCACCATAGACCTGCAGAGCAGATGACCCACTCACCACAGCACAATTATACCAAAGAAATTCTCACACTGTTAAGAAAGTTCTAGGACCCACAACAGGTTTCCCAACCTGGGGATCCAGCAAAGGGACTGAGAACCCCCAGCTTTGACTCTGGAGGCCAGAGGTATTGATTATAGGACTTCCACAGGACTGGGGAAACAGACTCTTGGAGGGCACAAACAAAACCTTGTGTGTACCAGGACCCAGGAGAAAGGAGCAGTGTCCCCACAAGAGACTGAGCCAGATGTGCCTGTCTGTGTCCAGGAGTCTCTGGTGGAGGCGTGGGTCAACAGTGGCCTGCTGCAGGGTCAGGGGCACTGAATACAACAGTATATAGTGGGCAAAAGTCCTTTAGAAAGAGGTCTCAAACTTTAATATGTACTATATGAATCACCTGCAAGTCTTGCTGAAATGCAGTTTCTGATTCAATTGATCTGCAGGAGGGCCCAAGAATCTATATTTTGAATAAGCTCCCACGTGATTCTGATGGTCCTGGTCCATAAACTACACATTTATGGTCCATAAGCCATACATATATACTATAGTGATTAGTTTAAGAAACTTCTCTGCTTCTAGATCTAAGACGCTGAAACCAATCCTAGGGCTGCAGGCTTATTGATCATTAAATACTTGAAGTACTAGGTGTCTTCAGCGCAAAGTCAAATTACCACAATTGATAGGGAGGACAAAGAGAGACTCTGACTTTAATTTTGACAAAGAACTGAGAAGAAGGAAAAGTTTGGAACTGGAGTGGTGGCAGGGGCAGGGGATGTCATCATGTCTAGTAGCCAATGCTGCTGCTGCTGCTGCTAAGTTGCTTCAGTTGTGTCTGACTCTGTATGACCCCATAGATGGCAGCCCACCAGGCTCCCCCATCCCTGGGATTCTCCAGGCAAGAACACTGGAGTGGGTTGCCATTTGTTTCTCCAACGCATGAAACTGAAAAGTGAAAGTGAAGCCACTCAGTCGTGTCCGACTCCTATCAACCCCATGGACTGCAGCCCACCAAGCTCCTCCATCCATCGGATTTTCCAGGCAAGAGTAGTGGAATGGGATGCCATTGCCTTCTCCCTAGTAGGCAATAGATAGCTATTATTAATGGCCAGAGCCTAGAGAAAATGGGGTATGTGCAGGAATTTGCAAGCCAAGATAAATAAGCAGGCCAGTGTGTTTCCCCAAATCCAAACCATCATGGTATAGAGCACTCGGAGGCACTTAATGTTTGTTAAACAGAAGAAGGAAGGACTCTATCCAAATGATAATGTGAATCAGCAGAAACTGCTTGCAACTTGTTATACAGTTATTTTGAAACTGCTCTTTCCCCAAAGCAGTGCTTCTTAAACCGTAACATGCTTACAGATCACCTGAGGATCATGGTAAAATGCAGATTCTGATTTGGTGGGTCTGGGGTGGGGCCTGAGATTCTGCATTCTAACAAGCCTTCAGGTGATGCTAAGGCTGCTGGTCCCAAGACTCTACTTTCAGAAGTAAGTCTCTAGACTGATGATTTGAAACCCTGGCTGCCCAGTCAAATCACATGGGGAGTTTTTAGAGATAGGTTGCTGCCCTGATCCTTTATCCCAGTTTCTGATATAACTGGTCTGGGGCAAGACTTGGGTGCCACATACTGTATTTTTAGAAGCTCCCCTGACTACATTAATGGTTCTGCACCCAGATTCGTAGCCTGGGCTGAGAACCACTACCCCGACTCGTGGTCCCCAGATGGGAGTGTAAGCTGCAATTGGAGTTGAAGTGAAAAATGTTTCTGCTACCAGAATTCATCACCAGCTTGTTGAGGTCTATCAAGAAAATCTATTTAGCCAGAGAATATCATAGGAGGAGGCAGGATATGGAGTTTGGGGAAGAAAGCAGAGCAGGATGGTATTGCCTGGAGCAGAAGGCCAGCAAGTGCTGGGTGACCCTACATTTTACACAGCTGCCTCAGAAACCTCCTGTCATACCACTGTGAACATCTCAATCTTCTAGAAGAACATGGAGAAAAGCTAAAAATAGAATTTAAAAAAGTAGAATTGAACGTTTTTTGCTTTCTTGAATGCTGTATATCAAGCACCTACTATGTATCCACAGGCAGGAGTGGCATTAAGTAGTAACTGATGTAAGTGCAATGGGAGGATCCAGGGGCAGCATAGCCCAGGGAAGGTGAGGATAAGTACCAAGGGTAGAGTTTGGGCAGAGGGCGCAGGGCGTGAGCACCCAGGCTGTTCCTGCACGGGAGGAGGGAGCAAAGAGGGGTCTTAACTAGGGTGAGAGGCGGTAGGACTTGTGTTTCAGGCAGTGGGAAGAATTGCTCTGTAATAATCTCTTAAAAATGTTCTATAAGCAAATGTCTTGAACAATCCTCAGTGACATAGAGAAAAATAAATAAATAAAGAGCAGAGTCAGGGGCCTGGACTTGGACCTCAACTCCACCAGAAACTAGCAGGTGACCTTGAGCACGTTCCTTAATCTTTCTGATCTCAAGTGTCCTCATCTGTAACATGGGAATCCTATGACGTGCCATGGGTTTAAGGGTTAAGTGAGCTAGGGAATGCCTCTCGGAGGCCAGGCTCACTGCTTTTCTCGCCGTTCACACAGATAGCTTTAAGGCTAGGCAGTCTTCAGACATTGGCTGTAGGTCACATGCAGCCAAACTCAGTTTTCTGCGGCCTCGGGACTTTCCTGAATTGGGTCTGAAAACTGGTAACCAAGCAACCTAGATCTCTGATGTGGGTCAGGCAGCTGTGGGGAGAGGCTTCCAGGGCAGTTTTTAGGGCAAGCAGTTTTTTAGCAATGATCGCAAGCACCAAGGACACCGCCCTGAGCTCTCACAAAAGCAAGAGCCCCGAGTGCTTCAGATGTGGGAACCAGTGGGGAGCACAGGCCCTTTCCAGAAGCCGCAGGAGAGCAGAGGCTTGAGGAAGAGAAGCAGCCGTGGAACACTCCACCCTGCATGGGCTGGGCCACTAGGGACCCACAGAGACTCACTAAGGAGCGCCTGGGACTGAGGCATCCTCGGAGGAGAGCTTGGGGAGCTCACTGACCCATAGTGACACTTCCTGTGCGCCCCTCCACCCCTGCTACCCTGCTCCATGAGCTGGGGACTGTGCTCCGTGCCCAGGTCCCAGGGAGAAAGCTGGTCAACATTTGCAGTACAGGGGGGAGTGGTGTTGTGGAGGAAGGGGAACAAAGATATCTAGATTAGCCATGTGGAGGAGAAGAAGAACATTTCCACGCAGGTAGGGTGGTGTAGCTGAGCGGTAAACGATGCGAAGTTAGCTGAAGCAGGAGAAACAGGAGACGAGAAAGAAGACATCAGACTCCTCAAAGTCTGGAGAACCAGATGTCACCCCAACCTGCCCTCCAAGCAGTGTCTATTTAGAGGTCCCACACTCTGGGCGCTCAGTTTTCCCTCTTCGGGTTCCCATCCAGAGGACCTTCCATTGGCCAGGAGCACCGGTTCTCAACCAAGGGCAATTTGCCTCTCTTGCCCTCAGTATCTGGCAATGCCTGGACACATTTTTGGTTGTCCCAATCAGGGAAGGGGGTGCTATTGGCACCTAGTGGGTAGAGGCCAGGGATGTGACTGGCAGTGGACAGGACAGCCCCCTACAGCAAAGCATTATCTGGCCCAGCATGTCATAATGCTGAGATTGGAAGCTCCTGGACCAGAGCATCATTCCTCTTCTCCATGGGGCCTTTCCTGCTGCCCTTCCCACTCCCCACCACCTCAATACCCTCCCTCCTATGGGCCTCTGTTCTTTCTACCTGTTGCTACTCTGAATGCCTACCCCTGTATCATGTCTCTTCCCCAGTGGACTGTAAGCTCCTTGAGGTCAGAAGCCATGCCTCAGGCATCATTTCTAACCTGGTCCTTAACATCTGCAAAATGCTTGAAGATTGGATATATATATGACTATATACTGAGAGGTTTTGCATTTGGAAAGCAGTGTTTAAAAAGTCAAAGAACTCTATCAGGGTCCCTAGACAAATCAGCAACAGAAGCCAGTCTATGCCTCAAAGTCTGACATCCCTGTGAGTTCCACTGAACGTTTGGCAGCCACCACAGGACAGGAGCACCTGGTGGGCCTGGACTCCATCTCCTGAGAGGCGTTCATTCATTCGAAAAACACTTATCAGTAGCAATAGCATCCTTGCTATCGCCATTACCTTCCAAGTACTGACTTTGTTTGCCAGGCACTGTGCATGCATTATCTCATTTCATTTCCCATTTTAGAGACCCGGAAGTCCAAGCAGTTAATAATACTCATTAAGGACCTATGCCGCCTTATGCGTGAGGCTGGGAGACTCCATTTATCCTCTCACTTGCAGAAATACCATTTCATTAGCCTGCTGGTCTCTCTGGCGCCTCCCAGCCTGGGTCCCCTGAGTTTTCATCTGCCTCTTTCTGGAGTAGGACCAAGTCTCTTCCTGTAAGTGCAGCCGCAGGCAGCATCGGGAGCTCTCTCCAGGTAGAGGGAAGGAAGAGGAAGTCTTATATTTTCATGGTGCTGGGGAAGATGCATAGGACACAGAGGTGCAGAGGGGCTGGCATTTGTCTTCCAGGCTGGCAAGGCAGAAGAGGGGACAGGGGACAGCATGGGGAAATGCCAATGACTGAGGCATTAGAATGTATGCTCCGCTGGGGCAAGAACTTTACTTTGTTCTCAGCTGTTTTCTCAGTGCTTGGACAGTGCCTGGCAGAGGTACGCGAGACCAGGAAGTGAGTAACTGAGTGAGTGACCGCATGGCAGCCCCTGCCTTTCCCTCCACTGGGCCATCTTTCCAACATGTCTCTCCAGCAAGGTCATCCCTAACCCTTTTGCTGTACATGAGGCATCCACAGCCTCTTCCAACCTCCCTAGCTGCACCCTTTCTCAGTGTCTGTCCCACCCCAGCCACACCGAGCCTCCTAGGGCTGCATGACCCTGCTCGGCTGCCATGCACACGCTGGCTCCTCAGCCTGGAACGCTTTCTTCACCTTGTCCCTCTGGCCAGTCCATCAGCGCCTCTCTCTTAGGCCTTCCTTGGCAGCCTCAGGCAGATGCTTGCTCCTTCCACTGTGTGCTCCCATCTCACTTGGTTTAAGATCAAGTGAGAAAGACCATTTAGTGAAAGAGATCATTTAGTGTAGTGTCCAAGGACATCAATTCTGGAGCCAGTTGGCTTGGACATAGATCCTGGCTCTGATACATTCTGGCTGTGTGACCTTGGGCAAGTTACTTAACTTCTCTGTGCCTTTGTTTCCTCATCTGTAAAGAGTGGCAATAGTGGTGCCTACCTTCTAAGGTTACTATGAGGATTAAAGGAGATTATCCACATAAGGGGTTGGAGCAGTGCCTGGTACATAGTCAATGGTAGGTAAGTGTTACTATTAATACTACTCATTCCTCATATAGTACTTGTAATAAGAAATTGCAATTAAAAAAAAAAATCTCTGTTTGCTTGTGTACAGGGTCCCATGAATTAGCCTGAAGAATGACGATCAGCTCCGAGACTTAAAGCAGGGCGAGATGAGAGTAAGCAGGGAGCAGTTAACAAGTATTACTGCTAGTCAGCTGAAGGATAAGCGGGGCAGAACCTTGACAGTGTGCATGGAAAGACTGGGCTGCTTTGAGAGAGATTCGTGAAGCAGATTGACTCAGTGATGCAGAAGTTGTGAAAAATGAGGATGAAGCAAGAACCAAATATGACGCCAGATTTCCAGATTGACTGTTGGGGTTTGAAAGGGTCCAGTGAACAGCATCCCACTTCCCTCCCTGTTCATATTCAGGATTAGTGAAGGAGAAGAAAGGCGGGAGGGGAGGAGACAGGTGGGGCTCAGACAGAGATTAAAAAGCTACCATCGTTACAGATACAGCTGTTTGTAAGGCCAGGCTTTGGAGTGGGGTCCAAGGTGCTTGCTGATGTACTTGTAGCCTCCTGCACACCTCCCTGTGGGTAGGGGTGGGCCTGAGCCTGCCTGGCTAAGCTCAGCACATGGCAGAGAGTAGCATGTGCAGGGAAGTAAGTTCAGAAAGGGCTCTCCATGCCCAATTCTCCCAAACTGACCCATCGGAGGAGTCCTTGCTCCAGCCCTTGGGAGGGGGAGAGTGGGGAAAGGAGGGAGGGGAGGAATGATGCGCTGGTCCCAGGGTTCTCAGTCTCAGCATTACTGATGTGCTGGGCCAGATAATTCTTTGCTCACGTGGAGGCAGCAGTTGGAGCCTGTAGAGTCTGCCTGTCTCAGAGTGAGGAGCGGGAGGTTTGAAGTCATGATCAGACAGGTTTAGAAATGGCATTTTAGATTTGGGGCAGCAGTGTGCAGGGCTGCTAGGCTGGCCATGTTTCCAAACAGTGAGTGAGAGTATCACAGAGGGGGCTGGACATCCTGGATGACCTCCAAAATCCTTTCCTGGGCTTAAGTGTCTATGGGTCAGGTTTTTTCCCTAAATCATTTAAAATGCATTAGTGGACCTTGCTATTTAAAAGCTTCCTCCTGGGAATGTTGCCGTGAAGCAATGATTCACTCCCTAGTCTGTCTTTGGTGGAAATCCAAATGATCGTCTATTCTATCAGCTTGCAGCTACCAAGACAGATCTGCACTGGGCTTTCCCGGAGCAGCCTGGTTGCAGAGGGGGCTGGGGTGGGCGGGGGTGAGCACCTGCAGGAGATGAAAGGGAAGAGAAACAGCCCGTCCAGGCTGAGCTGGTACCATGTCACATGTGGGTCCTACATGGGCTCCTGAGGGGGCTTCCTGGTGGCTCAGACATTGAAGAATCTGCTTGCAATGCAGAACACCCGGGTTCTGTCCCTGGGTTGGGAAGATCCTCTGGAGGAGAAATGGCAACCCACTCCAGCATTTTTGCCTGGAGAATTCCATGGATAAAGGAGCCTGGTAAGCTATAGTCCATAGGGCTGTGAATTCAACTTTCACTTTCAGACCTTGCCTGGTCAGTAGGACCTTTGTGGGTTTACAGAGCCCTGGGGCCAAGTGCCAGCTCTGGGAAGAAGGAGCCAGAGAGAAAGCCGGACTGGAGGTCCACTTTAATACCAAGGGCCACCTCTACCCTAGACTGGTCGCCTACATCCACACATTCATTTGTTCACCCACCAAGCACCTGTGGAGCCCCTCCCCCTGCCAAATGCCATGCTGCTGCTGCTGCTGCTGCTGCTAAGTCGCTTCAGTCATGTCCGACTCTGTGTGACCCCATAGACGGCAGCCCACCAGGCTCCCTCGTCCCTGGGATTCTCCAGGCAAGAACACTGGAGTGGGTTGCCATTTCCTTCTCCAATGCTTGAAAGTGAAAAGTGAAAGTGAATGACCCCTTCAACTGCAGAGCCTACCAGGCTCCTCCATCCATGGGATTTTCCAGGCAAGAGTACTGGAGTGGGGTGCCATCGCCTTCTCTGAAATGCTATGCTAGGCACTGGGTTTGCAATTGAGAACAAAAGACATGGTGCCTCAGCCCCCGCTGCTTGCTAGGCAGCATTTCTCCTCTCCGGGACTCTTCTTTCCTTGCCTGCAAAAGGCTCTTTGGATATACATAGCTTCTCAGATGACTGGTGCATGACTGCCATTCCAAGAAAGTCTGTTCTTAGAGACCAGGGCACAAGGGAACATGACATCTCTGGAGCAAAGCGAGAAAAAGGGCCCTTGTGCTCACCAAGTCTCATTACACGGACTGACCTCTGGAGGCTGGCCTGCCCTGGACTTGCAGGACGCTCACCACGTTCACGACAGGAACTGGGTGGGGTCTGTGTGTGTGTCCACCCTCCCAATTTGGGCGGGGAACAGTGTAGCTTTGGTCCTCTAAGGCAGAAGTTCCCAACCTTTTTGGCACCAGGGACAGGTTTTGTGGAGACAGTTCTTCCATGGACAAGTGGTGGAGGGAGAGAAGGTTCAAGCAGTAATGGGAGCAATGGGGAGCAGCAGATGAAGCTTCACTGGAATGCCTGTTGCTCATCTCCAGCTGTGCAGCCCAGTTCCTAACAGGCCGCAGACTGTACCAGTCCATGGCTCCATGTTTGGAGAACCCTACTCTAAGGAGAGCCGCTAGAGACTTCCTACCTCCAATCCTGAGAGCAAGGAAGGCAAGGGCAGGGCCAGGCCTTCTGTGAGAAACATCAGCTGAGGCTGCTCCCAGGAACCCCGCAAGGCTCCTCTGTCCATCCAGGCAGGGAATCGGGTTCCTGGGCATGTTGCCTATCCCCAAGGAGGGTAGGATGCCAATGCAAGTCTCAGGAAGTGGGGAGGCTCTCCAGGTAGATGGAGGGGCAGTAAAGGAGGGAAGAAGTCCCCGCAGTCCCTTCCTCAGTCAACAGGACCTCTTAGCTCTGCAATGACTCCCGTGACCTTGTCACTGTACTTATTGGGTGCAAACAAAGATAAGAGTAACTGGAGACTACAGGAAGGGTCATTTTACACTCTCGGCACTCTCGATTCTTCTATGGCTAATTAAAGTAATATGTCAAAACGTCCCTTGGAAGAGATCTTTAAGAATATGTCTGTTA
This sequence comes from Aepyceros melampus, assembly GCA_006408695.1. NCBI lineage: Eukaryota > Metazoa > Chordata > Mammalia > Artiodactyla > Bovidae > Aepyceros > Aepyceros melampus. Next base: position 195,502 of record SJXQ01002035.1, on the reverse strand, counting down.
AGTAAACGAGGTTTTACTAATTAATGACGTGCCTGCCCACCCCTCCTTCAAGTTCCTTGCAGAGCTTCCCTGTGCCAAGAGGGCTGAGCAGGAAAGGGTGGCGAAGTCTTGGAGGGAGTGGGGACAAATCCAGCCCCGCTTGTCAGTTGGGGAGCTCTCAGCTTCTCCTCCGGATGTTGATCAGATTTCCTGGGCTGGAACCAATTCACAGGGCCCGGGGACTGGAGTTTTTCCAAGAAGCAAACATTTTTCTTCTTACGAAGTCAACATGATTTCTTTCAAGGAAAATTTTTATCTTCTTTTAAAGTGTCTAGGCTTTTTGAAGGGCAGATCTTTGGACTTTTCTTTGAAGATAATGATCATGATAAAATGTCATTTGCTGAGACCACCCCCCCCCCCCCCAACCCCGCAGGCCCTCACACGAGGCCTAGCGGGCAGGGGAACGAGACACCAAACTTGTACCATGAGTCAGTGGCATAGCCAGAAATAGAGCTTTCCAAACTCCCCAATTCTCAATAATAGCAATATTAATAATAACCTCTTTAGAATTTTCTAAGTATTTTCACAGCTCACACTGAACCTTCACAACAACTCTGGGGGGAGTCTGGGTAAGTCACTCTTAGGAGACAGTGGATCTGAGGCGCAGATGAGCTTTGCCACTCACTTGCTGCATGATTCTGGTTGGTCTCTTCACCTCTGGACCTCAGGGTCCTCAGCAGTGAAGTGGGAGGGTTGGGTGAGAATACTGCTAAAATCCCTCAACCTCCAACATGCTGTGAGTCCATGCTGTGATGCTGTGGTCCAGGGTTTCTCCATCTTGGCACTAGTGACATTTTTAGGCCAGACAGTTCTTTGTCGGGGCCTGTCCTGTGTCCTGTAAGATGGTTAACATCATCCCTGGCCTCCACCCCTTAGATGCCAACAGCACCACCTGATCCAGCTGTCACAATCAAAAATGTCTACAGACATTGCCACATGGGCACGGTAATCCCTCCTCCGCTCACTGCCCAAGGACTTCAATAAGGTCAAGATCATGTGGTTCAGTGGAGAAAGGTCTTTTTCTCCAGCCCCTTCACACTTTTCCATATACTTTTCAAACACAACCTCCTTGTCCTTTGCTAACTTCTCATTTCTTAAATGCCCTCCATGGTCCAGGGATGTCTAGTGTGATAATGAACCAATTGATTTCATGCTTTCTCCTAAAGAGAGTTCACAGGTTTATGTCCCCTAAGCAACCAGTTAGGCTCCCCAGAAATCCCTCGTAGAACCCTGGCTGGCCCAGAAGCCTGTATCTGCAGCCTGCAGGAGGCCTGGTGAGCACGGGTTTGTCAGCACTCTTAAATCACTGAGCTCCGAGGAAGCCTTCTCCTAGCACAAAGATCCTTCCTAGAACAATAGCTCAGGGCCTTCCATCACACTTAGAATTATCTTGGGACCTGTAAAATTTCTTTTCCCCAAGCATGGCAGAACCCCTGTATGAAAGCCCCAATGTGGGGGAAGGAAGGCAGCAGCTCTGTCAAGGAGGTCTTGTCCACAGCCCAGATGTTGCAGTGAGCAGAGGCTGATGTGCAGACCTGGATGTTTGGTCTCTTTCACAGGGAAAAGGAAGACCCAGCGCAGTCCCCAGTGACCCCGTAATATTATCCCCTCCCATCCGTTCTTCTTTATATCTCACCAAGGGCAGAGCCATGTTAAAGACTATCTTCCCTGATGCTCACTATCTTACCCTCATCACAGGCAGCCTCACTGTTTTACAGAGGAGGAAACTGAGGCATGCAGAGGTTAAGCATTTGTCCAAGGTTCCTAAGCAGGAAGCAGGGAGTCACATTCTAAGCCTGCATCCTTCCCACTACTGAGCTGCCTTCCCAGTGAGAGCAGGTAATAAGGGTCACTCATCTAGTGGGACTCATGTAAGAGGCAACTTCTTGTTTCCTCAATGTCTAATGCCGCTTCCACATTCAAACAAAAATCTAGAGATCTCATGCTATCACTGTGTTTTATGTAATTATATTCCTCCTGGCCTTATCTAAGAAAAATCCAAGCCTTGGGAATGCAGGCACAACTCTTCAGACAGAGCTGGGATCAGGCACAAATCCCTAGTCCAGGCTCTCAGAACCCTGCTTTCAAGGAAGGGACTGTGGCTCTGTGGTCCACATTATCCTACCACCCGCCTCCCCTACCTGAAGACAAAGACACAACTTGTCTGAGAGCCTGAAGGAGATGAGAAAACTCAAGCACCTTCCCTGGCAACAAGCATCCCTTGGGTGAGCCTTAGGGACAGAAGCAGATCCGCCTCTCGGAATCACTGGTTCCTCCTGAGGGTCACCGCCAAGTCTGCAGACACTCTGGGGGAAACTCCATGCACAGTGCAAAGGAGCAGGGCGGAGAGAGGACGCCGGAGGAGGGGGCAGCCCTAGGCCACTCAGCAAACCTCCTTCCCAGGGCCCAGCTCAGATGTCGACAGCCAGACTCAGAACAGAAAAAGGGCAATGAAAATGGTAGTATCTTCCAGGTCACCCAAGAAACCCTCACATGAGGATTTTGCAAAAATAGAACATCCCAGCACTCTGACCTTGAGCTGGGAGCCGCAAGGATGGGGAAATGGGCAAATACTGGTTGGAAATGCTTCACTTCACCCAGGATCCAACTACTGGAGATCCCATAGGCAGTGGTGTGACTACGGGACAGAGAGACCCTACTCCAGCTTTCCTGAGCAGAAGGAAGAACCCTAGGCTTGGGTTCCAAGATCATCTCGAGGGGCTGGGCACTTCTGATTCCTAAGTGCATGGAGAGAAACCTAGAGTTGCATTGTTTTTCCCTACATGACCACTTGGAATAACAAGACAAGATAATGGAGGAAGGGGAAAGAATAACTAGAAATTTCTATTACCTGTACATGTACATTACTAGAGCTTTATCTATTCCTTGCCTCCTCAGTCTGTATAACAGATTCAGAGGAAATTTTCCCCAAGCTACTAGATGTATTAATTTACCAATGTCTGTTCAGCCAGCAATTATGAACACTTATTTTTGCCTGGGAAATTCCATGGACAGAAGAGGCTGGCAGGATATATACAGTCTGAGAGGCTGCAAAAGAGCTGGAGACAATTTAGCGACTACACAACATCAACAACTGTGCAGAACACACATCAATCTCCATAGTAAAGAGGAAGCAGGTCATGGGAGCAGAGAGAGTTCTCAGTAGCAGAGTGGAAATCCTAGGACCCAGTCCTATCTCTTCCACCAGCCATGTGACCTTGGGAAAGATGCTTGCCTTGACTGGGCTTCAGTTTTCCCATCTGTAAATTGTTTGCACGTGGGATGGCTTTGGAGTAGGTGCTCTTCAAGGTCCCTTTCTTCTAGCTCTAATATTCTGGGGCTCTATGAGTACTGAACAAGTTCAAAGAACGCACCAGCACCAAGCACAAAGGATAATTCAGAGAGCAGGTGGGGCTGGGTACCAGCTCTATTTCCTTGGAATGCTGTACTTGTATCTATCTCCTTGTACCTGAGATCACAGGACTACCTGAAGTCCAGGTAGTACGTGGTAGAAGGGTTCCAATTAAGAAGGTGACGGTTAAAGGCCTGAGCTTGCTTAAAGCATTAGTTACTATGGCCAGTGAAGGGCAAGAAGTAAGTCAGTGGTCCTGAGCTGGGTGCCTTTGGCGCCCCCTACTGGGCACCAAGGAGCTTGCTGGGCAGCTTCCATTGCCTAAGCAGGCCGCAAGATTGAGAACAGGACTGTCTGTCACAAGCTGTTTAATAGGCCTGCCTTCCTGGTCTGCAGTCCTGCTCTCTTAAGAATATATTTCACTTTCGAGAATTACATAGACCATTGGCCCAGACATTCACAGGGCACTACTGTGCTGCGATAGGGCATCTTAACCAAACATCAAGGTGCAGAGTAATAAACATCAGGGTTCGGAATAGCAGGTGCAGCCCAGATGGAGAAAAGAGAAGAAAGAGCAACAAGCAGGTATGTCGCTGTACAGATCCCCACTGGCGAGAAAGTCTTGGGAAAGCAGCAGAAAAATGTTGACTGCGGGCAGAAGACGGAGCTAGGTTTAGGGGTATGAATCCAGAACCCTGCTAAAAGATCTCCGGCTGACGTAGCTGCCTCAGGAGTTCAAAACCCTCGTCCACATTTGGGGATGAGGTACAGGAGACAGCCCCAGCTGAGCAGCCCACTTTTGACCTTCTCCAGAGACCGTTAGTACCAAATGTAAACCAGAATATTCTACTTGTGGTCCACTGTGCCAGCATGTAGACCTTAACCTCCCTTGGTTGCCTCTTAAATGGACTTTAGGACCTGCTGCCAATAACATGTTCTTAAGTCAGATGGAGAGCAAATGCTTCCTCAAGGGCCATATTGGAACAACCGCCATATTCCCACTTTTCCATTCTCCATCTCCCCTCTCTTGTGGCTGAGAGAGAGGTACAGGGTAACTCTGAATTTGCCCAATTCAGTCTTGGATAGCTGCAGCCCAAGTCATCAGGGTCAAAAAAATCTCCCTCCCATAGCATTTCTCTTCCCAGGAGAGTTCTCCCCTGATTCAAGACAGCACTACAGACTTGTTCCTTATCCCTGGAACCTGCTTCCTTTCTTTTTTGACCTGGCTTCACTTGGGAAATCCTGCACCCATCCCAGAAGACACTCCAAGTGTGACTGAAGAAAATGTCTTGCCTGGAGAGCTGAAGCACCTCCTGGGACAGAGTAGCCACACTAGGTGTACCCCATAGCACCACCAGCAGCAATATTCATTAGTCATTCCCCGAGGAAAGAAAGTGACCCACCCCAAGCCCAGGCACATTTCACCGCCACTCTGGTAGGCTCCCATCCAGGGCTGGGATGACTTTGGATTCTTGAGTTGGTTTCTGCAGAAATGGGACTAACCAGGACTCTCAACTACTATGCTGCGAAAAAGCGCGCTGCATTGCTGGGCATGCCCCCAAGCTCGGCCTCCTCTTGCCCCATCAAAGCCTCCATGTGCTCCCCCCCCCCGCCCCCTCACTGGGCCGAGGA
>SJXQ01002035.1:160299-190288 GCA_006408695.1 Aepyceros melampus | reverse complement strand
CCCTGGAATGCCTGAAGCTGGTGTGTCTAAGATTGGATGAAAGCAAGCAGACCACACCTCGGTCCAGCAAAGGCAGCTGACAGCTAAGCCGCGCGGAGCTGGCTCCTGGAGCTCTCTGCCACCCAGCGCTGTGCCCAGGAGCTCGGTTTCCCGGGGAGGTGGGGGGGTTGGGGGGGAAGCGCTAGCCTTCCCCAGGGCTTTTCCCCACCTTGGAAGCGTAGACAGCCGGCCGAGGCCAGAAGCTTCCCCCGCCCGGAGCTGAGCCTGGTTTGCTGGGTGACTCCCCAATACCCCACGCACATCCCTCCTCACCTGCTCCTCCCCTTCCCAGCTCCGCCGCCCCCTCCCCAAACAGCTGACCTCCAGGGCGCCCCCAACACTTTCTCTGCCAGCTGTGAGAGCTGTAGCCCCCACACCTCAGCTCCCACCTCTCCTCCACCTCTGGCCCGGCGCCCGCCTCTCCCCACAGCCCGCGGGAGGCTCTGCGCGCCAGTCGAGTCCTGCGCCTCTTGGCAAGTTGAAAACCGAGCCGCTGCCGCCGCCGCCGCCGCCTTAGCGGTCTCGGTCTTCCCCGCCAGCACCCCCGCCAACCCTGCAGGAGGATCGGGAGGGCGCAAAGGGCGGGAGAAACTTTCTCTGCCTGAGGGGTTGGGGTCACTGGAACGCGTACTTACCCCGGGCTCCGCGCTCGCAGCCATCCTCGGGCTCTCTCAGCCCCACCGCCTGGGGGCGTCGGAGAGCCGGAGCTCGTTGCCGCCTCTGCCGCCGCCGCCGCCGCCTTCCAGCTCGGAGCCCCGGTCCCGGGCTGGCCTCGAGCCTCCCGCCCCGACGCCGCTCGCTCGCTTTATACAACTCCACTCGAGCGCGCCGGGGCTTATGTAAAGGCTGGCGGAGACCCGCAGCCAATGGCGCTGCAGCTGGAGCTGGGGGCCCGGGGTGGCGCGGCCAATCGCGGTCCGGAGAGCCCCAGGAGCCGGGTAGGGGGAGGGGGCGCCTCCCCGCGCTGATTTAGGAGCGGGGATTCGGTGGCAGCCGCCGGCAGCCGGGCCGGCCGGGCGCGGCGAGGCGGGCGCTGGGGTGGGCGGCGGCGCAGGCGGCGGCTAGGGCGGGTGCCCCCCGCGCCTCGCCGCTGCGTCGCGTAACCTTCAGGAGGCAGCCGGGCCTGGCGATGGGGACGAGGGCGTCTGGCCGAGCGCTGGGGGCCCGGGGCCGGCGGGAAGCAGGGGTCCCCCGAGAGGAAGCGCTGGGAAGGAAGGCAGGGGGGAGGGGAGGGCAGCGAGCCCCAGGGCCCCGCGGCCACCCCTGTGCGCAGTGTCAAGGGTGGCGGCAGGGGCAGTGGCGTGCCTTCCCGATTCCCCAGATAGCGATCTGGCGTCTCCGGGCCGGGCCGGGCCGGAGCGGCAGCGCCAGCAGCGCTGATGGCGAGATTTCGCGCTGCGGAGCGAGCGCCGAGCCGATCTTTATCCGGCCTGGGGACGTGTCCGAGCGCCTCCCAGGGACTGCTCAGTATGGAAAGCGGAGCTTCGCGACGGCCTCAGAGGGCGGGGAGCGGGAGAGCACAGCCCCGAGATCAGGCGCGGCGGAGGCGGCCGTGGGGAGCATCTCCCCCCTCTTCCCCAGTCCTCCGCCTTCCCGCTGGCCCCGCTGGCAGTGTCCCCATCCCATCCTGCCTAGCCCCCGCCAGCCCTGGGCCAGGGCTGCTCCGGGCCCACCTGCTTTGGTCAAGCGGGTTCTTCCAGCTTCCCTCACCGCTTTGCTCACAGGTACTGCTTCCCCACTCATCAAACTCCAGCCCACTTCGGTGGGCAGGGTAGTCTGAGCCTCTCAGGACCGGGTGTAGTGGGGGCTAAGCTTGGGAAGAACGCCCTTGATCGGCAGTGCGCAAAGTCCTCGCGTATGGGGCTGGAAAGAGACCTGAAGTCAGGAGCCTAGAATAGGGCCTAACACCTAATAGGTGCCAGGAAGGATTTACCTAGTAAGGATTTACTGAATGAACCTTGAACCGAATAAGGACTTTGGGTTTCTGAGAGCTGGGGAACCAGACTGGGAAGAGAAAGACCTGGAAATTAGCCATCTGAGGAGGAGGGAGCTAGGACTGTTTTCTATTGATGCCTTTATGACCATCACCCTGCCTTCTGGGCCCTTGACTCCAAATGTCTTCTTTCCTGGAAGGCCCCTCCAGCCCCAGACCCAGGTGTCCCCAGATTTTGAGCAGAACCTTCAGAGGCTACTTTGGGTCCTGCTTTCAGGAGGCTGTGACCCTCCTGTGGAAAGAAATAGGAAAGGATAGGCAATCTTTCTAGCTCTGGGGGTCCCGGATCTAGCTCAGTTTCTTAACTTGTTGAGGGTGGTGGATGCTTTTGAGAATCTGATGAAAACCATTGAATCCTTTCTCTAGAAAAGCATACACATTTACACACACACACACCCCCCCTTAAGTATAATTTCAGGATCATTAGGGACTCTCTTGGGGCTCTGCCCAGTGTCAACATCCTGTTTCTCTAGGGGTCTAGGATAGTGGTTTATAGTCACCTTCCTCTTGGGGAATCACAGAACTCTTTTGAGTCTTTTAAGAGTATGATTAATGGAATGAGTCTGTGTCTCAGAAAAATGCTCGATCACATGTTAACATTACATGTTAGCATGCAATGTTAGGGCCTTCATGGATCCTTAAAAGCAGATTTGGAACCTTCGCCAAAGAGCAAATAGACTTCTGCCCCGTGGGTACCCGTGATCCCCAGTCCTCTCCAAAAGGAGTCTGGGGAACTCTGTACCCTGCTGCCTCATGCCACCACCCTGTTTTGAGGGCATCTGAGTCATGTTCTTGCCTGGAGAATCCCAGGGACGGGGGAGCCTGGTGCCGTCTATGGGGTCGCACAGAGTCGGACATGACTGAAGTGACTTAGCAGCAGCAGCAGCAGCCGGTGATGGCCCCGGCTCCACCCTTGCCTCTGCATCTCAGTCCCCGCCGCCCTCTCAGTGTAGAAACAAGTTGCAGGTTGTCATGTTCTGTATGATCTGTGCCTTCCTTAGCCAGAAACTCCATCTCTGGGAGCCAGCAAGTGACGGTAATTAACCAGTTTTGCTCAATCCCAAGCTTCTGAGCACACCTTTGCTGGGTTTTGTTCTCACCTCTCTCTTTGCTGGTGAAGCTGTGAGCAGCAGCCCCAGTTGTGGAGCCTCCCCTCACCTAAACCCACTAGATTTTGTAACCAGTGCAGTAATTATCAGATATCAGCCTTCCAGATGTGAATAGGGTTTGTACACAAAACAGCTCTACAGTGACCTCACGCTTTCCTGCAGCTAGCCACATAAGAGTTCAGTGGACCAGAAGTGCTGGGGAGGGATAGAGAAATGCAGGAAATGAAGGAGACAGTCTCTCCAGGAAGTTCTCCAGGCGATGCATTTGGTTTCTGCACTTAAACCTGTGAAGGTTCAACCAGTGGGCCGTTCTGCTCCTTTAGTTTCTAATTTTGCTGATGTCCTCCGTGTCTGTTCAGTCATTTCACGTCTCTGTCCACTTGAAGCTTCAGCCCTGCCCTGCCTGACTCACTGTAGGCATCTTGCCCTCACAGATTTCCCAGACACATCCTGCTTTCTCAGTGCACTTGCATGTTTATGGACTGAATTGTGTCCCCTCCAAATTCATCTGTTTAAGACTTAACTTCCCCTGTGACTGTGTTTGGAGATAGGGCCTCTAAAGAGATAGTGAAAGTGAAAGTGAAAATGAAGTCGCTAAGTCGTGTCCGACCCTTTGCGACCCCATGGACTGTAGCCTACCAGGCTCCTCCCTCCATGGGATTTTCCAGGCAAGAGTACTGGAGTGGGTTGCTATTTCCTTCTCCAGGGGATCTTCCTGACCCAGGGATCGAACCCGGGTCTCCCGCATTCCAGGCAGATGCTTTAACCTCTGAGCCAAAAGAGATAGTTAAAGTTAAATGAGGTCAAAAGGGTGGGACCCTAATCCTTAGGATTGGCAGCCTTAAAAGAAAAGAAAGACACTGGAGCTCTCCCTTCCCCCTCAGGGCATGCACAGAAGAAAGGTCATTTTAGGACACAGACCAGGGTGGCCATTTGCAAGCTAAGGAGGAGGCCTGCGAAGAAACCAAACCTGCTGGTGCCTCAATCTGGGACTTGCAGCCTCCTACTGTAAGAAAATGCAATTCAGTTGTTTAAGCCACCTGATCTGTGGTATGTTGTTATGGCAGCCCGAGCAGACTAACACACACGCACGTTTCCAACATGCTCCTTACTCCCATCCAGCTTTCTCAGTCTCCTCCCAACACATTGACTCTCTCTGTACTGTCCCTTTAGATTCTGTCCTTTCTTACCTGGGACACTTGCCTAAAATATTTTCTCATCTTTTGGCATCTTTAAGTCTCACCTCCCACACCACCTTCCAAAACTGCTCTGGCCTGTGCTGAAGCTTTGCCTTTTCAGCCCTCCTGCAGGTCTGCAACATCTTAGCACTCTATTGTACACATTGTCCTGTGTTCTCTCTAATTGCTTCTTACCCAGAAAGCTTTGCCTTCCTCTCAGAATGGAAACTCCTTTAAGTCCAGAGTTTGTACCTTGTACTCAGCTACCACATAGAACCCAGTGTGAAACTGGGCATAGAGTGAACACACAGTTTGTTGATTAATTTATTCTAATGAAACATGTTTATGTTTCAAAAACCTAGACAGACAGCATATTAAAAAAGCAGAGATATTACTTTTCCAACAAAGGTCCATCTAGTCAAAGCTATTGTTTTTCCAGTAGTCATGTATGGATGTGAGAGCTGGACCATAAAGAAGTCTGAGCATTGACGAATTAATGCTTTTGAGCTGTGGTGTTGGAGAAGACTCTTGAGAATCCCTTGGAATGCAAGGAGATCAAACCAGTCAATCCTAAAGGAAATCAATCCTGAATATTTACTGGAAGGACTGATGCTGAAGCTGAAGTTCCAATATTTTGGCCACCTGATGCAAAAGGCTGACTCATTGGAAAAGACCCTGATGCTGGGAAAGATTGAAGGCAGGAGGAGAAGGGGACGGCAGAGGATGAGATGGTTGGCTGGCATCACCGACTCGATGGATATGAGTTTGATCAAGAGCCAGGAGATGGTGAAGACAGGGAAGCCTGGCGTGCTGCACTCCATGGGGTGGCAAAGAGTCAGACAAGACCGAGTGACTGAACAACCATGGTGTTTCAAAGAAAATGCTAGAAAAGTTTCACAGCACTTCGTTTTCTAAAGCTCAAGACATCTGGGGTGTGTCTTCTAAGTCATCTTGAGTCATCAGCCCCATTGGAGCAGGGGCTGTTATGAACCAACTCTTTCCTCTGGTACAGGATCAGAGGGTCACACAAGTTATAAGTCAGAGAGCTGTGCAGTCAGGGGTCCACCACAGCCTTCCTCTTTACTGTCCTGTTCTCTGCATCGTACCCTCAGCCAGCCCCTCAGACTACAAAGCCACTCCACCACAGTGTGGCAAAGCCTCAAAGTGCTCAGGCTGCCTGGGTACAGATGAACATTATGAATGGCCATCTACATCCATCATCGCTCCCAGGCTCCCCCCGATCCTAAGGGGCTCTGACTTTCCTCACTAAACTTTTCTAGGACTTCATCATGCTCTCTGTTATTTGGTCTCTCTTTCCCAGGTCTACCGTCTCTACCTGGAGAAGTTTGCCTGTAGCGTGTGCTGCCGCTTGAAGCTGCTCTGAACTAGCTCTCCGGGCATCTGGAAGTCCATCGTGGTTTGTGGTTTCTCTTCAAGAGCTTCTGTCATCTTCGCCCCTACTTGCTTCCCTTCAAACGTTGCTTCTGTGCCTCTGCCATTTATATGCTACTGTTAACACAAGTCTGTCTGAAACTCACCAGCCCCCAATAAACATGTAGTCCTTAGAGAAAATGGACCACAACCCAATATGGCTTGGTTTGAGAAGGGTCATTTTCTCACACTCCCTTAAATCTCTCACTTCTTTCCTAGTTCATGGTTTCTCTTCTGCTACTGGTGCTGCTTTCCCACTTCCTCCCAATGCATTCATTTCTTTGGGGACAATCGAGCCTAAAATACCATTCCACAGTCCCCTACCTGCAATTCCGAATTTCCAAATCTCTGAAAATCAAAACATAGGTTTTGGGGCTTTTTGGTTTCTATGGGTCTGATGCCGAATTTCATCTGGCAACCAGACCGGGGAAACTGATGAGAACCCATTTTATCTTCACACCCAGTTAGTATGATCATTCATATATTTAACTGCAGAAATAGCAATGTGGCCAATTATAAGATGCTGCCCGCGACCTCACGGGGCATGTTCAGCGTATTTGGTAACTGTCTGAATTCTAAAGCACCTGTGGCTTCAAGGGCTTCAGATAAGATCTGTTGGAACAGGAGCATCTTTAAGAGCTGAGGTTCCCTGGCCTTTCCTCACCATCTGGAGAGTGAGAAGGCAGCCTAGTGGATCCGTGAGGGTCACAGGGAAACCAGGGCTAGCAACTCTTCTCAGTAGGAGACAGAATCCCTGTTTGGAAACTGCAGGAGCCATTACTTCTGATTACTCCCCCCTGATTTAATTAACCAGGGTTTGTTGAGAACTCCCCTCCATCACCCGCTGTCTCTGCACCTCTTGGTTCTTGCCCAATTTGTCCTAAAACTCCACCCTCATCTTGACACCAAATTCCATTAAAGATAGAGTGGACTTCTCACAGGTTCAGCTTCAGAGTCCAGAGCTATTGTTATGACCTGCCAGATGCAAAGGTAAAATAAGGATAATAAAACTCATTATAAGCTTTTATAAGGAACGCAGGAGATAATGTATGCACAGCACTCAGCAGAGGGCCTGTGCGTAGTTAGCGCTCCATACATGATGCCCCTGTCATCCTTCTCTTCTCTTTCCTCCAGTCTCTGTGCCCAACCTGTCACTTCCACCTGCCTGTCCTTCCTTTGAAATGCCACTCACTTTCCTCTCTCTCACTTCACTCCCAGACCTTTAGCATCATGCATCTGTATTCCTATAATGGCAGATCTGTAGGTCTTCCTAACCTTCATTTTCTTCTCACCCAAGCTATAGTAGGAGTTTCATTTGTGTAGCACTTCACAGAAGCAAAAAAAGGTGGTGCTAGTGGAAAAGAAACTGCCCGCCAATGCAGGAGATGCAAAAGATGTGGATGTGTCCCTGGGGCAGGAAGATCCCCTGGAGGAGGGCGTGGCGACTCAGTCCAGTATTCGTGCTTGGAGAACGCTCATGGACAGAGGAGCCTGGTGGACTACAGTCCCTGGGGCTGCAAAGAGTCGGACGTGACTGAGCGCATGCACAGCAGCTACCTCTGAGGTAGACACGTAAGCAAAGGCTCGGAGAGGTGAAGCGGTTCCCCAGCGTGGCACAGCTGATGAAAGGCAGAGCTGGGATGCGAATTTAAATCTCTTGAGCATGGCCCACTGTCCAGAGTCAAGTAAGTAATTGCTTCTTTTATGGTGTTATTCTTGAAAATAAAGACCTGGTTTTATATTTCCCATAGACATCTCTATGTTCTGGCCCACAAGAGGCTTTCGACCAGAATCAGCTGATTTCTTTCCTCCAAGGCCCCACAGCAGTACGTGGCCACCCTCGGCTCAGCCCTGCCTTATCGGTAGCAGGGTGCATGCTGCCTCTGCGCCACTCTTCTCCCGTCTCAGAGCCAGGGCCCCGGGCCTGACCCAGGGCTGACCACATGGCAGATGAGGGTTGACCAGAGCAAAGCCCACGTTCCACGCTCTGGGGAGCAATGAGAAAATCAGGAGGAATTAGGGTTGTTTAAGTGTGGCTCAGATCAGTAGAGAATAAAAGCAACTCCTGGCTCATTGCAAGAGGAAGGAATTGAGATTTCATGAAAAGAAGGCTTCTTCTCTGTGAGAGTTGTGAGATGTTAGAACAAGATTCCTGCAGAGGTTGTAGAAACTGCTCCCCTGGAGGTCTTTAAGAGCTGGAACACAATTCGCTTTCCAGCGAGAGGTGGATATGACAGCTGCGAGGGTAGGGCTGGGCCCCAGGCTGCCGGAGGAGGGTTTAGGACGTCTCTCTTGGGAGGCAGGCAAGAGCTCAAAGGCACGACCAGCGGCTGGGCCAGGGAGGGGAGGGCAGGCTCCGTGGAGGCCAGGTCAGAAGGTCAGGCAGCAGGAACTGCGGTGACAGGAGGTAGAGGTCTGAGGCAGAGCCACAGGCTGTTTGTTGTCTGATCTGCCCAATTACTGCCTGCTGGCTGGGGCTGGTGAGCAGGGCAGCCTGCAGGGAACTGGCTCCCCCTGGACCCTGAGGGACCCACTGGACCCCACAGGGGCAAAGATCATGGGTTCTATCTAAGTAAAGCAGGGTGCAGAGGCTGGCCCACCGAAATATTAAATACAAATAAAACTGGGCTCTTTTACTGTGCTTCTTAAACAGGGCTGTTGGGGAGTATTTCAGAACCACAAATTACCCCAGATAAAAGCACCTCATCTTCCTGGACTATCCATTTTTGCTAGAAGATGTACTACGGGGCAGGGGCAGGAGGAAGAAAGGTAGGTAATTTCACTGGTAAGAAATTGAAAATACACTTTTCCTTTTTGATACATTTGAGTATATCATGGAGTCCAATGCAAAACTACATGCACATTTTATACAAAAGACCTTTCAGGCTTTTGGTAGGGTGAGATCCCTGACCCCTGGGGTAGGGTGTGTGATAACCCTGGCCTCTGCTTTTACCATTCCTCAGTAGAACAGTTTGACGGGGGCTGCTCTAGTATTTACAGTGTCTCAGACACTATCTCATCGGGATATTCAACAAGCATTTAAGCACTTCCTGGGGGCCAGGCATTATGCCCTTTATGACAAAGAAGTGTGTGTTTGTATTTTCTTTGTAGTGGACTTGAGGAAACAGGAAAGATGGAATGATCCCTCCCCACCTCCCAACAATTCTGCGGTAAAGCAGGGCTGGGAATGTGGGTGCTCCTTTGAGGCGGCCATGCCTGTCCCTGTGCCTGAGCCTTCTCTGGGACTCTGTCATTCCTCCTCACACCCATTCCCTGCCATTAGACAGTTGCACAGCACTCACCACCATGTGCCCCCTCCTAAGAGCCTTCCAGGCAGGCAAGGGTCTGACACACTGCGCGCACATTTACAGATGAGAACATTAGCACAGAGTCACCAGTGTCCCCAGGTCACAGGCAGAGCATACAGTTTCCAGGGTGGGTTGGAGGAGTCAGGCTCGGTGTGTAGCCCAGGGCAGTCTGGGATGTGATCAGTTCCCCATGTGGCCGAGGATGGATGGGCCACCAGCAAGCGTTTATCAAGAGCTTGTTAGGTGTGGGCTCTGGGTTAGACGAAGGGAGGAGCAAAGATGAATAAGACCTTCTCTGCCTTCAAGGAGCTTACAGTACACAGGGGACTGCTGCCCAACTGGTCCAGAAAGAGACAGGGAACAGGAACTGTGCCTGGAGACCTGCCCCTCCTCCTGCATCCTGTAAGGTCCGGCTTCTGCAAGGTCCGCCTTCTGCCTGGGAACTGTGGGCAGGAGATAGTTCCCTGGCTTGGTCACTGAGCACCTTCTCTCCCCATCTCCAGGTAGAGTTCTCCCCTCTCTCTGCTTCGTCATGGTCCTCTGGGAGCTCATCTCTCTCTAACAGATACTCCTCTTTCTCTGCAGTCCCCAGCAGTTACCACAACCAAAGCCACTTTAGCCTGTGTGTTCATAAGCTGGTCTGTCTAGACAGTGCTTGACAAATGATAATAGCTCACACTGAGGCTGTGCTTACACGTGCTGGGCACTGTTCATGTGCTCTGACTGTTTTAATCATCCCAACAAGTCTGCGATTCTATTACTAGGCCCATTTTATAGATGAAAAGCTGAGGATAAGTAAACAGCAAGTTTTACTGGGACTGTCACTCAAGCACGCTTTAGATAGCCTCTAGCCACTCCACATCCAATACCTCCCTTGGGCCTCACAATAATACTGTACGGTAGGTAGATGGGGAAATTTGAGGCCCAGAAGGATCAATGCATTGCCAATCTTGATTGCTCTGTAGGTAGAGACTAGAATTGAGGTCTTAACCAGGTTTTCATTTCATTTTGTTGCTGAAATCAGAAAATATTCCTTGTGCATTTCCAGTAACTGTGTACCCCACAAGTTTTTGGAGGATTGTGTCTTGCACTTTTGTGTTGGATGAAAACAAGGAAGAAAGTCATGACCAGGCACTGGTGCAGCTAGAAAGTCTTGAAATACTCCACCTGGTGGCTTTCTCAGTGGTGGCGGCTGAAACTGGGCCCATGGCTGGTGAGCCATGACCTTGGACGTCCATGATAAGAAGTTGGAACTTACTGACCACTATGGATGCCAGGTGCTCTGGTAGGCCCTTTCAATGGCGCCTCTCGTTTATTCCTCATGTTAACCATGTGAGGTTGGCCCTGTTATCATCCCCATTTCAAAGATGAGGAAGCTGAGGCTCAGAGGTTAGTTAGGTCATCTGCTCAAGGTCACATTGCTGGTAAATCTTAAAGCTGAGATTCAAGGTCCCATTTGTCTGCCCCCCAGGAGCCTACTTACTCACTCCTTATCCTGCCTCCCCATGCCTATGCCTTCAGGCCACTGCCGCCTCTCTTATCTCAACCCACAACCCTGGCTCCTTGGGCTGCAGCTTCTCTGACCTTGTCTGTGTTTTGAGCTCATCCTCACACAGGGCGTTTGCACTTGTGTGCCTGTTTGCCTGAAGTGCTCCCTCAGGTTTACCGATCACAGGCTACTCACCCTGCAGGTCTGCGCTTACAGAAGTCACCTTTCGGAAGATGCTATTCCAGCCACCCAGCCGAGGTGCCCCTACTCAATCCCAGTTCCTCAATGTTTCATTAACTTACCTCATTGCCTTCTTAGGGCTTCGCGCATGCCGAGATTATCCTATTTTTCGGTTCAAGTGCCCTTTTGTGTCTATATCTGCCACCAAGAATGTCAGTTCTGCAGTGACAGGAACCACTGCGTCCCCAGTGCCTAGTGTGGTGCTAGGGAAGTAATTGCTCCATAAATATTCACTGGATGAATGATTGGAAGGAAGCAGCGGGGAGAAGGCCTCTTGACTGGTCTTTTATGCATTTCACACAGAGGTTTTCTTATCCCTCCCATCCTTGCCCCTTCTTTTTTTGCATCTCTGCCCCATGCAACCAGGACCAGAAGTGAACTGAGGCTGGAGCTAGGACTTGGCTTAATTTGACAGATAGGTGGTAAAGTATTAGATGCAGTAAAAATAAGATGGCTGCATTTCTAGTCCTCAGCATTTGATATAGTTAAAGTGTCTGTATATATTTTTTTGGTAGTAGCTGTTGTTAATTCTTGTTAATTAGCTTGCACCTTATAGGTATTGCTCTTGGTCATTTAAAAAGAGGCTTAATTGGTCATTCAGGGCTGGAACCTATTCTGTTTTCCAACTTTATTACTTCCTCCACCGCATTCACGACCTGGGAAGGTAGATTAGCATCTCGGGATTATAAACTGCTGGCTCTCACTCACCCACACTTGGATGTGCTCCAGAAAACAGACTCCAGTTTCTGAACTTGAATTTAGAGTCCTGCACTTGCCCAGATCCAGGCCCAGTTCTTAGGGTCCATCAAAAACATAAGTGGAGTACTAAGGCTTATACAGATGAGCTTATGGCCAGAGGCATGAGGGACCTCAGAAAGCAAAAACCATGGTGGATCAGAGCTTCACATTACATCACACGTTACATCAGAGCTTCACTGATATAATTTCAGAGAATGAGGAGAGCCACAATTCCAATTAAGTGAAACCCGGAGGATTGAGCTCTGAGTTGGCAGCCCTGCGATGGTGACCGGGGACAGGGCGATACTGGGGGTGGGTATGGAGTAGGAGAGGGCAGACTGACCCTCCTCTGGGCCTGCTTATGTCTCTCTGTACATCCTTCCTTCATCTGGAAAAATAAAACAGAGCTGGCCAGGCTGTCGGATCCCGTAGCTCTGATGTTCTAGGTCCTTACTGGGGTAGGGGTGGAGCAAAAGAAAGGACTGGAGGAAAGGAAGCTGATGTTGACTGAACTCCTGTTGTACATTGGGCACCAAGCAACCCCATAAGGATGGTATCTGTTTTGTGGATGAAAAGGAAAAAAAGAAGAGGTTGAGGGAAATGTGCCAAGTCACGTAGCTGGAAGGTGATGGGGCTTTGCCACAAGGCATCTGGCACTTACAAACTGTCTCCATCCAATCCTCCAGGACATCTAATTCCTAGAAGTAGCACTTGCCTCCTAAGGAGCTCTGCTCTGGTCTCATACTGACCGGGGAAAGGCAGAGCGCAGCTGGCGTTGCCAGCTTTCTGGGTTTATTTCAATACTGTTCTCTGGCTCTTAATTAGGCAGCTCAGGGGTGAAAAGCTAATGTGGATGTAAGTAATGAGCAGGAGACCCGGTGTCACAGGCCGACCCCGGATGCAGGACAGAGTGACTCTGTAATTATGCCAGCCAGTGTTTACCAAGGGTCTCTTGTGTGTCGGGTCTGAAAACAACAGTCACAGCAACAACAATAAAAACAGCACTACCAACAATATCAACAGCCACGGCAACAATAGCAGCAGCAGCAGCAGCGGCGGAGGGCTCACGATGCACAGGCGGGGTAATGTGCTTAGCAGCTCGTTTGCTGTGAGAGGAGTGAGTGAACTCCTCTTTTTCGCTTTTCGGCTCCACCACGTGGTGTGCAGGATGGAACCGTGCCCCCTGCAGTGGGAGCACAGCCTCTTAACCATTAGGTCACCAAGGAAGGCCCAAGATGGCTCCTCTTTTTTTGCTGGTTGAGGAGATTGGTTCTCAGTGTCTGAGAAGTGAAACAAGTACCCCAACCCTGGACCCTCAGAATTGTTGTCTTCCTGTTTCTAGATGGTGTGGAAGGTGTTAAGTCACCGGGAAGGCCATGAATATGTGTTTTCTGAATGAAACACAGGGGGCACATGCTCTGATATACTGATTAGTGATGGAGCAGGCTCTTTGAAAACTCCAGGGGCAGTTGGTATCAGCACAATCACCTGCCTCTCAGCGGCCCCTCTGTTCCATGTCCTCCACACCATTCTCCGGCCCCAAGGCCTCCCCCAAGGGCTCATCACTCTGGCCTCCTTGCCCCACAGTACCTTATGCTCCAAAATTATGACTGCTTTAAACATACAGCTAAATATTTTCAGGCTAAATATTTCCCTGTTGTTGGAGGAGGGGAACTGGAATAAGAAGATTGATGTAATTTATACTAAGTTGTGAGTGACTACGAACCTGCCCATTACTGGCTGGTGAACATCTTTTAAAGAGAGCTGGTTATTCACCAGACAGCTCTCCCTGACAGGATTCTAGCTGTGTGACACTATAGGTTCTTCAGGGGCAGGCTAGTGGGGAGAGAGATCGCTCTCCCTAAGGGACTATTTCCTGAGAGGAGATAGGGCTTTATCCCCTCTTTCTGATTTCAGACAGCGTGTATTGGCACAGGGAGAGCTCTTGGAAAACCCTAAAGACACAGCACCTGTGTTATCGGCATGCCTCACCTTTTGAGACCCTTTCTTCAATGAGAAACCATTTTAATAATGCTGTAATTTCGTTACAGAATTTTATAATTAAATATCCTTAAAAGAAATGAGGTTGCAGGTCCCTATCTCTCAATTTATCACAGACTTAATGCCTCAAATTACACAGTGTTTAATCAAGAATGTATCCCCACTGTAACTCTGTGCAGGCCTTAGAGATATGAAGTGCTCTGAATTCATCATGAAGGCTGCTCTCTGTTCTTGAGATGTTATTTTGTTTACCAAGTCGCAAAATAAATGGTGGTTTCGTAGTCAGAAATAACAGGCTCTCCTTCATTTCTGCCTTCATCCCAGTCCCACGGGCTTCTTCTCTCATCCTCAGAGGTGAAGCCAATCGACAGCTCTCCAGAGGAAAGGTTTTCAGAATTGGCAGCTTCTTTTAAGGAGCAAGCGTTCTCCCCCTGCTGGTTGAGGGCAGCCAGTACGCAAGCATGCTGCAAAATCACGTTTTGGACGCCCTTCAAACTGTGATAGGAACACTTACTGTGTGCTACATGCAGCGCTAAGGGATATTAAGATGAGAAGCACCCTGGCTTCCCTGGTGGTCCAGGGATTAAGAATCCGCCTTGTAATGCAGGGAACGCCAGTTTGATCCCTAGACCGGGAAGATCCCACATGCCATGGGGCAGCTAAGCCCGTGCGCCACTACTGAGCCTGTATTCCAGAGCCCTTGAGCTGAACCTTCTGAGCCCACATACCCTAGAGCCATGCTTGGCAACAAGAAAAACCCCCACAATGGGAAGCTTGCATATGCAACTGGAGAGTAGACCCTGCTAGCCACAGCTAGAGAAAACCCGCGTGCAGCAACGAAGACCCAGTACTGCCAAAATAAATAATTTTTTTTTAAACTGAGAAGGACGAGGCCCTTGTTCTCAAAGAGCTTGGAGTCTAGGCAGAGAGACAAAATGTGCATATATACCTAATACAGAAAACAAAGTGTTAGCATCTGTTAATTGCAGGGTCATAGAGAAGGGAGAAATTACTCCGTCCACAGATATAAAGGAGGCTTCATGGTGGTGTTAGCATTTTGCTTGCATCCTGAAAAAGCACTGGAATTTCAGAAAGTGAGAGGGAGAGAAGGTCAACGTATGGAGTCCTAGAAGTTAGGCGTGAAAGATACACAAAGAATCATGGACTATAATCCTCTCGTTTTACGAGAGGAAAAAGGAGCTCAGAGAGTCCAGATGCCCCAGATATAAGAGGTGGAACAGAGACTGGAACCCATATCATTTCATTCCAACTCCAAGCTCGCCAAGCATTCCAGGCTGAGAGAGGAATGAAAGATGGGTTAGGAAGTGCCGGCCACATCAGGGGATGGAGAACGGAGTCTGGGTCTCAGTCACAATAAATTCAGTTTCATTTACTGAGGAAGTGAAATGGTCTGGCTAATTTCATTTCCTGATTAGATGGAAGTTCAATAGAAAGGCTGTATTGTTAGAAATGTTGCTTTTTGAAAATTTTCTAAAGTTTTTGTTTCACTTTTCTGCCTTAGCAAGTAAAGTCAGCAAATCATCCGCTGATAATCCTGGGTCTTGCAGGATCTCACAATGCTTTAGATGTAGACAGCATACAGGATTATAGAATAGATCCTTGGAGGATTTTTTAAAAAATATTTAGTAGCAATATATTTGCCTGTCATTTGTCTCTTTATCATTAAACATAGTATTTAGATTTCTTTATCAGAAAAAATCTGATTGGGTGAGTATCCTGGCTTACTTTGCTCTGGATAATAGAGGTTTTGCTACATTATTTAAGGTGATTCCTGCTGATCCCCGATGCAGCTCTGTCCTCACCCTTGCAGGGCTGTGGCAGGCAGCAAGGTTTCTGAGAGGAGTCACACAGACTTCCCATGCTTGCTTTGGAAGGGAGCAGCAGGATATTCCATTGATTATACTGCCTGGCTCATGCCCAAAGTCTCCCCGCTGGTAACTCCTGGAAAAGTATGAGCAGTGGCCTTGTCTAAATGGGAGCCTTGTGGGATTTGGCTCCAGCCTGGGTTTGTCGCCAGCCTCGCAGATGGCGCTCAATGGTCCCCACCTCTTGATATTCATGCCCTGTGTAGCGCCCTCCTATATACCAGGATTGATCTGGGTAACCACTAAAATGCAGCATAATTGAGAGCATGTCACTTCCTGGTTAGGTTACAAAAAGGCATTGCAGTTTTCATCTTGATGACCCTCTTTTTCTCTCAAATTGCTTGCTCTGGGGAAGCCAGATGCCACGGCATGAGCATCACTAGGGAGAGGTCCATGAACTGAGACCTCCAGCCAACAGCCATGTGAGTGAGTCTGGGGGCAGAGACTCCAACTGCAGTCAAGCCTTCAGAGGACTGCTGCCCCCCAACAACTTTTAAAAAAAATTAATTTATTTTTAATTGAAGGATAATTGCTTTGCAATATTACTTTGGTTTTTGCCATGCAACAACATGAATTATCCATAGAAAGTTAGGACCAAACTAGATAGCATATTAAAAAAGCAGAGACATTACTTTGCCAACAAAGGTCCATCTAGTCAAGGCTATGGTTTTTCCAGTGGTCATGTATGGAAGTGAGAGTTGGACTGTGAAGAAAGCTGAGTGCCGAAGAACTGATGCTTTTGAACTGTGGTGTTGGAGAAGACTCTTGAGAGTCCCTTGGACTCCAAGGAGATCCAACCAGTCCATCCTAAAGGAGATCAGTCCTGGGTGTTCATTGGAAGGACTGATGTTAAAGCTGAAACTCCAATACTTTGGCCACCTCATGCGAAGAGTTGACTCATTGGAAAAGACCCTGATGCTGGGAGGGATTGGGGGCAGGAGAGAAGGGGACGACAGAGGATGAGATGTTTGGACGGCATCACCAACTTGATGGACATGAGTCTGGGTGAACTCCGGGAGCTGGTGATGGACAGGGAGGCCTGGTGTGCTGTGATTCATGGGGTCTCAAAGAGTCGGACATGACTGAGCGACTGAACTGAACTAAACTGACACATATGTCCCTTCCCTCTTGAACCTCCCTCCCGCCTCCGACCCTTTCTCACCCATCTAGATGGCTGTAGCGCCCTGGTTTGAGTTCCCTGATTCATAGAGCAGGCTCCCATTGGCTATCTATTTTACATACGGTAGTGTACATGCTTCCTTGCTACTCTCTCCGTTCATCTCACCCTCTCCTTCTCCCCCGCCCATGTCCATAAGTCTGTTCTCTATTTCTTCACCTCCTTGCTGCCCTGCAAATGGTTCATCAGTACCATCTTTCTAGATTCCATATATATATGTGTGTTAATATATGATATTTGCTGTTTTCTTTCTGACTTACTTCATTCTGTATAATAAGTTCTAGTTGCCATTTCCTTCTCCAGTGCACGAAAGTGAAAAGTGAAAGTGAAGTCGTTCAGTCTTGTCCGACTCTTAGCGACCCCATGGACTGCAGCCTACCAGGCTCCTCCATCCATGAGATTGTCCAGGCAAGAGTCCTGGAGTGGGGTGTCATTGCCTTCTCCTACATATGAGACTACTGGCCCCTAATAAGTTCTAGGTTCATCCACCTCGTTAGAACATACTCAAATGCATTCCTTTTTATGCCTGAGTATGGCCTACATCTTGACTGTACCTTATGGGAGAGCCTGAGCCAACTGCCCAGATTTCTGACCCTTCAAAATTGTGTGAGATAATAAATATTTGTAACGGAAGTTTAGGCTAATTTGGTACTTGACAATAGATAGAGACTTCCTTGAGATGGGGGCTCTTAGGCATTGATCTTTCCCTGAACCCCGTCTGGGTAGCCAGAGGTAGCTGTGACATCCTGGAATCTTAAATTCAGAAGGGACCTCAGAGCTTCGATGTTAGTTCCCTCCTTTTACAGAAGGAAGAGCCCACCTTCGAAGAGGCTTTGTGTGGAGCCAGTTCAAGGCTAAAACTCAAAGGTCCTCTGTTTAGGGGTTCCTCCTTTTCTTTCCATATTCCATTCCTGGCACGCAGTCAGACTTCCTGTTCACTGTTTCATTCACCAAAGATTTGTTATGTGCTAGGTCTGTGTTAGGCCCTGGTATATAGTAGAGACTCTGGGCTTATGTCAAAAGTTATCATTTGAGTAACACATAATTATTGTAATGGATGTGTGCTGAATGACCGAATAAGGCTGGATTCAATCTTGCCAGGAATGTCCTTGGTCTTCATTGTCACTCTGTGTAAAAGACGGTTTTGGGCTGGTGTGCAATATGGAATCTTAGATTAACACATAGACCCTTAGAATTTTAGAACTAGAAAGGATTTTGGCAGGTGAGTGATGCTGAAGTTTTCAAGTGATAGTGGACTCCTTTGAAAATCAGAAGAATCTATTGGCCCCTTTAGTCTCATGTGTAGGAGAAGGCAATGAAACCCCACTCCAGTACTCTTGCCTGGACAATCTCATGGATGGAGGAGCCTGGTAGGCTGCAGTCCATGGGATCGCTAAGAGTCGGACAAGACTGAACGACTTCACTTTCACTTTTCACTTTCGTGCACTGGAGAAGGAAATGGCAACCCACTCCAGTGTTCTTGCCTGGAGAATCCCAGGGACGGGGGAGCCTAGTGGCCTGCCATCTATGGGGTCGCAAAGAGTCGGACACGACTGATGTGACTTAGCAGCAGTAGCAATCTCATGTGTAAAACACTCTGCATGTAAAATTTGGGGAATTCCTAGAACATTTGAAGCCCATCCATGGACTTCCTAGGGATCCATAGACCAAGGACCTCTGATCTGATCTAATCTCCTGCCATTTTTGGTGAGAAACCTGAGACCCAAAGAAGGGAAGTAACTTGCCCCACATCACCCAGCAATTCAGTAGCAAAGTCTGTACTTGAACCAGGTGTCCTGAAACCTTGTCAGCTTTCCTCTGCCATAGAGCCTCGACTTACAGGAAGCACACAGGGAGCGAGGAAACCAATTCCAGCCTCTAAAACACAGACCCTCAGGAAATCACACACACGCACATATTTATTTTCTGTTAGTATCTCTTGGGGACAGGTAGAGTGGCTTAAACAGCCAACTCTGTCTCCAGCACTAGACTAAAATGCATCAGTGGGTGCTTCCTAAAATTGGCAATTGGAAATCCTTAGAGAGGGGACTGACAGCCCCAGGGAGTGTCTAGGATGGAGGAGTATGGAGGAAAGTCTGGTGATGGGGGTAGACAGCAGCGGAAGCCCCAGGGACAGTCAGCTTCCCTTGACCCACAGCTGATCCCAGGCACTCGGGGGCATCTCTGTGGACTGGACCGTCCACATTTAGATGGGAACTGGCTTCTCACTATCATGCAGAGGAGCTGCTTTGCGTAATATTGAGGAGAGGGGCTCTGGTGCCAGCCTGCCTGGGTGCAGAGTCATGTCTGGCTACTTTATCTGTGCCGTCTTGTCCACTAGCTAACTTCTATACCTAATCTGTAAAATGCAGACCACAAGTGCCCTAATACCACAGGCTTGTTGTGACGCTCAAATGAGTTAATTTTTGTAAAGTGCTTAGAACAGAGCCTGACCTATAAGAAGGGCCATGTAAATGTATGATCATTCAGGGCATAAAATCCATACTTCTTTGGACATCAGTTTTCCTCTGCTGGGTCCTTCTGAACAGAAAGCACTAAACTTAAAAAAAGTTACATTTAAAAAGTCAACTTTATTGAAGTATAAATTGTCTACAATAAATACACCTGTGGCAGGTGTACATTTAGATGGATTTCTATACTTGTGCACCTACCATCGTGGTCAGGATACAGCGGCTCCATCAACCCCAAGGCTTCCTTGTCCCTCAT
Source organism: Aepyceros melampus (assembly GCA_006408695.1). Classification (NCBI taxonomy): domain Eukaryota; kingdom Metazoa; phylum Chordata; class Mammalia; order Artiodactyla; family Bovidae; genus Aepyceros; species Aepyceros melampus. Next base: position 170,972 of record SJXQ01002035.1, on the reverse strand, counting down.
CCTAGTCAGCCCCCTCCCCCAGCGCCAGATCACTGTGAGCTTAACCACCAAAGAATATGATGGCACATTTCTATCAGTGAGTGGGTATCGAGCTGCCAAAATGTTCCCAGTGTATAGATGTGTTCACTTTTATATGTGTCCTATTGTTAATCTGTATCATGCACACTAGAAAAGCTGTTTCTGTTATTTTTAGATTTCAAAAATAGGAGAAATTATTATAAAAGTAGATAAAATATGAATAATTAGTGAATATGATAGTTTTTTTATGCAGTTCTTGAAATTGTTCTATAAATTTGATATTATATCAAATTAAAAAGTGACAAAAAATAAACTCAACATACATAGCAGTAAACAGACCTACTGTGGTGTCCTGGGAGCACTGCTCCTTCTCAGAAGCCCCAGGAGGTTCACTAAGCCTGCCCAATCCCAGGCCCCACAGCTGGAAGGCGGTCAGAACTCCAAGGGTGGCTTTTTGCATCTGCCTGGCACCTAGTGAAGGGGCCAGGGCTCCTCAGGGTCATAGAACCTTGGCAGGGGAGCGTCCCCCAGCTGGCTGAGGCCATAGAGGCCTTTCGGGTAAAATGAGCTGTGTTTGAATCTGGGAAGCAAAGAGCTGGCTCAAGTTGGCAGGGCCAATGTGTGTGCAAAAATTCTTGTATTCATAAATCTCTGTATACGTATGAAGGCTCAAAGCATCCACATCCTTTAGGAATGAGGCAGCTGAAAAGTGAATAAACATAAATATGATAGAAATGTAATATAAAGCATCAGCTAATTATTAGACCACCTGAGATGCTACTATTATTACTACAAATACTACTTTTACTGCTGCTGTTACTGCTGCTACTAGGATGACTGCTAGCTAGGATGACCATCCACCCTGGTGAGACTGTCCCAGTTTAAGCACTGAAAGCCCTCTATCCCAGGAAGCCCCTCAGTTCTGGGCAAACCAAGGTGGTTGTTCACCTGAGAGTCTGTTACTAGTTTCCCGATTGCCACAGCCCCTTTAACCATCACCGGGTTAGCCCACTCAGGCTGCAGTAAGGAAATTATATAGATGGAGAGGCTTAAATGACAGAAATTTATTTCTAATAGTTCTGGGGGCTAGAAGTCCAAGATCAAGGTCTGGCTGACTCGGTTTCTGGTAAGAGCTCTTTTCCTGGCTTGCAAAGGGCCACTTTGTAGCTATGTTCTCCCTGGCCTTTCTCCTGTGTGTGCATGGTAAGAAGGGGAGCTCTCTGGAATGTCCTTTTATAAGGACATCAAACCCTTCAGGCTGGAGTCCCACTCTTATGACCTCATTTAACCTTAATTTCTTTTGTAAAGGCTCTGTCTTCAAATGCAATCACAGTGAGTTTAGGGCTTCAACACAGGCATTTTGGCGGAGACCATCCACCATCCAGTCTGACCATTACCCTCACAGCCATAACTCTGTAGGCCAGTCCTTTCCGCTCTTAACTTTGGCCATGCCTGCCCCCTCTTGGGACAGCTCCTCACTCCAGGCATTCCCCTGCCTTTACCTCCTTCCTTTACTACTCCTGAAAAATGCTCTGTGTCTTTGAGCGTGCTTTTCCTTGTCTGCTTGCCTTGGCCGAGGGAAATCTGGCTTTTGTAGGAGCTGGATCTGTGAGCCCAGAAGAGGAACTTCCTAGGACCATCTCAAAGCAGCAGCCTATTCCCCTTTACACACCCTCCCAGCCTCCCTGTTCTCGAGATCGTCATGACACTGGCCATCTGAGCAGTAGGCAGCCCACTGGATGCATGAAGGGCTGAATGGGAGGGGGGCTCACGCAGGTTAATGAGGCTCAGGCTGCTGGTCTTCCTGGAGGTCGCCGTCACCCCGAGTTGTGCCCCTGAGCCCTGTGCTGGCCTCTTCCTGTCGCCGGGACATCATTAGAAATGTTAATTATTAATTATCACTAAAAGCTCTTTTTGCTGCATTGCTGTTCTCCATCACTCTCTCTAGCTCCCTTTCCTCCCATGTCTCTCTGTAACTGAATCCTGGTTCCTGGGTCTCCTGTCATTTTAAAATCTTTTTCCTAAGAACCTCTCACCTGCAGGCTGCAGAGTTGGGGTGTTTGGGAGCAGGGGCACCCCAGAAAAGGCACCTAGACACATCCTTTTGCTGTATCATTCTGGTCAGAGCACCACTTCCTTCTCTCAAACCACTGAGGATTCAAGGACATAGAAACTGGGGAGAACCTGGGCAGGAACTGGGTTCTGATGTTGTGACGTGTGTTTAGTGAAGCTAAGAAACTCTCCTTCTTCCCACTCTCTCTATACTTCAGTTCAGGTGCTAAGGCCCAGTTTTCCTGACACGCTGTGAGGGAGCCACCTAAAAAGATGTAATTTGAAGGAATCCCTGCAAGGATCACTCCACCAGAAATGTCTCCAGCATCCTGTTCTGGGGCCACACTTGTACTATTGGGCAGGCAGCTGGGTGAAGGGAGGAGCACTGGGGGTCTCAGAGTTGCCGCTGCCTGCTCTGCGGGCTTGAGTCACCTCTTTTCATCTCAGGCCACAAAGGTCAGTGAAAAGAACAGGGTTTTGGAATCAGCAGACTTAGGTTTGTATCCCTGCTCTGCTTTGTGCTTGCTGTGCGGCCTTGGACAACTTACATGACCTCTCTGAGCCTCATTGTTAAAACATGGCAGTCGTCTCTCCCTCACTGAGTTATTGGTGGATTTAATGAGATCATGACCTCTAGCTGCGAGCCTGACATACTGAGGGGCTTAATAAATGTTCATGTCTTATGTATAAAAAAGAGATGAAAATTCCTGCCCCGCTTATGTGACAGAACTGGGAGGATTGAATTTCTGAGCATTTGCTCTGTGCCAGTCACTATTCTATAAATGCTTTATACATATTAATTCATTTACTCCTCAGAACGGCTCCATGACACAGACACTATTTTATTCTTAGTTATGAAAGAGATAAGTCAGGTAAAGAAAAGCTAAGTAACTTACCTGAGGTCATGTGCTAGTAAGTAAAAAAGCTTGGAAGTTTTTAGGTGTTTAGGGACTAGAACTGTGTTGTCCAATAATAATGTTGCCATTTGCCAGTTACGATTATTTGAGCTCTTGCGATGTGGCTAGCCTGAACTGAGATGTACTTTAATTGTAAATTATAACCCCAATTTCAAAGACAATAAGACAAGAGAAAGACAATGAAAACAGTCCATTAATAATTTTATATTGATTATATGTTAAAATGGTAGAATTTTAGGTATATATTGAATTAAATAAAATATGTTATTAAAATTAAATTTACTGGATGTTTTTTCCTATTTTCAGTGTGATTACTAGACAATTTAAAATGCCATAGTGGCTCACATTGTATTTCTCTGGGGCTGGGTGGCCTAAGACCCCCGCTCATAGTCACCCACTATATGTCTCCAACAGTGAATATGTGAAATACTGAAGTGCTAGATTCTGACCAATAGACGCCACCTGCTCCTCAGTGCAGGTGGATAGGGTTTTGTCAATATCAGGAGTCCCTTTATTAAGGTGTGGGCACCTCTGAGAGAAGGGGTTCTCCACCCCCCACCCCTGACCCCCTCCAGTCCAGGAGGAGTCTAGCAGACTGAGTCTTTGATTTTGAGGCTTTACTCACCTCCCTACTGCCCAAACTGGAGGGAGCAGTGACAGAAAAGAGCTTATCCAAGGCCAGTTTTGCTTCTCAGTTCTCCTGGTGTGGGGTGGGGATTCACACCTAGTTCCACAACATCCCGACCAGCTGCTTAGAGACCCCAGTGGTGGGAGTGGAAGGAAGACAGGCTTGGGTGGTGCCCTTCTCCTTGAGCTCACCTCTGACCTAATGCCTGTGGGTTTTCTGGCCAGTCCTTATGTGTGTAGCTCCAGGGACAGGGAACCCAGGGCCCCTGTCTGCCCACTGGTGGAAGCTTTTATGTTTCAGAAAAGTCTTCTTTTTACTGATCCTCCCTTTACATGATGCTTCAGTTCCATAGATAGCTCCTGGTTCTGTTTTCTGGAATTGTACTTCTCAGTATTCCAGAAAATATGGCGTGGAGCTCAGTGTCCCCCTAAGACCCACTGAATCAAAATCTTCAAGGAGTAGGACTCAGGAACTTGCATCTCTGTCTGTCTGTCTGTTTCTTCCTTTCCACCTTTTCTCTCTCTCTCTATTTCTACTACATCTTCCGCTTCCTCTCCCTTCTCCTTCTCTCTCTCTTCCTTCTCTTATACACATAAACTCAGACACACTCAGTGCTGCAAGAACCAGACTCACAAGCAGGGGCTCTCACCTTGGTATCACAGTGTCCAAGGGTGTGACCTGTTGTGACATATGCTGCCAGTAATTTTTCCTAAAAATATAGTGGGGGAAATTTTGCAAATTATTGACTTCTTAAATTGAATTGTACAGATTCAAAATTAAAAGACACGCCTTGGAAGAAAAGTTATGACCAACCTAGATAGCATATTCAAAAGCAGAGACATTACTTTGCTGACTAAGGTCCGTCTAGTCAAGGCTATGGCTTTTCCAGTAGTCATGTATGGATGTGAGAGTTGGATTGTGAAGAAGGCTGAGCGCCGAAGAATTGATGCTTTTGAACTGTGGTGTTGGAGAAGACTCTTGAGAGTCCCTTGGACTGCAAGGAGATCCAAGCAGTCCATTCTGAAGGAGATTAACCCTGGGATTTCTTTGGAAGGAATGATGCTAAAGCTGAAGCTCCAGTACTTTGGCCACCTCACGCGAAGAGTTGACTCATTTGAAAAGACCCTGATGCTGGGAGGGATTGGGGGCAGGAGGAGAAGGGGACGACAGAGGATGAGATGGCTGGAAGGCATCACAGACTCGATGGACGTGAGTCTGAGTGAACTGCGGGAGATGGTGATGGACAGGGAGAGCGGGCGTGCTGCGATTCATGGGGTCTCAAAGAGTCGGACACAACTGAGCGACTGAACTGAACTGAACTGAAGATTACTCCTATAATAGTGTTGCCTTTACTCTTGGCTTTCTGGACACTTTCTTGGTTAGAGGAGAGGAATGTGGTGTTATGAACGTTCACATGAATCCTAGGAGAGTTAAGAACCATTACTGGCTTCATTTTACCAATGAAGAAACTGAGAAGAGAGGTTAGGTCACTTGCTTGAGGTCACCCAGCTGACAAACGAATAAACCCGAACAAGATCTTGAACAGGTAGGTAGGTCTGTCTATTTCCATAGCCTCTAACTGTCTCATGACTATTGTCCATGAGGGCTGGGGAGACTCTATAATCCTTGTCCAGGAACCGAAGTCAGCGGATCCTGCCACTTCTCCATGAGTGATCCTTAGAATTGTAGAACACAGAGAACAAGGCAAAGTGAAGGAACAGGTTATTCCTCTTGGGACCTGGGACTCGGGACTCTGGCCCCAACCCTCATTGTGAGGTGTCCTTGAGCCCTGCTGGACCCTGTCGAGAATGTGTTTCCCTCACTGAGGATAGCCTGGAACCAAAGCCAGCTGCAAGGCCCACTCTGCCAACTTGCATGCCAAAATGTTACCCAATTCTTGGCTTTTAACATTTCAGCTCAAGGAAAGGCCATACTTGCCAGTGAGAAGTAGATAAGAGTCCAAGAGACCAAGAGCATCTTTGCACATGGTGGATTTGTTTATTCCCCGCCCTACTCAGGCTCCACCCCAGCAGGATGCCCCAGTCAGTACCTTCAGACCTGATGGTCTGTTAAACACACTCTTTTCTGGAGGATGAGGAAGCAGGAAGAGAAGCTGAGACATTTTCTTGACCACTGGACTCCTGCTGGAGGTTGACAAGTCACCACAACTAACGGACTTCGTTATGACAATGACAAGATATTGTTAAGTTCTCTACTTTCCTACAAGAATTGGGGGAGCTGAAAATGAGGCTCTGCCAGGGGAATGTGTTGGGCATGTGAACTTTATCTGTGCTGTGGGTCCCAGCAGACAAGTAGTGTTGGGAATGGCAGGTCCAGAGGTGTCCACCGAGGAAGTCCATAGCTTCCACGTGACAACCTGTCACTTGTCGGAAACAGCACTCTCATGCCCCTTGATTTGCTCCTTCTCCTGGACCCATGCTTTTCAGCTCCCCCAAGCCTTCCTGATGAACATGACTTTCAGCTCCTGCACCATCTGGCTGCTGCTCTCAGGAAATGCTCCAGTTTCTCAATGTCCTTCTTACCCTGTAATGCCCAGGGCTGAGTGTCGTGCTCCAGACAGGACTGACCAATTCTGAGCACATTGAGGTCTGTTATGATTACACCAGGGACACTGTACTTCCCTTGATGTAGCCAAGACTGTGTACACTTTGTGGCTCATGTATCAACTACATAACACAGTTGGACCAGGCTGAGCTAGCGGTCAATTTACAGAATAACAAACAAATGGGTCATTTTCTCGTGGACCACTGCCAAACCAGGTCTACCCCATCCGGTACTCGTGCAATTAATTTTTAACCTAAATGCAGGACTTTGCATTTCTCTCTTCTCATTCTATCATGTTGGTTTTAGCCCTGTGTTCCTTCCTGTTGAGGTCATTTCTTATTTCCATTCTGACATCTGTAGCGGTAACTAGTTGAGGTCATTGCTTATTTCCCTTCTGTCATCTTAAGTGGTAACTATGCTTTCTAGCTTTGCGCCTGCTGCAAACTTGATTAGAACACCTTGTACATTGTCTTCTGAGTCACAGGTAACAATGCCAGTGAGGTCAGTGCCAAGGACAGAGCTCTATGCAGGTCACTAGAGACCTCTGTGGGGTTGACACAGAAAAACTAATCAACATTCTTGACTGTGGTTGCTCATCCAGCTATGACTCCACTTCCTGTCCTCTGACCCAATTCTCATTTCCCCATCACATCCTCAAGGGCACCAGGTAAAGCATTTGTCAAATGCCAGGCTGAAATCAAGATGCATTGGGTTCATATCATCGCCTTGATCTGCTCTGTGAACAAGTGGAATTACTGCTGACATGTGATAGACAAGATCTGGGGGGTGGAAAGAAAAATAAGTGTATGAATGAGAATATGAGGATTCACTGTGGAAAATATGGAGAAGCCCCTTTAAAGTCGAAGGGTTAGTACAGTCACCTCTCCCACTATCAAGTATCATCTTGCTCCTGGAAATGTTCACACTGCTTTGTTATGACAGTCTATCACATATGGTAATAATTGCACATATTTTTATCTCTCCCATGAACCTCTGAATTTTTTTCTTTTTGCTCAAGCCATTTTTATATCTCTTGTTACTAAATATTTTCAAAAGTACATGCCTTAGGTCAGGGTCATGTTTTCATCATTGAATAAGAATGTATGAAAAGCACCCAGCCCAGAGCTCCACCCAATGCAGGCACTCAAAACATATGAGTTCCTTTTGCGTGTCCACAGCACATAGCTCAGGGCCTTACACTCAGTGAGTACTCAATAAATGTGTGGATGGATGCGTACCTGCCTGAATAGCTATCTCATATCTTCCTGGTATTCAGACTGACAGAGTGACAGACTAATCAGTGTGTGTCTGATTCATATCAACCAAAGCAACTTGACAAGAGGCTGCTTGTTAGACCAGAATGCAGCAGATTATTTTGCCCTGAGAACTACTGTCTGATTCCACCTGGAGGGAAGAGGTCCATGCGTGGCTGGAGGATGTTGACCAAACAGGCTTATTAAGTGTTTGTGTTCGGGGGCAGGAGTGGGACAGAGAGCCCCAGACAGCGCAAGGGCAAGGACTGGTGATGATCGCAAACAGCACCTTGAGAGAGGTCAGGGCTGCAGGAGAAGTAAAGCTCAGCTGGTCATCAGGTTTAAGGGGCAGGATGAAGCTTGGCTTGAGAGACAAGCCAAGAGGGCAGATGCCAAGTACGTGCTAGAAAAATCAAAGAGAAAAAGTGGGCATGCTCTGAGAGGGTCCAGGGCTTCTGTGGCAAAAGGGCCTGGTAAACCCAGAGCTCGCTGTGATTGGAGCCAGCTGCGTGGGGTCTGGGATGTTTTGGCCTGGTTGAAAGTTCCAGATCTGGGCAGGCTGCTATGACAGTTAAATGTATCAACATACACATTTTTCCTGCTCTGTATTGGAGAAACACTAGTACATATGCATTGCGCCAGTGCTCCCTTTTAAACACTCAGGCAGTCCTGGGTTCACATCCTAGCTCTGCCTCCTGTAGCTGTGTGATCTTCAGCCACTTGGTTTCTCTAAGCCTCAGTTTCCAAACCTGCAAACTGGGTATAATAATAATGTCTACGGTATGGTACTATTGGGAAGTTAAATTTAGCATATCTGAAATGCCTGGCAGATAACATGTAGTAAACGAAGTTATCAGTACTATGACCCTGGGCAAAATGCTCTTAAGTCCTCTGAGCCTCATTTTCATCATGAACATAAAAGTTGTAAGAACTGTGAGGATATGGAATGGAAACTATTTTTAAATGTGTGATATATTTGATAAGTGTAAAAATTCTTATTATTTACAGGATGCTTAGATAGCTTAGGAAAGACTTATTCCTTATACCCACCAAACCCAAGGATGTGTCATGAGTCAGGGATCCAGGGACAGTCTTCAGAGAGGACTGTGATGCCTTCAAAACTGCAAAATGTGAGCATCCTCAGACAACTTATCCTGCAGGGGAGAGAGCCCTTGGCTTTAATTGTATTTTCAAAGGGGTCCATAGTCTCCAAATGGTTAAGAAATACTGCCCTGGGATCATGAAACTTTGGGAAAACTATAGTTTCTTAATATTGCTGTCAACTCTAGATGTGTGTAGTTCCTTAGAGTGTGGAGAGAGAATCGAGTCAGCACTGTGGACAGCTGGAACAATTTCAGATATGGGTCCCTTTCCTTGTATCTCTCTCTAGCACCCAAAGAACCCAAGGTCTTACCTTGTCAGACCCTGCTTGTTTCCAGAAGCACTGCACCACGAGCCTGAGCTAGCTATTCATTCCGTCTAAATAGTCCTGCCTATTTGCAAAGGCCTCTCATGCTGATCCCAGAGTAATTTCAAACAAGTCAACGAGGTCATTTAGAGTCATGACCCTCATGTTGTCAGTGGTGCAAAGGGTTCAGGGATGCTGAGGAGAGTGGCCAACAGAGCAGAGTGAAATCAGCACTGTGAGCAGTCAGGACGAGAGTCAGAGAATATGAATTATACTCCAAGCTCTGCCTCTATGTGACTGATGGGACAGTTAATTCAAGGTCTCTGTTCAGCTACTACAGAGCACAGAGGGGTGAAGAAACAGAGCGCAGTAGGGGTTAAGCCCTTTGTCAGATGATGTAGCTGGTCCTGGCCACCTCTTTTTCTAAGAGACAAGGAAATTGAGGCATGAGGAGGGGAAGGAAAGACCTGCCTGAGGTCACATAGCTAGTAAAGTGGGTAGTCCATCCATCCATCATGCACTCAGTCGTGTCCGACTCTTTGCAACCCCATGGACTGTAGTCCACCAGGCTCCTCTGTCCATGGGATTTTCCAGGCAAGAATACTGGAGTGGGTTGCCATTTTCTCCTCTAAGGGATCCTCCTGTCCCTGGGATTGAACCTAGGTCTCCTGACTTGCGGGCAGATTCTTTACTGTGTAAGCCATCAAGGAGGCTGAAGTGGTGGTGCCAGGATTCAAATCTAGTAAGTCTGGTTCCATAATCCACTCCCTTAAACACTGCACCATATTCTCTCTCTAAGAGGAAAGCATCTCTGGCCCTGCCTCATTTGTGCATCTATCCAGGTCAGGGTCATTGCTGGGAGGAGTGCCTGGGCCTAGGCAGAATTTACGAATTCCTGGTTTGAATGTTGTATCTGGCCTCAGTTTCCTCACTTGTGAAGTAAGGCCTGTTTATGCCCTACTCTCTTACAAAATTATTTTATGCATCAAATGATCCTGGCCTTTGTACATGCAAAGGCTTTGTAAACACTGAGCATTACCCAATAAAAGACATCACCATCAGCATTATTGGTTGAGAGGCTCTGAGTGTCCCAGCTGCCTGGGGGTGATGCGCAGCCTGTGATTCTGCTGGAGCTGGTGGCTGGAGACCTCTCCACCTGATCCTCTAAGGCCCAGTCTCCTCCCTCACTACAACCTCGTTTTTCCTCAGAGGAAATCAGAGGAGGCATTTTGTCCTTTAGCTCAGAACTCAACCCAAATCCCAGGAGGAGAAGATGTGCCAAGGCACTGATCTGTTTTGCCAATGCTTTCTCCCAGGTGCCCTGGCCAGTTCCCAGTGCTGGCAGTGAACCATTGCCAACCTCCACTAGCCACTTGCTGCAGCTATAATCTCTTTGTTCTCATTTGCACTCTACCCCATAATACCCATGTGGGTCATAAGTAGGTATTGCGTTCCACTTCTGAGAAGACCAAACTCCAGGTCTGGGACATGGGGTGTAGGGAAAAGGAGTGAAAAAGAAAGAAGAATGAGGGGCGGTCTATGTCATGTTTCTGTAGTCTTTTCTTGCCCAGTTCCCACTATTTACAGCAACAGTTCTAGTCGAGCATCTGCCTGTTTGGCCAGCAGCTCTAAGGGCAACATCAAGGAAGAGGGCCTCCCATACCCCCTTTCGCTCAGTCTGAGCTGGAAGGGTTCTTGAGGTGGAAGTGGTTCCTGGTTGATTGAGGTTTAAAGGATGGAGAGAGGGGGTAGTTTTGGGGCAGGAAGCAAGGAGACTGATGTTGGGGCAGTAGCTCTAGGAGTCAGGCTGGGGGAGGGCTTCTGATGGGGGG
>SJXQ01002035.1:10693-159989 GCA_006408695.1 Aepyceros melampus | reverse complement strand
TGCACCACGTAGGTGTCCATGAGCTCCTTGTTACACAGTTGGGGAGACTGGGGCTCAAATAGGTGAAGTGATTTGACCAAGGTCGCGTGCATAATTGCAGAGCTAAAACTACAACTGGGTTTCAAGTTTGACCTGGAAGTAACTCCCAGTTCTGATGCTTAATAATTGTGTGACCTTGACCACCTTACTTAACCTTCCAAGCCTTGATTTTCCCCATCAGTAAAGTGGGGATGATAGTGTCGACCTTGCAGGGCTGTTCTGAGGCCTAAATGAGATCATCCTTGTCTTTTCTTCTTCACACATGTCCAGACTGGGCAAACTTGACATCTGAGGGGTCCCAAGGCTTAAAGTATTCATAATCTGGGTCATTTTGAATTTTGGTAAGTATCTGGGTAACAGATGCAACAAGGGATACAGATGTGTCAGAAATGTAGCAGGGAAATGTGGGCCTTCCCACTCACTGGTTCTGCTCTCCTCCTCGCCTTCTGCTGCTTCTCTCTGGTCACCACTTCGATGGTGTTCCTTCCTGCATCTCCTTCTATGATGACTCTTAACCATTGGGCTGCCCAGGTGGCGTTAGTGGTAAAGAACCCCCTGCCATTGCAGGAGACTTAGAAGATATGAGTTCAATCCCTGGGTCGGGAAGATCCCCTGGAGTAGGAAGTGCAGCTCATTTCAATATTATCCCCTGGAAAAATCCCTTGGACAGAGGAGCCTGGGTTACATCCCATAGGGTCTCAAAGCATGACTGAAATGACTCAGCCATCAAAAGAAGTACATTCATCATTATTTTGTTTTTAATGATTTTGTGTCTTAAAATGAAGAATCAATTATTCTTGATTTTAGAATCACAGCTCTCTCCTTGTCAATTTAATTCAGTGCTCATCCAGTAAGTATTTATTGAGCATGTAGAGTAGTGGTTATCACATTCACCTCACATGCAAAAGGTCCTTGGTTCAAAACCAGGTGGAAACATCTTTCCTTTTGGGTTTCCCTGATAGCTCAGTTGCCTGCAATGTGGGGACCCGAGTTCAGTCCCTGGGTTGGGACAATCCCCTGGAGAAGGGAAAGGCTACCCACTCCAGTATTCTGGCCTGGAGAATTCCATGAACTGTATAGACCATGGGGTTGCAAAGAGTCGGACACGGCTGAGCGACTTTCACTTTTTTTTTCCCCTACTTTCATTATGTGCTAGTCACTGTACCAGGAGCTGGGGCTATAGCAGTGAAAAAAATAGTTTAAATTCCCTGCTCACATGGAACTTATTTCTACAGGGGTGATTGCCCACCTCCACCCACACTAATCACTCAATGTATTTTGTTTCTATTTTTACCACTTTTCTTCCTTGACTGATTTTGTGTGTGTGTGTGACTCTGTGGTCTTCCATAAAGAGCAGTGCCCACCATGACTGCCATCCATTACCTGGTATAGCCAGACTTGGTTATAAAACAACACAAAAAGGGAAACAGACTAAGCAACAAAGCAAGTAACCTCCTCCGCAAGTCCTACCATGCTGTCTTCCAGGCCTGGAAGACCATTTCAGTTCAGCTAAATGAGCTGTCCACACGGCTCTCTCTTCCATTGTTCTGGAGAATTGGTGGGAGCAGGCTTCATGCCTGTATGTACCCAGTGCTGGGCACATACAGTAGAGGCTCAGGAAGATTTGTGAAGAAATGTGGGTGAGGATGGGACCAGGTACTCTAGGCATCTGCAAGATATCTGGTGAGCAGGTCTAGAGCAGACCTAATCCTTCACATGGGTGGATGAAGCAAGAGCCCTTTCCTCTTGTGGAGTCTCTCCTCCTAGGAAACCTAGCTATTAGCCTTCCCTGCAGCTGCTGAGTTTTACAAAGTCCTAGGGAGTGTCTGTGGGTAAGGGTAGGTCCTGCCTACCCCGAGATGCTCTTCACAAGAGCAAAGACAGAACAAGGGAAAGGAAGACTGTCTGTTGCTTGCACAGTAAGTGCCTATATAATCTGCTCAGGGTGGGGAACTGGGGTCTTATCCCTCTGAGCAGGAGATTAAAGGCCTGAACTTGTGATTGCGCTCGGCTGGGGACCTCTGCCATTCGCCCACAGGGAGCCGGGAGAGAGCAGAGAGCACAGCTGCCGCTGGAGAAAGTCAGCGTGGGGGACCGCCAGTGGCAGGCTGTTGAAAACAAATGGGGCAAAGAAACGCTTCTGATGCTATCGATCGGAGCTGATGTTTGCAGAACAGCCGGAAATGACTTACTTGCTTTCAAAACCAATAGGGAAACTGAAGTCAGTGAGCCTAGGACAGACCTGACTGAACCCTGCCCTTCTCCCATCCCTCCCGGAAATACCCGCACATCAATCAATGCACCAGAACATCATGGGAAACCTTGGCATGAGAGATGAAGGACTGGAACCCTCCCACCGCCCCTGCTCAGTCCTCGCCACTCTTATCCTCGAATGGCCACCAGCGTTAACATCTTCCTCAGTGTCCCGCTGGGCTGGCTGCTCCCACACCACCTCTGACCTCTGATCCCCTCTTGCCATTCTCATCAAGGCTCCCGCTGTGTGTAAGTCGAAATGTGGGTGAGCACCCTCCCATCCTAGGTCAGGTGAGACAGTGCTGGAGCTTTTATTGTTATCGTTGCTGGTTACTTAAAAGGAACTCCTAGTAAATTACCAAAACAAACCAGGAAAACAAAGTACAAAGGAAAAGAAAGTAAAAATGGATGAGTCTGCAGAGCAGGGACTTTTCAACCCAAGGTGACTCTAGACCAGCCCAGTGAGCACAGGGTTGAAAATGCAGGCCTCTTTTCTCTTGTCCTCTCCTCTTTTCCCTTCCCTTACTATGCCTTCTCTTCTCTTCTCTTTTTTCTCCCTTCTTCCCTCCTTTCCTTTTTTCCCTTCTTACCATCCTTCCTTCTTCTTCTTTTTTTTTTTTCTCCACCCTGTGTTAGTCCAGGTCTTCCAAGAAGCAGATGTCAAGATGGGATTAAGGGGGCATCAGTTCTATTGAGAGCATTACCTGTGGGAAAGAACATGAGGAGAGATTTGAAAGGAAGGTTGGAAGAAACAATGCAAGTCTGACCTGGAGTCAGAGAGGAAGCTCGACTGCCCTGCTATCTAGGGAAGGTTCAGCAAGGCTGTCGGGACATCCTCGAGTCTGGGTTGGCCACTGGAGGAGTCCATGTCTCTAGAAGATGCCTGCCGTGGCATCCATGCCGTGCTCTGTCATCAACTGGGAGCAGCTGTGGAAAGCAGGGTCTTGGTGTGAACTGGGCAGTGGGTTTCAGAGCCTAACCCTGGGAGACTTGGTCAGTCCTGCCTTTGCAGCTAGAGGTCTGTTTTGGCACATATTCACAGCCCCATGACCCTGTACAGTTTGGCATGCCTAAAGCCAAGTCACAGCCTGATTCTACACTTCAGTGGTCTCTTTCTCTAGGCTTCCTCTGGTATCCACACGGCTTCCTTCCTCTACAGGGCTTCTCCACTAGACCCTCTCTGGCTATTCCAGCTGGAGCTGCAACTTTCCATCCAACACCCCCTTGCCTCGTTCCCTGCTTCGTTTCCCCCCCAAGTTTTTACTGATGTCTAGCCTACCATACATTCTTCTCCTTTGTTGTGTTTATTGTCTCCCACCCCTACAAGAATGTTTCATGAGGGCAGGGATTTTTGCCTGTCTTTTTCAGTGTTGTAGCCTTAAGATCAAAATAATGTCTGGTACTTAATATTTGAATGAATGAATGAATGAAAGAATGGCTACTCTTCAGAGTAACCTTTGGGCTCAGTGGCTCCAGCAGCTGGGTGGACACAGAAAAAGGGCTGTCTTCTTTAGAGCCTGGGGTCTTCACATCACTTTCCAGGGTGGAAAGATAGGCACCGTGCTTCAGGGATGAGCATGGGGGTGAGCACTGGATAAACGCAGGTACTGGTCCCGGTGCCATCATCTACCAGCTGTGTGACCTTGAGCAAGGCACTTAACCTCTCTGAGCTGTAGCTCCTTCTTGGGTGAAATGAGGACAATGACCTACCACTTTTAGGATGGTTTTAGGGCTGAGAAGGTTCTGATTACATCCAAGCAGAGCTTGAAAAAGATTTTTCTATTTAAAAGTCAGCATCACCAGTGGTTTGTCAACAAACTCTTTCTTCAGTTGAGGAAGGATTTCAGCTCAGCCCACTTCCCCAAGCCCTTTGAGGCTGTTTCCCATGCTCTCACCCTCTGTCACCTCCCTCTCCCCAAAGGGAGGTAAAGTTTGGGAATTCCTGGGTCTCCATCATACTAATAGCTACCATTTCCTATGAGGCAATTGCTTTGCATACACTATGACATGACTTAGAATTCTCTGATGACAAGGACCACATATCTGTTCCCTGCTGTGCCCACAGGTCTGGCACTGAGTAGGTACTCAGTGAATATTTGTTAAATGATCACACCAACTGGATGGTTACTATTATTATCATCCCTACTATACAAATGTGGAGACCGAGGCTCGCCCATGGCCACAGAGCAAGTAAGTGGTAGAGCCAGGACTTAAACCCAAGCATGTGTGATCTCCAAACCTGAGAGGTTTCAGTTCTATGGTGCTGCCTGAAGAAGATGGTTCTTTTACATAATCCCCAGGGGAAGAGCCCAGGTTGCAGGCACAGACTCACGAAGGCCTCAGGACTCCTCCAGCCCCCTGTTTATAGGGAGTCTTAGGGCGTTCCTGTTTATAAGAAGTGTCAGCACTGGGGGACAACGCGGCCTCATGAACATCGTGCTCCAACCCATTGAGTTTCATTGCCAGCACGTTATTTTCCAGGTTGAATGAATCATCCTTGCCTGGCAGGTAGACCTCTCTTCAGATTTTTTTAGCTTCTTTTGAATTCTTGACAATGCTGAGTCATTCTTCGGCAGGACGTTGCCAATGTCGTGGCAGTTGGGACAGCTGATGTGGACCAAATGGCTTGGTTAACTAACCTATAGGTTTTCTTTCAACACAGCGCAGAGTTTAACCCTCTTCTAGGCAGTCTAAGAGAGGGGGTGGTTCTTTGATCTGGCAGAATGCTTTCCAAGTCTCAAGGGTGGGAGTAGGTAGTTGGAAGACAGAGGAGGGTATGTTTGCATATTTGCAAATGATAAAGTTTTTAACAGTTCAACTGGGCGGTTTGTGCTTGAAATAAGACTCAGGCATGCACACAAATACACAAACACTCTGTGATGAAAAACTTTATTGTACAAACAGCTGTGTTTGCTTGTAAATGAGGCAATTAAAACAGTGTTACATGTACATAAAGTGTTCCATAGTGAGGGTCAGCTCTGAGAATCAGGGGAAATCTGCTATGATGGGATACGGTGTTTGGGAGGTACCTCAAAGGCTGTTCTTTCTCAGAGTTCCCCTACCTTGTCCTACTATGACAGCTGTGATTTTTCATCATTGGTCACTTTAGAGGGTGTGGCACTGGGCCTTCCAATAAAGACAAAGTGTATAAATAAGTGATGAGAGAGCGATGACTTATTAACACACTGCTGCACAATAACACATCAGTCATTTTAGATGTCAAGCCAGCTGGTTGACAACTTGGAAAAGCTGGGAGAATACAGGTGAGAAGAAGGTAAATTTGGTTGTGCCTGCCCAATGTCTTTTTCCTAGATCTGGATTTTTATTAACATTTGGGAAACCATCCCACCTTTAATCTTTATCCATGGAATTTCAGTGGGCAGGTGACTAGGCTTACCCAGTCAGAGCACTGCATTTGACCACTGTAATTGGTTCAAAAACAGGCATGTAAGTGGAATCAAGCCAATAGGAGGCCCATCCTAGACTTTTCCTAGAGCTATTGGGACAGAGTTATATTCTTGGGGGTTATAGGCTATCCTCAATGGTGTAATAGGATTGCAGCATCTGGATGGGAGTGGAGGACATAATAACATAGAGAGAGGCTGTCTGAGAATAAAGACAGAGCAAAGTAGAATGGAGAGAAGAGAACAATATGTTCCTCAGGACTTCATTTGAGGTCCTGGATGACCTCATCCCTGAAGCCAGTTTACTCTTCAACTTTTTAAGCTGTATGATACAATAAACTGAAAAACTCATTGCCTCTAACTCCCCTACTCTTTTGCCTAAGTTGGTTACCCAAACTGAATCTTTACTGATATATTTTGCTAGTTTGCTGTTCTTCTCTTCCACCAGACTGTAAGTTTCCCTGCAAAGCAGGGATTGTTGTCTTACTCATCTTTGTACTTTCAGTATCTAGCAGAGTAGAACTTCAGTCCTGAACTGTAGCAGACAAAGGAAGGCGCTGCCAAGATAGTGCACTTTGAGCAAGCTGGTCCTGAACAAGAAGATGGTCTATTCTGTGAGGCAGGCTGAAGACACGTGTCTCTTTTCTGCAGAGACATGTGTCATTATGCAAGGGGATTGGAGGAAAACATACAAATGACATATGAAGAAGAGAATGGAAGTTGGTCCAAGAAAGATCCACAATGACTGTCAACAAGGAGTGGGTGGGTGCTAACGTTACCATCCAGAGATGAAATGAGGAATCGAAAGGGGGTTGGAAAGCCAGATAAAGCAAAAATTCACACACAGAAGTCAAAGCTGGCAAATAAGGGGGTGGTCACTAGATGAATTTTGGAGACAGGAGTCAATATCCATGGTTTGTCTTTTGATATAGAAGAACCTGCCTGCAATGCAGGAGATGTGGGTTTGAACCATGAGTCAAGAAGATGCCCTGGAGAAGAGAATGGCTACCCACTCCAGTATTCTTGCCTGGAGAATTCCATGGACAGAGGACCCTGGTGGGCTACCATCCGTGGGGTCACAGAGTCAGATGCGACTCCAGCATGCACATGTAGAGGTCAGCTTCATCCAAAGTGGGCAAAGGGGAATGGGTAGGGTTGAAACTGCTTTCAAGCTCAAGTCCATTTGCCTAACACACAATGAGGTCAAATAATACCAGAACATGGGAGTTTGGAGCAGAAAAAGCTTTACTGCAGAGCCCAGCAAGGCTCATGCCTTAAAAATCCCCAATTCTCCAAAAGCTTTCAATAAAGCCCTTTTCTGGGGAAAGTGAGGGAAGGGCATGGTTAATTGTTGCAAACTTCCTCTGGTGTCACATCACATCCTTTTTTCTTGAGGTCAAGTCACAGTCTAGTCACCATGTTTCTGTAAACCTCCACTGAAAGCAATGTAATTCTCTGTCTGACAAGAAAGGGCCAGGTCTAAAGGCTTGGGAGCACCTGTCCAGCGCCCAGTCTGGGTCCTCTCACCAGTGCCCAGGCCCAGCTGAAGAGGCAGATCTCAGCTGGCGGCATGTCCCCTCAGGGCCAGGTCCCTACACCCTGCCCAGTCATCATCACTGAGGGAGCCAGGCGCCCAGGACCCAGCTGGCCCTCAGGTTCCTCAGGCAGCCCAGACGGGGGCCTGGTCCCTGGGACCACCATTCACGGAGACTTCCGCTACCATTAGGTCTTTTGATGGGATGGGTGAGAGGTTTGCTTCTTCAGGGCCTAGGCCCGACCAGTGGGCGTCCATGGCGAGGGCTCTGGAGCTCTGTGGGACACAGCCCTCAGGCTGTCCCCGGCCCCCAGCTCACCCTCCAGCTGAGGTCAGAGGGCCTGGAGAGCCCCGAGGAGAAGGCTGCGATCTCCTCTCACCACAGTCTCTGCTCCCAGACCACTGCTAGGCTAACTGTCGGCAGAGCGGGACCTCTAATCCCAAGTGCTGATGGTCCTGCACTTGCCTTGCCCCTGTTACAAGAACACCGGGTGCCTTCCGGGAAGGCTGGACCCAGAACAGCTAACAGAGACAATATTCCCCATTTCTTCAGAAATATTTTAATCTGATGACAGAAGTTGTGGGTGCCTCTCTTCCAACTCTGCCTTTTACAGAGATGAATTAATTTGGGTGGGAGAGGCTAGGATGGGCTTTAGAGGCACTTCAGCATATCTTGGATTATCTCGTAATTACACAAAGCCCCAGACAGCAGCCTCTGTCCAGCTGCCCCCTCTTCCAAAGTGAGTCCAACTGGTCGTCTTTCTTATCCACCAACCAGAAGACACAGTGTCACCTTGCAAAGGAGTGCAGGACTCCGGATACCCAAACACTGCTGAGCCAGGAGCCAGCTTACTCTTTCATTGTCAGACTCCTTGAACCTGTTCCCAGGTCTCCGTCTCTGGGTGCAGTGCTCCAGAACAGGGGCTGGGAAGGTGTTCCCGTGGTTAGGTAAGCTGGACACTGAGCAAGTCTGAGCCTTTAGTGCTGCTGGAACAGAGACCAGCAGTCCATGACTGTCCTGTTTAGAAGTCTTAACTACATTCCCTGCTGCTGCTACTGCTGCTAAGTCACTTCAGCCGTGTCCGACTCTGTGCAACCCCATAGACGGCAGCCCACCAGGCTCCCCCGTCCCTGGGATTCTCCAGGCAAGAACACTGGAGTGGGTTGCCATTTCCTTCTCCAATGCATGAAAGTGAAAAGTGAAAGTGAAGTCGCTCAGTCGTGTCCAAACTCTTCGTGACCCCATGGACTGCAGCCTACCAGGCTTCTTTGTCCATGGGATTTTCCAGGCAAGAGTACCAGAGTGGGGTACCATCACCTTCTCTGAAGTACATTCCCTAGAAAATGTTTTTTAGTCTCCTTCCTTCTCTGTCCTGTGACTCCCCCAAATCCTTACTCTGGCACCAATCAGAAGCTGTGTAGCACATGGTATGTCAGCAAAGTCTTCCTTTCCTGCTTGCAACTTCGGGATTCCTGGCACGTTGGTCCCCCTCTCTATAGTGCCACCATGGGGAAAGGCTATATGACAGATTCAGAGGATGTCACTGATGAGCCAGGAGACTCAGGCTCTAATTACAGCATTTTCAGACCTTCAATCCTTGGCCTCGGGAAAGAGTCTTCTTTCTCTGAGCTTCAGCGGCTTGTTGATTACATGATTCTGGAAACTGATAAAGCGAATCTCTCTCTCTCAGCTGAGAAAGCTGAGCACTTGGCCTCCGTGTCTGGATCTTGCCTTGTGGGCTGCTTTCATCTCTTTGGGCTGACCCTTGCTCTAACCCCTGCTCTGTATATGCACCCTCTTAGCCACACCTTCCTGTAGACGCCTGGAGTTTTTAGTTGGGAAATCCAAAGTTGGCAATAATATTTAGAAGAGATCAAAATATTGGGCCACCAGAGACCAATAGGGGTTTCAATAAATGAAACTTAAGCATTTGAAAGATTCAAGTCCAATTCTCTTAGAAAAGTTCCGAAAATAAAGATTATCCACTTAAACACCCAAAGATAGCATTTACGAAAAAGGCACTTTGCTGGGAAATCAATCTTAATGTTGCCTTTCACAATTCCAAATCCCTTATGCTCTATTAAGAAGTGGCCCTTTAACCTCTCCTTGAGTCTCTCTTTACTGGCACCCTCCCCAAGTCAACCCAACCCACTGCTGCTTGGGGCTTGTCTTCTCTGTGATGACAATTATGGGAAAACTGGAGGATTAAGTGATGGTACTACCACTCTGCACTGGCATGGTTATCAGGAAGGAAACTGGTTATTTGGTTCCCATCTGTGAGCGATTATAGATGGGAGGAAAGATAGTGAGAGGAATGCAAAACTTCTAGCTCATATCCCAAACTCTGGGATTTTCTCTCAAATATCTTATGCAGAGAGTGGGCATTTAGAATCCTTTGCTTACCACTCATCCACATGCCTCTGAGTTTCCTTCCCCCCCTCCCCGCCCTCCACATACAAAAAAGGAAGCAAAACTTTCTGTCTGGATTAATTTGGGGGATAAGGTAGCTTAGAAGTTGGGAAAATAGCAAGAGATAAAGTGAACAATGATATTCCTTTCTTATCTGTGATCAGTTTTTTATTTCCATTACAGCAGCATTTGAAAAATAGACATATGTGAGAGGCTTAGTATTTATTCATTCTATGGCTTTTTCTCGGTAATCATGCAGGACTTGGGGTTCCCTTAGACTCATTCTGGGGCTCTACTGAGATCTCCTGCCTGCAGACTTGAAATGGCTATTCTAGAACAACAGTAACAAAAGATTGGCAGCATATACTGAGTGGTTCATACATGTCTGTCACTTTGCTAAGTGCTAAGTGCTTTACGTACATTCCATTTCATTCTCGTGACAACCTTATAAAATAGTTCCTTATAGTCTCAATTTTATAGAGAGGAAACATAGACTTAGGTAAAATAATTCACTCATACAGATAAGCCCACACAGATAGCAAGTGGCAGAGTCAGGATTTAGATTCACGTGTTTCTGATTCAAATCCGCATGCTTAATCACAGAAGTAGAATTTGGCATATACTGTTAATATTCTTTATAACTGGCTACTTTGAGTTTAGCTTTTCGTTTGTTCTGTAGATCCTGGCACATAGAGAAAGCTAAATAAATGCTTTATAATTAATTGATTGGTGGTAAGGGTTTAAAATTTTTTTTTCTTTCTTATATTTTACTACTTTCCAAATAGTGGCATTTTAACTTCTGTTGAAGGAAGATTTTGGATGGCCTTGAGTGTAAAAACCAAGTATCATTGTAAGTTTTGGATTCCAAACAAGAATTGATAGATAGATGTCAGAGAATGAATTGAACTTGGATACCTGACTTTTTTTTCAGTACTTTTCAAAAATATTAATTTATTTATTTTAATTGGAGGATAATTACTTTACAATATTGAGATGGTTTTTGCCATACATCAACATAAATCAGCTACAGGGATATCTGACTCTTGATGTAATTAGGGAGCTTGATGAAGATTATTTTGTTTACAAACCATGAGTCATCAGTCCTATTTCCCAGGGCATTCAGCTAAGTTTCATCTTTATCATCATCACTGCCATTAATATCACCATAAACATTATCACTAGTGTATATTAACAGAGCTCATTATTCTTACAAGAAACTTTTCTATATTCTGGGGATAGATATATAGAGACATAATATAGGTCCTATCCTTGAGGAGCTTCTAATCCAATGGAGAAATATAGGAAAACATCAGTGTGAAGGTGTATGTAGCCTGGGCCTTCAGGAGAGAGTTTAGAGGAAAGAAGGAGCAGAGTTTGGACTTGGAAAATTCTAGACAAAGGGAACAACAAAGGGAGAGCGATGTTGGAGTGCAGTTTTTGAAAAAAAAAAAATCCATATTTAAAGAAATGTAAGAAGTAGAATTAAGGTAGTTTAAAAGTTGTAACCTATGTGGAATATACTTTATGCATTGTGAGGTAGTGATCTGACTTTGTTTTTCTCCACATAAATTGTTAATTGCCCCAAGGCAATTTAATTAATCACAATTCTTTCCTAAATAATTCAAAATAACATCTTATTCTTATAAACAAATTCCCTTAAATTCTTGGGCCTCATTCTGGATTCTGTTCCATTTCATTGTCCTTTTTCTCTATACCTGAACCAGTAGCACACTATTTATGTCTTGACATCTGGAAGACAAACCCCTGTCTTTTTTCTTCTTCAAAACAGTTATGGCTATTCTTGTACCATGACTTCTCTGTATGGATTCTTGTTTAGAACTTGCTAAATAAATTTCCTGAGAAATCATAGGGGGCATGAAGGGAATGCCAAGAGGCATAGAGGGAGTGTAATGGGCCATGAGGTTGGTAAAGTAGTTTGAAGGTCAAATAATGGAGGCTTAGATTGTCAAGCCAATACATACAGGGTCCACAGCACTTCTGGGCATTTCTAAAGAAGCTGAGCTAACTTCTGGCATCCTGGTCCCTTCCCTAAGAAGCTTGTCTGCCAAGTCTTGCACACAGACTGCCATAGACTAGCCAGAATACCCATGTTCCCAGAGCCCACACTGTGGGCTGGAGAGAGAGCCCAGCCTGTGTTAGAAGGCCAAAGCAAGGCTTGTTCGTTTTGCTTATTCAGAACTCAGAAGTGACCTGAATCTGAAACCCTAAGGCAGCTCCTTTCTCTCCATCCTCGTCTTTTCACTGCCTCTGCCCCTTTTCACATGCAGCCCTCCCTGGCTGCCATCTGTCACAGTTACAGATGATTGGACAAGGATAAGGAGAGAGAGTCAGCCGCTCATTGTGTCTTCCCCAGAGAACTAATGTCAGCCCTGGATCAGAAATCACGGGAAGCAACCCTGGCCTTTGGGTGAGGCGAGGGAGAACGAGAGCCCTTCGAGCAAGCCTCTGAGGACGGGATGCCCTCTCATCCATCCCGTTCCATTAGCTGCAAGACAGAGACATGTGCACAGGGAAGTGCTTTCTTCTGCTTGCCTCTTCGGTTCCTCTTCTTTTTGTTTATTTCTTCATCCAACAAGTATGTATTGAATACGTGTTATGTGTCAGTCCTAGGTAAACAATGTGAACAAAACAGACTTGGTTTTTGTTCTCATGGAACTTATAGTTTGGTGGGGCTGACAACCAGCAACTAACAAACACACAGATACTTCTTTTCTCCTCTGCCCTTCTCTCCGCCATGCACAGCTCTCCCCCTGGAAGCCTCTTTCCAGAAGTGGGTAGAGAAGGGTGGGGATGATATATCTGCATAAAAAGACTCTAAATGCACCAGCCTGGTGCCCGTGGAGTGGGAGCAAAATGATTGATTGTTATGTATAAGAGGCAGTCTAGAAGGGTCTTAAAAATCTTACCTAGGTTCCCACTTTTTCTGACCCTATCAAGCACTTCCTATCTCTATTTTGAGGGTCAGATAAATGTCTCGTGTCTGAATAACATCCCTCACTGAATGACACGAGCTATAGAAGGATGGAGGAGTTTCCTGCTCTATGCCAGGGAGGGGAGAATGGCAAACACATTCTACACCCAAAGGTGACGGGGAGGAGGACAGAATATTCAGACAGAGATGCTGGCTTAGCAGAGGCAATCTGCAAAACACATCCTTCCCAGAGGGGTTCCTGGTGTTGGTGAACATGATGTGATGTGGATGATTGAAATTCTGGACCAGTTCTGCAGCCAGACTAATACGAGAGCAAGGAATACATGAAAAAGGGAAAGAGCAGTGATGTGGCCTTGAACACAAAGCACAGGCAATCTCATGGAGAAGATGGAGGGGGAAGGAGCAAGGTAGACCCATGACGAGGAGTGCCAGAGAGTTGCTAATCAGGAGGGAAATTATGAAGAACTTTGGGCTGCTCTCCAGAAATCCAAAGATGGAAACCTTTTAATACTTTAACAGAGGTGCATGGAATTTGTTGAAAAACAAGTAGCAAACTATAAGTGTAGCCTTGGGAAAGTTCATGGGGTATCAGTCTACATTTATAAATAAATTAGCTGTGTTGGGGAAGATGGGTTGGGATGCTGAAAGTGGAATTTAATGATTTCGAATGGTTTTTCCACCTTTAACAACATGGATTCTGTTTTATCTCCATTGTGCCCATGTGCCTAGAAATGTGTAGAAGAAAGGTGTTTTTTTTTTTTTTTTTTAAGTTTACTTTGTGTGGGGGGGAGTCTATAGGCTCTTTGAGAACAATAGGTATCTTTCTAGGAAATGGCATAAAATTTTATTGGATAAATGAAGGATGAATGAATGAGGCAAAAATAAAACTTATGAAAAGTTTTCCCTTACCAAGGAACCTACTACTAGGTTGGAGGGGCCAGGTAATACACCTGAAATAGTTACAGTCTGCTAGGCAATCTATTCAACCTCTAGTCTGACTCTACTCCCCACTTCTAGGGTACTGCAGACAGATCCATGGTGCTGAAGGTAGGACTATAATGAGGTGAATGCACTTTCTAATTCAGGGTTCACTGACTCATTCACCCCACAAACATTCACTGAAGGCCTATTTTGTTCAGGCAGCATCTAGGTACTGTAGGGAAGAAGAAATCTTTGAATATTTTAAAGTTGAAGATAACCTTAGGGGAAACAACGGAAACTATTACAACATAGGTTTCCAAGAAAAAGAGGAAAGAAAATACAAAAGAAAGAAAATTTCAGTTTATAAAGTTGAATTCAAAAAGATTAGGAGACTTTCCATAATAGAGACCATTTATTGAGTGCCTACTATAAACCATACATACTTTTTTTCAAAATACTTTTCTAAGACAGGAGCCCAAAGAGGGTATGGGTCCCAAGTTATATGGCTTCTAAATAAGAGCAGGATCAAGACCCATACCTGTTTTCCTCTAAAGCTTGAGGTCTTTCTAAATTCTCATGACTCCCTCTGTTAGGCCACTATAGAGGAAGGAACATTTCAATCTGCATGCACACAGCTTACTCGAGCTTATGAGGGAAAGGCCAGCACCTCTGCTCCTCTTCCTCCTCTAAGGATCTCCTTACCATCTTGACCCTGGAACAGCACCAATTGGTGGTAAGAGGGAGCAGAGAGTTCCCAGAATTATTTGAGATGTGTGAAGTGTATTGGATGGAGACTTTCAATAGGATAATAGTTTCTCAACTCAAATAAGCCTAATCAAAACGGTAGGTAGTTAACTCACTAAGATGAAGAAGTCTAGGTATAGGCATAGATCCAACTTCAGATACAGGCTCAGGGGTGAGGAGGGGAGAGGAAGAGGAAAGGATGCTTATTGCATGAGGTCATCATGACTCTGTCCCTTCCTCCAGCCCTCTTTCTTCACTTTGCTTTATTCTGAAGACAGGTTCTCATTTGATGACAAGATGGCTGCCAGGATGCCCCAAATCACACCCTCTCTGGTTAGCAGTACCAGCAGTAAGGTACCTCCTCTCTCCCAGTTTCCATGCATCAACAGGGCAGATTCTGATTGGCTCTGCTTAGGTCATGTGCACATAATCTTGTTGACAGCCTGAGTCTCATGGCTTCACCTGAGAGTAGGAGGGCAAGCAGGGCAAGAGAACGGTGGCCCGAAAGATGTCATCTGAAGTGAGGGAGCACCTTCCTGAAGAGCCAGAAGAAGGATGGTGGGGAATCAGACTGGACAATAAAAATGTCAAGTAGAAACACATGGCCCTAGGCAGTTAGGTCAGGGGCTCTTATCTCCTGAGTGGGATGTGGGGAGGCTGTGGGAAGTAGGCTCAGGAAAGGTGAACAGCCCTACTCAATGAACTCTTTGGGACAAAAAGCAATTCTGGTTCCAAAAAAAACAAAAAGAATCCTCTGTTTTTACTTGCAGAGCTCATTTTTGTAAGACAGAAGATAGAGCCTATCCACAAAAATAATAACCGCAATCTTTATTCAATTCTCTGCAGTTTACCAAAGTCTGTCTTACAGTCTCCTCAGAGCCTCATAGCAACTCTGGTAGGCAGTGAGGACACGTGTTATTTCCCTATTTTACAGTCAAGGAAACTGAGACTCTGTGATGCTAAGTAAATCTGTCCAAGGTCACTCAGTTAAGTTGCAGAGTTGTGACTGTCAACCAGCTCCCCAGCATATAGAATTAATTAAAGTCCTTTGGGGGGAAAAAAAAATCTCCATAACAAGATTGGTAAGGGATGAGGAGAAATCTCATTGGCCAGGCAAAAAGCTGCAGAGGGAACAGATCTGCCAATTGGAAAGGCAAAAACAGAAAGCTTAGTCCGATCACCCAAGAGAAGGACAAAGAAATAGCCAGAATTTATAGGTGTGAGAAGAGAAAAATCAAAGAAAGGAATGAGATGGAACCTGCAAAACACATAAAAGGAAAGAGAAAAGCATTCTTTAAAATACTCTAGGAACAAGAGGAAGATAAGGGAGAATGCTTCTTCTTAATAGATGATGAGCGAAAGCTGATAATAGATGACACCAGAAATGCATAGGTTTTTAATGCTTTATTCCTCGGGTAGCTGCAACAGACTGCATACAGACTAGAAGGCTAAGAAAAAACAATTGGGGAGTAAAAACTGAAGGGAAAGAGCTCACGAATATCCAAAGATCTGGGATCATGATGGACAAGCAACTTAGACCATCAAGGCCCCACCCCTCACTTTACAAACAATAAAACTGAAAATCAGTGATTGCGGAGTGGTCTGCCCAAGGTTGAATGCTGAAGCTGAAACTCCAATACTTTGGCCACCTGACGTGGAGAGCTGACTCATTTGAAAAGACCCTGATGCTGGGAAAGATTGATGGCCGGAGGAGAAGGGGACGACAGAGGATGATATGGCTGGATGGCATCACCAACACAATGGACATGGGTTTGGGTGGACTCTGGGAGTTGGTGATGGACAGGGAGGCCTGGCATGCTGCGATTCATGGGGTCGCAAAGAGTCGGTCATGACTGAGCGACTGAACTGAACTGAACTGCCCAAGGTTACTCAGTCGGTATTAGAAGAGCCAGACTCTGGCTCTTGGTTCACTGGAAGTTTCTAGCACTCTTGGGATATGGAGAGAAAGGGAGGGACAGTGACAGACAAACCAAGACACAGAATCTAGTATGAAAATTAGACAAATGCACAAGTAACCTTGATTGAAGGAAGGTGAAAGGCAGGACCTGCAGGGGAGGGGGTGGTGGGGGTCAGGATACAAGGTAAGGAGGAAGCTGCCTTGACATCAAGGTTCCAGTCTGGCTATTGCTCTGGCCCCCAGTCTTCTGGAGGGTCCCTGGTTCACTGACTGGTGCTTAGATGCTCGCTGTCTTGCTTTGTCTCTTGCATCAGTTTTCTATGGCTACAATAATGCTAACAAACTACCCAAATATTCAGAGGCTTAAAACGGTAAGCATTTGTTTAGCTCTTTATGGATTAACGACTGAGACTGGGCTCAGCTGGAAGGTTTTCTTAATATTTTAAAATTTTAAACAATATTTATTTATTTCTGGCTGTGCTGGATCCTTGTTGCCACGTGGGCCTTTCTCTAGTTGTGGCAAGCGAGGGCTTCTCTTGTTGCAGAGCACGGGCCTTAGGGTGGATGGGCTTCAGTAGCTGTGGTGCATGAGCTCAGTAGTTGCAGCTCCCAGACCCTAGAACATAGGCACAATAATTGTGGCTCACAGGCTTAGCTGCTCCATGACATGTGGGATCTTCCTGCACCAGGGATCAAACCCTTGTCTCTTGCATTGGTAGGCAGATTCTTGACTACTGAGCCACCAGGGAAGCCCCTGGAAGGTTTTCTTACTCTGAATTCTTCCACATTCGTGGGGTGGTTGGCTTGTTATTTTGGCTGATCTAGGATGGCTGTGACGGGATGGCTTGGATGACTGTGATGAATGAAGTGACTCAGCTCTCTGTCAAGGGTCCACACAGAATATGCCAAGTCCAGACACGTTCTCATGGCATGGCAGAGTGACACGTCCACAAGCCTGATCACCCAAGGAATGGAAACACACAGCCAATTTTCAAGTTTCTGTTTGCAAACATTTGCTAACATTTTGTTGGCCAAAGCAAATTACATGGCCAAGTCCAGAGTCAGAGTGGGCAGAACTGCAAAATTAAAGGGTAGAGAGTATAATTCAGCATGGCCATTAACTGGAGCTATTAGCACAATCAACCTACCACCGGGCCTTCGTTCTCGGGTCTTTGCTCTGTTGCCTTATTTTACTTCTACCATTTTGGTCCTGCTAAGTGAGCTGCTTCTCTGGCTCTCAATTCTCACGGCTGAGAGTTCTCTGCTGCCCACATAGGCTTTGAGATGTCTCCCATAGAGGCTGTTTGCTTTTCCTAGGATAGTGATGGAGACACTGCATGCCAGAATCTGCCTACTGCTGCCAGTCTCAGAATTAATACCCTCTAAAAACTCTTTACTGGAAACCCCTGAACCCCTCAACCAAGCTGATGGGTATATCAGCTGCTATTATCTCCATGGACACATGTCAAGGAGAAGCCAGGTAGGTCCTCTGCAGCCTTAACACTCTGTCCATCCCACCCTGGACTCTTTCCTCTGAGAGGATGTTATGGGCTGAATTCTTGTGCCCTCAAATTCATGTGTTGAAGTCCTAACCCCCAGTACCTCACAATATGTCTGTATTTGGAGACAGAGCCTTTAAATAAGTGGCTAAGTTAAAATGAAGCCATTAATCTAAAATGACTCAGGTCCTTGTAAAAAGGGATTAAGATGCAGACATACCAGATGGAGGAAAGACCATAAGAGGGTATAGGGAGAAGATGGCCATCTGCAAGCCAAAGAGAGAGGCCTCAGAAAAAATCAACTCTGCCAACACCTTGTTCTTAGACTTCTGGCTCCAAGACTGAGAAAATATGTAGATTTCCATTGTTGAAGCCACCGAGTTTGTTATTGCAGCCCAAATAAACTAATTCAGTTTTGGATGTTTGACTAAAGACACCAGGATACTTGGGGCTCCCCAGGTGGCAATAGTGGTGAAGGACCTGCCTGCCAATGCAGGAGACACATGATGTGGGTTTGATCCCTGGGTCAGGAAGATCCCCAGCAGGAGGAAATGCAGTCCACTTTAGTATTCTTGCCTGGGAAATTCCATGGACTCCTGAGCCTGGCAGACTACAGTCCATGGGGTCGTAAGGAGTCGGACATGACCGAGAGACTGAGTACACACATCAGGATGCTGGAGACAGTCCTCCCTTCACTATGGCAGCTCCAGGCCCCAAGACAGGAAGCACTCAGTGGAAATACCATTCTGTGTGAGGCTGCCTCCTGGTTTTCTTTCTGAAGACGTTGCATGTCCTGACTGCCTGACCTGATAAGCCCCTGATCAGAGCCTATGGCTGCACCACAGCTGACCTCAGATAGCCAAGGCTATGGTTTCCTCGGTTCTGACCCCTCTGCCTTCTGCCTGGCCCTGCACCCACTTCTGTCCCTCCTTTCCTCATCCGCATCAGATCAGTCCAAGCAGCTCTTCATGGGATCCTATTGCTGGGAGATCAGATCTGGGTTTCACAAATCTAGAATGTCAAAGCACATTCTCTTTCTTCTACCACCCTAAGTTGGAGAGGGAAACGGCAACTCACTCCAGTTTTCTTGCCTGAAGAATCCTGTGGACAGTAGAGTCTGGTAGCCTGTGGTCCATAGGGTCACAGAGAGTTGGACATGACTGAAGTAACTCAGCAGGCAGCAGGCAGGCATCACCCTCAATAATATATATTTCCATCTTTTTTTCAGAAAGAAAAATATTATTGCCCCTATAATTTGAGGAAGGAGGGAAATAGGACTCGTGCTAAGTTTAACAAGGGAATAAGGACTCGTGTTTGGAGAAGGCAATGGCAACCCACTCCAGTACTCTTGCCTGGAAAATCCCTTGGATGGAAGAGCCTGGTAGGCTGCAGTCCATGAGGTCGCTGAGTCGGACATGACTGAGTGACTTCACTTTCACTTTTCACTTTCATGCATTGGAGAAGGAAATGGCAACCCACTCCAGTGTTCTTGCCTGGAGAATCCCAAAGACAGGGGAGCCTGGTGGGCTGCTGTCTATGGGGTCGCACACAGTCGGACACGACTGAAATGCCTTAGCAGCAGCAGCAGCAGCAAGGACTCGTGTTATATTCTGAGGCAGGAGAAGAGCCTGTCAAAGGGAGCTTTGATTGGATGTTGAGACGTGGTTTATTTTTGAATTAATTTATTTATTTTAATTGAAGGATAATTACTCCACAACATTGTGATGGTTTTTGCCATATATCGTATGAACCGGCCATAGGTAAACTCGTGTCCCCTCCATCCTGAACCCTCTTCCCATCTCCCCACTCACCCTCACCTAGGTTGTCCCAAAGCACTGGCTTTGGGTGCCCTTCTTCACATATCCAACTTGCACTGGTCATCTGTTTTACATATGGTAAGGTATATGTTTCAATGCTATTCTCTCTAATCATCTCACTCTCTCCTCCCACTGAGACCAAAAGTCTGTTCTTTACGTCTCTGTCTCCTTTGCTGCCCTGCATGCAGGATTTTTGGTATCATCTTTCTAGATCCCATATATATGTGTTAATATACAGTATTTGTTCTTCTCTTTCTGACTTACTGTACTCTGTGTAATGGGCTCTAGGTTCACCCACCTCATTAGAATGGGCTCAAATGCATTCCTTTTCATAACTGAGTAATATTCCATGTGTCTATGTACCACAACTTCCTTGTCCATTAAGGCACAGTTAGATGGCAAGGGACAGGCTGGCAGCTGGGAGAGACCCAGGTCACCACAGCAATGGTGGGGTGGACAGAGCCCCAGACTGACAGTCAGATGACTCAGCTCTGAACCTGCTTCTGTCAGTCTATCCTTGTGCTTATTGAGTATGCGGCTGTGTGCCACTCTGCCAGGTGCTGGGAATACAGACTTGAATATGGCAGACCCAGATATTGCCCTCCGGGTTGTCTCTACTGTTTTTCACCTTGACACTGGATGGTTTGTTCACACTGGAGCCTCAATATCCCCTCTCTAAAACAAGAAGTCTAGACTGTGATTCCTCCTGTTCTTTCCTGCTTGAACATCCCTTAAGGGCTGTTCCTTGGGTTTGAGGTGATGAGGACTGAAATCTCAAAAAATGGGAAGAGAGGGATGAACCCAGAAACATTCCTAAGAATAAATTGGTTCTTTGGCTATGGGGAAGGAGTGAAACTGAAGGGGCAAAGATGTCTGAGATTTTTAACCTGAAGCTGTTAGCCACAAAGAAAATGGAAACTGGGAAAGGAATGAAGATGATTGCTGGCCAAATTAGACTATTTTCTGTATTTTTATTTATACAGGCAAATGTATCAAAACTTCATTTTTTCTCCAAGGAGGGAAGAATAAACTGCAAGAATGAAAAGGTGTGTGGAGGAGGTAGGGGAAGTACCCAGTCACTCGCTATTCATATGGATGAACAAGATCCAGAGGTCCTAGTAGAAAACAAGCAGACTCCAAGCCAGAAATCGGTACTGCTGAAGGAAGCAATCACCATATGGTGGCTCAGTGACAGATGGGAATTGAACATAAAGGGGTCTTTCTCTATGTGCACTGGAGGCCACAGGCTGGAGGGGAAAATTGCCGGGCCACTGCTCCATCCCTAGGGAATCGTGAGACTGAAGCTACATCCTTCTAAACAACACACTTTTTTTTTTTCATCTTCTGAGTGAGCTGAGTGCTTGGTAAACCAGCCAAATCATAGTGCCTACTGTTTAGTCAACTCAATAAGCCTTATTGTAGTACCTTTCATGTTCCAGGCAACAAGCTAGGTGCCAAGGATGCAGAAATGAATAAGTGTTTAAAAAATTAGAGGTGAGTAGGGAGGCAGACACATGACTGGGCCTATTGAAGGCAGCCTGTGACTTGTGTTTGAAATACCATTGTTAGCAAAGTGCTGGTGATGAATTCTGATGGCTCAGCTCTGGGAAGGCCTCATGGAGGAGGTGGTATTTGAGCTGGGCCTGATTTATAACCTGCATTGGATGAAGTGAGCTAAATGTTGGGACTTACAAAGGCATCATCTTCAGCCTTTGGCAGGAGAAAGGTTGAGAGTGGATTGGGGAGTGGAGAATGTTCTAGACCAAGGATGTAGTAAATTTGGAGGTGGCTCAGGGGTGAAGGGGGGATGGGAAAGGACTCTGGATGTATAAGCACCTGTATGGAGCATAATCAGATACACTGATTTAAAAGTGGGGTTTCCAAGCAGAGGATGGGAGAAAGTACTGTGGGGAGAGGTGAGAGTCAGTGACGGGGGAGGTGAGGTAAGAGGCAGTTACAAGCCAGCAGGAGATGTGGGAGGTTTTAGACAATACCGCTCTTTCAGAAGGGTGAAGCAGGCCAGTGCCGCAAAGGCGTAGAAGGCTCCAGAGCCAGAGGGACAGTGAGCTGATGAGCTGCTTGGTCAGTGAAGCAAGGAAAGAAGCTGGGATGGCAGCTGAAAAGATCCATGGGGTCAGAAAAGGAGGGAGGCAGCCAGCAGCCCGGATCTTAGTTCTTACTAACGCTGCCCTGCCTGAGCCTGAGGCTGGACGTGAGGGGGTGCAGGCTTGCCAGGACCCACGTAGAGGGGCTGTGGGCCAGATCTAGGCCTCTGAGCAGCGTGAGGAGTGATCAGACTGTAGACACACAGCTGAACTTCTGAGGCATTGCGGCTGACCAGATGCAGACTGCTTACCTGGCAGGTATTGCAGACGGGGAACAGGTGCAAGCCCAGCCTCCATACGGTTCCCCCTGGCTTCCTCCCTTACAGCCTGTCTTCTCTTTCCTCCTCTCCTCCCTTCTTCCTCCCTCTCATCCTCCCCATCACCTCCCTTCCTTTCAACAAAAATTTATTAAGCATTTATTACATTTGCACTAAGCTTTTTTCTGCATAGAGGCTTAGTGATCCTTTTAAAGAGGAACATCCCAGACTCAGTTATACTTACACTAGCCTGGCTCCCAGCCCAGAGTCTCTGCAAGAGCCTGCCTGTACCCTGCATAGCCGGGCAGGGCAAGCCTTGTTGGCTGCTCTGCTGCTCTATTCTTCTGCTCACTCCCTCAGTTGACAGCTTGCCAGAGGGGATTCGAGGTAGGGCTCTCAAGTTTTTGGGAAAAGTCTTCTCCCCAAACAAACTTATTATCTTCTCAGCCATAATTATTTCCCTAATACCAATCTTACCTTTTTTCTCCCAGGCTCTTTACTTTCTGGTCTTCTCACATAGTTCTCAGAGAAAGCTGGAAGGTTTACTTGGGAGGATTATTAATAATAATAACAGTTATAATAAAGTCAGGCATTAAGTTAAACAAGTAATTATATTTAATCTTTACAGCAATTGGTAAGGGCGATATCATTTTCCCCATTTTTCAGATGAACACACCAAGGCTCAGAGAGGTTAAGTTAACTTATCCAAGGTCACACAGCTACTCAGTGGTACAGTTCATATTCCATTCCGGGTTTACCTGATTCTGAACCTATGCTAAGAAATCCCACTTTTTAGGCCTACCCCTTTAATCTTTAAACAAAGCCTCATAAGCTTGTGCCTCACCTGGGATGAGAGAGCATCCCTGGCCCCTTTCCTTAAGACCCAGCTCCCCTCCCCTGTGAGTCAGGCATCCTTAGTTCCAGCACCGTCCACACCCCAGTGCATCCAGCGTGTCTGTACTATCTACACGGGGTGGGGGGTGGGGTGGTCATTTCACCACTAGTTTTTCAGAGCGAGGGGAACAAAGGTAATTTGGCAGCAAAAGGACAGAGCTCAGACACATAGAACACCCGAGGACAAGGGCAAGGGAGGGAGTTGGTTCCATTTTTCAATCCTGGTGACTTTATTGGCAGGACAAGGTAACCAAGCGTTGCCAAAGCTAGTTCATCAAGCTCCTGCACTTTCCTCTCCGGCAGGAGCTGAAGCTTCCATCCTGATCTAAGCTGGTTGGCATCCCAGAGGCAGCTGCTGGCTCCTATCTTGAGGCTACAGCCTCCTCTCCCTCTAAAGCTCTCGATTTCCTTCTTTGATAATTGGAGATGATGATAACTACAGTATGTACAGCCATCTAACACTCAGGACGCATTTTCACAGGCATCATCTCATCTCCACCTTGGTAACAAGGCCCTATTCCAGGAGTGCTTTGTGACCCCTGAAAGGCCTTGTGCTTGTGTGCTTAGTCACTTAGTTGTGTCCGACTCTTTGTGACTCCATGGACTGTAGCCCACCAGGCTCCTCTGTCCATGAGGGTTCTCCAGAATACCAGAGTGGGTTGCCATGCCCTCCTCCAGAGGATCTTCCCAACCCAGGGATTGAACCCAGGTCTCCAGCATTGCAGGCAGATTCTTTATTATCTGAGACACCAAGATATCCAAGAATATTGGAATAGGTAGCCTATCCCTTCTCCAAGGGATCTTCCTGACCTATGAATCCAATATGGGTCTCCTGCATTGCAGGTGGATTCTTTACCAGCTGAGCTAACAGGGAAGCCCAAAAGGCCTAGGCTACATTCTGAAATGCCGTTCCCCATCTCTTTGCCTGGATTCAAGTCTTCCTCTGTCTCCTTAGCCAGGTTTGAATCCTATACCTTAGCTCCTGCCCCAAAATACATAGATCCTATTATGTGGGAGGGAAATGGTATGACCTGTGTTTAAGATACAGAGAGACTTAGGCCTAAAGAGATTGTGTCTTGAGTGAGGGTATACAGCTATTTGAGAAGCCAAGAGGCAAGTCTGGCGTGCTCTCTACTATGGGTGCTCTCTCCATGTCTGCAGGCCTCTTCCCCTGGGGTGTGGGTCACATTTGAACTGGGTCACAAAAGGATTTTGATGGTGAGGTTGTGTGTGTGAAAGGCATGAAGGTGGGACAGCACATGGCAAGCACGCAGGGAGGACAGACAGGGCTAGAGCTATGGGGAGGTCCACTTTGAGGGTCCTTCCTACCATATGAATGACTTTGAACCTCATTACAGGTATGGCCAATGGGGAGCCACTGGAATTTGAAAGTGGGGAGTAGAATCATCTGATCTGGGCTTTCAAATAGATAGAATTTCTGGGGGAAATGTCGGACACTCCAAGAACACAGCTGGCACCAGTCCCAGGAGAATGAGATGAAAGACCTACAGCTGAAACTAGTGGTTTTGTCCATGAGAATATCATTGTAGCTAGGGTCAGTCTGAGGCTTCTTGGTCAATGGGGATGTGGTTGTTCCTGGGCTGGGGGCAGGGAGCTTAGGAGCTGTCTCATGCAGTAAGGGAGAGGATGGGTTCGCTGGGTTCCTATCAGCTGAAAGACCAGGTGTTAGGACTTCAAGAAAGAGTCATAGGGGTGAGAGAAATTACTTTCAGGCGAAAGGTCCCATGGGGCAGGCACCCATGGATCTGGGGACAGGGTCGAGGCTCTAGGGCAGTGCTGAATGGACTCTACTGGAACCTCCTCTGGAAGCCTAGGGCCTGGTCTCCTGTGACCTTCCGAAGAACAGGAGGAGGAGCTCTGTCTTTCACCATGAGATCCCTGGTAGGAGAATTCTCAACAGATCCCAGAGTTCTAGCCCCTTGCAAGAAGATGTGGCTGAGACTCTCAGGCCAGGACAACGTTCCGGGGCTTAGGCTCCTGGGTTTCAGTTAGACAGTTACCCAAATGCAGACAGCTTCCTGGCTGGGGAGCTGCAGGCAGTTTTGGATTCTCTCTAAAAGTTACCCCATACCTCCTCCCCACCCCGCCTCCAATCACTGCCTCCTGGCTCACTCCCTCTGGCCACAGCCGCTGCTTTCCTTCCTGTTCCCCTTCCTTCAGGGGTATTCACACAGTCTCCCCCACCTGTCCCTTTCCTCTCATTACTCCTACTTGTTTGTGATCATTTGGGTCTTGGCTTAGATCTGCTTTTCCATGGGAAATTGCTTGGCTTCCCAGACTGGCGCTAGGCCCCCTGCCTGGGTCTCATGGCACTTTGTATGTCCATATCATAGCACCTTCTCACAGTCTGCAGTTTACAGGCTTATGGATGTGATGTCTGCCTCTCTCCTCTGCTTCTGGACTGCAGGCTTCCTGAGGGCAACCGCTGGGCCTGGTGTGCTCACTACTGTCCTCTGTGCCTGGCACATAGGGGCACTCAGAAGTGTGATGCTCTCTGGGGTCAGCGCTTCCTGCCATTGCACTAAGTCAGCTGCGAGACTGCATGCGTCACCATATTTACTAGCCTTGAACCTGGGAGTCTGATGGGGCCAGGGGCTCAGGCATCAGTGGGTCAGCAGGGCTACCACAGCCCCTAACGAAGTGTGAAGATCCCTCAGAAGGGCTTTGGGGCCAGTTCAGAGCATTCTAGGTGCTGTGACTCAACCACTTAAGAGACTAATTCTTCTTAAGCACATTTCTGCCACAGTTGCTCTCCAATCAACCAAAATCTCTCTCTCTCTCCTCTCTCTTTTTTTTTGCCAATTTTCTCCTATAACATCATCCAATAAGAATGCTTTAAGATCCTGCCGTGATATTATCAAGATTATTGAGAAGTTCAGAGTTTTCCAAGCAACTCTAGAACCTTCCTTTTATTTGATACAAAGACCTATGAGGTCAGAAGGGCAAGTATTTCATCCCCATTTGACAGGAGGGGAAAATGAGCCTCGGACAGTGATGTGACTTGCCCTGGTCACAGGTTCATATCAGAGAGCAGGGCTGGAACCTTGGTCTTCTGATTGCTGGGACAGAGCCCATGATGCTTTTGTTGGAGGTAGTCATCCTCAGGACATACCTCTCCCAGTCCTCGGGCTCCCAGCTCAATTCCTCTTTGAATCCAGAGCAGCTATTGTTTGACAGAAGAGAGACAGGAGAGGGATATTCTATTTGCAGCTTTTTGTCCCCCCAAATGAAACTGACATCCTGGGGGTGTTCCCTGTGTGCCAGGCACAATGCTGCTGCTGCCGTCCTTATATTTCTTCCTGTCTGCTATTTTGTTTCTCCTTCAGCAATCCCATGAGGTAGGGGAAATGCTAGGGAACCATTTTGCAGAGGAGAAAATTGAGGATAAGAGACAGTAAGTAACTTGTCCAAGGTCACACCGTCCATAGCACAGCTAGGATTCAGTTCCCTGTCCATTGGACGCCAAAGCCCATGCGCTTTCCACATCCTCACTTTGCATCTCCAAAAAAGGTGGGATGCAGATGTTGCAGGCCAGTGGTCTTTTACCAGAGGCAGGAGTCAGCTGAGAGACGTGACTTGGTCCTTCGGATCCCCTCGACAGATTTGCAGATGAACTGAATGAGGAGGATCTTTGCCTAGCTGTTACCTATCTCTTCCTATACAGGGCAGGCTGTACCCAGAGACCAGAAAGTTTATTTAGAATCTTAAGAGTGTCTGCCCCTAAAAGAGATAGGAGCAAGCAATGGGGGCATTTGTCAAAGGGGGAAAAAAAAGGAGAGAAGAACAAGTCAGTGGGAAGGAGGAAAGGAAACCAGAGTCAAGGAGGTGGTGGACAACAGAGAGAGACAGAATGACTCAGGAAGAGGGATGGGTGCCCTGGGGAGGGGTTGGGAACAGGACTGAATTGGTGAGCTGCAATTTGTGAAGTTTACAGATAAATCTTGGTGCTTTCAGCAAAGCTTATCTGTAATGGGCTTGGCTCGCTGAGGCCCCGTCTCCTGTAGACATAAATCATTTTCTAATTTATAACATGAATAATTGATTTTGCCTCTGTAGCCTCAACAATAAATCTCCCGATCACACATGCATAAGAAAATAATAATAATGAAAGCGATCAGGATATGCTGCCATCGATTAACTGTGAGAGGGGCCACTTGACTCGCAATTCATGTTTTAAGTATTCCAGGTGGCACCAGGCCCACAAGCCACTTCTGACCCTTGCCCCTGGGTTCTACCTGTCACTAGCAGGGAGTGGAAGAGGCGGGGGAGAGGACCAGGAGGGGAGGGGAGGGGAGGCCAGGTCTGGCCATGACTGACCATGGGCGGGATCAAGTCAAGCATTTCCTTAATGGCTATTATTCACTTACCAGCAATGTACTGAATATCTCTTACCCAGACAGTCCTGGGCAGGTGTTTTCCAGG
This sequence comes from Aepyceros melampus, assembly GCA_006408695.1. Classification (NCBI taxonomy): domain Eukaryota; kingdom Metazoa; phylum Chordata; class Mammalia; order Artiodactyla; family Bovidae; genus Aepyceros; species Aepyceros melampus. Next base: position 132,798 of record SJXQ01002035.1, on the reverse strand, counting down.
GCGAAGCAAGACCTGGTATTTGGCTTCAAGGAGGTTATAATTGGGTTAAAGGGCAAAGCACAGAACATACTTTGGTGTTCAGGAGGGACTGAATTCAGGGGAAAGAGTTCTGTTGTGATCATCTCCAAGCCAGGAACCCTGGAGTCCTCCACGAGCATCTGGCTCCCTCTTCCTCCCCAGTGGGCCCTGGAATCCATCTGCTCCCCTCCTTTCCCCATTACAGCCTCAGTCAGGGCTCTGCCATCTTTCTCCTGGCATCACAGTGACCTCCTCAGTGGCTGCTCTCCACCCCCTTGCCCCCTGCCTCCATCCATTCTCCTGTAGCCTTCTTTAACATGATGGGTGGGCTTCCTACAGGCCCTTGGCTTCAATACATCCCCCTCCACCCCCAGCCTCTCCAGCCCATCTACCAGGACTTTTTCCTCTCTGAGCTCATACTAGATTCATCTTGTAAAATATGTCCAAGGGTGGCGTGTTCCTGTTTGTAGCCTCAGACCTTTTCCATGAGTGCCCTCTGGCTGGAATGCCCTTTTCCTCCCCACCCCTGCACCTCCTCTCCCATCCCTGCTGAAATATCACCCCTGCCTCAGCCTGGGTAAGAGGTCCCCGATGAACATCCCTACCTACATGCCTGGCACGTCTCCTTCATGTCACCTGTGACATTGGAAACTTGTTCAATATGTTTCTTTTCTGTTGGTGATCAAGTTCATGAGACCAAGACCCGTATTTTCTCTTTGCCACCGTTTCCTCAGGATGTGGTCTAGTTCATGGCACATAGGAGGCACTTCAGTAAAAGCTTGTTGAATGAATAAATGATGTTCCTGCCTCTGGCCTATTTCCTCTCTGGATCATCCCAAATAGAATAATCTTTTGTGTGTGAGCATCATGGCCAGATTTTTCTGTTCAGGAATTCTCACCCATTGCCAGCATCTGTGTGTGATATCCAAATATCCCAGCCTGGCCCTGATGGCAGCAGCCTGTCCTCCTTGGTCATTCCAGCTTCTCGCCTCATGAGTCCTCTCAGTGGGCTCTCTGTCCACTTCCTGAAATACGCTCATCCTTCATGACTTGGCTCAGATGCCAACACTAGTTTGGCACTTGTTTCTTTGCTTAAACCCTTCACTTTGCTACTGGATGAGAGAGGAGGAATCGAGTTTTAAGTGGAAGAGAGACGTGGGCAGATCTGGGTTTGGGGTTGATTGTTCCAAAAGCTTTACAGGGGATGGATCTAGGCAGAGGGGACCGAAGAGAGGCAAGTCTTTCACTCTGATCCTGACCCTAGCCCAGCACCTCAGATCCAGGGAGCCAGGGGCCTGCTCAGGGCCTTACAGTGATTCATTACCAGACTTAGATTTATACTCAGTTGATGCCAAGGCTGCTGCCATTCTATCCACTCAGTTATATGCTGATCCAGCCCCTGGGACTTGGTTTCCCAGCTCCCTGGATCCCTGGCCTGAATCCCAGGGTCTCCCTTACAATGGAACCTAAAAATAGAAGCTGCTTCTACAGCATAAGGGAAGAGGCAAAGGACCCAGGCAGGACGTGAATAGATAGACGTGACCCCTCCAGGGCTCCCTGGGGAGCACAGAGCTGTGGCCCTGGAGGTGCTGAGTGCAAGAGGGAGCAGAGGCCAGGCCTTCTGGCAGGAGATGCAGTGTCCCTGGTGGCATGCGGGCAGGCCTGGCTTCCTTTCCCTCACCTGCTCATAACCCCCTCCCTTCGCCTCTCCTGGCTCTGAGCCCAGGCCTTGCCCAGTGCTCTATTCTCATCCCCAGGGAGGGCTCGCATAGCCATCAGACCAACATGCGGACATCAGGGAGAGCTAAGGAGCCACCAAATGCAAGCCAAGCAGGGGACGAAAGGATGGGGTAGGCAGAGGAGGGCGGGATGAAGACACGGCCCTGGGTATCTGAAGTTTGACGACCACTGTCTTAAGCAGCACACAGCTCTTTCTGGATGACAATCTAAGCACATCACTGCTTCCACCAAAGTTCACTGAAAATGCCGTAGACAGGCCCATGGACCCGAAGGGATGAACCACAAAGGCCTTGAGGTCTATTGAAAGGTTTCTGTTGAGAAGTTCTATGACATGATTCTAGACAAGTTGTCTTCCTGAACCATAGTTTCCTCATGTGTGCAATGATAATTTTTTAAATAGTAGGGTTTTGATTTAAAAAAAAAAAGCAACTGAGGTGTAACTCACATATAATAAATCACACAAATCTTAAGTGTACAATTGACGAGTTTTTATATATGCATGCACTCATGTAACTACCACCTAGATCAAGACACAGAACATTGGCAGCACTCCACAGGGCTCCCTCCAGCTCCTTCCCAGTTGTTGGCACTCACCCAGGCACCTCTGCTCCACCAAGGGGAACCACTATTTCTGATTTCTGTCATCATAGGTTGCTTGCTTAAGTCGCTTCAGTCATGTCCGACTCTGTGGACCCTATGGGCTGTAGCCTCCCAGGCTCCTCTGTCCATGGGATTCTTCAGGCAAGAATACTGGAGTGGGTTGCCACACCCTCCTCCAGGGGATCTTCCCAACCTAGGGATCGAACCTGCATCTCATGAATCTCCAGCATTGCTGGTGGATTCTTTACTGCTAAGCCACTGTGGGAAGTTCCATCATAGGTTAGGTAGATGTATTTTTTAAATTTGCATAAAATCATACAATATGTGCTCTTTGGTGTCTAGATTCTTTCCCTTGTGGAAAGCATCTTGTAAGAATCAAATGAAACAGTCCATATCTAAGTGCCTAGGATGGTACATGGCATCTTGTGAAGAGTGAAAGTGGAAGTTGCTCAGACATATTCAACTCTTTGCAACCTAGAATTCCCTAGGCCAGAATACTGGCGTGGATAGCCTCCCCCTTCTCCAGGGGATCTTCCCAACCCAGGGATCGAACCCAGGTCTCCTGCACTATAGATGGATTCTTTATCAGCTGAGTCACAAGGGAAGCCCAAGAATACTAGAGTGGGTAGCCTATCCCTTCTCTAGTAGATCTTCCTGATCCAGGAATCAAACTGGGGTCCCCTGCATTGCAGGCAGATTCTTTACCAACTGAGATATCAGGGACTCTGTGAATATCCAAGGAGATGAGATGGTTTGAATCAAAAAGACTTGGCTTGGAAACCAGCTCCATACCTTGCCAGCTTTGTGACATTCTGAGCCTCAGTTTTTCCATCTGTCAAAGGGGATAATAGTTGCTTCCTCACAGAGTTGTCATAGTTATTAACTGAGGTAGAGAAGGTGTAGAACCTGAACAGTAAGTGTCCAATTAAGGTCCAGTTTGTGCTCCTCCCAGCTGTGGTTCTGAAGCCTGCTCAGAAGCCTGTTCAGACTATTATAGAGAGTGGGGTACTTTGCTATGTTCCAGTGGTTTTCAAATTGCATTTCTTGGAGCCTCAGCACTCTGTGGTCATGAATCAGAGGCTGAGGGTAAGGAGGAGGAGAACAGGGGAGGAAGCAGCTTAGCAGATGGGGTTGGGGTTTTCTACCCCAGGTCAATCAATCAGAGCAGCTCTGCCCTCATCTGTTTGGTAAGTTGAGGGGTAGCATTTGCAAACTCTGTTCTGCTTCTAAAAAAGGTTTGAAAACCACTATCGTCTTCTATAACCCAGAGCACTGCCCATCTTGCCAACCAGATGTTGTATAAATGGGAGAACAAGTGGGAACCTAGCCATGCTAATTGGTTAGACCTTCCCGAAAACCTGTCCAGACAAATGTACTACACCTCAGTGCAAGGACACCAAAAGATGCCCCCAGAAGTGAACAAAGCAGTTTCACTTTTATTTTGCTCAAGTATAAATTGCTTTCAAGGGATATCTACATACCTATTTATTTTATGAGCTGTGATATAAGAATCAAGTTAGATTTTAAAAGAAAAGCCTTTAAGATGCTATCCCTTTAATATGGCAGCTATGAAATTCATTTAAGAAAACAGTGAGTATCTGTTGTTTTTATCTGACAAGAAAGCATTTATTCCTCTTCTGGTACCAGAACCTCATTTTTGCCTTGGTGGAACCATTTCTTTCGCACTCATGGTTTTTGTGGGATAAATCTGAGTTCAAGAATGCACATATGACCCAGAACTGGTCACTCAGGAGTTCCAGCCCCTTGACCATGGTGATGGTTTAGGGAAGGGTATCACTCAAGTAGGCCAGTGACAGTCCATCTTGGGCCTTTTGTTGAAACTGATGGGAAAGTGAGGCTGTCTTTTCCACTGGATTTGAAGATTGAGTGGCTGGGGGCCACCACATTTGGAAGACCTTCTTGAGAGTGAAGAGAAAGCTCAGGAAAAGGCCTGAGAGATCAAGAAAGATCAAATTCTGAAGATATTACTTCAGCCCCTGGATCCAGCTATGCCTGAAACAAGACCTAACTGTAGATCTTTCAATCACTGAGACAATAAATTATTTCTTCCCTCTCAAGGATTTCTTTCACCTGCCACCAAAAAGTCCTGCTTAATATATAAGTAGATCAAAGTTAATTATGTTCAGTGAATTTCCTTTCAAAGCTGTCACCTTGAGAAACAACACTTATTCCAAAGTAGCTTTTAGAACTTCTCATTGAGACAACCCTTGTATCAATATAATAAAGTCATCTTACTTTATATCACTGTGAGAGAGGAGAGGAGTTGTCTGTTTAATCATTTAGTTTGTTCACCAAACTGAATTCTGATTGATGGTATCCAAAAACTCAAATCTACCCTCAGATGATGGAGACTTGCAGACTAGGATGCCAGCTGAAAATGTATTGAAAGTACATCTTTGAATTGGTGTTTTGCTTTTCAAGGTGAATGGGGGAAGATTAATTTGTGTACATGGATTGTTGTCTGAAATATCAACCTCATTATCTTTGGTCATACCTCAGAATAAGAACAGTGCTTGTTTCCCTGACCTCCCTTCTCTGACAGCCATATGGTCTCCATCTTGCCCTTGTCCTGATGAGAGAGAGGACTTATAGTCCTATTCACACATAAGAAGATGAAGGCAAACTTTAGTTCAGAACGAGGTGAAACCATGTATGTATTGTTATTCAGAACACTAAATGGAGTCTCCATGAGGCAGGGCCAGAAGATGAATCTTTGATCTGAGCAGGGACAGGTGGGGCCAACAGGAAGCAGGATGATGGATATGGGTGGGAGGAGCAAGCAATGGCAGTGACTCATCAGAAGCAGGCTGAGGCCAAGTAACAGCAAGGGAGACACCCAGCAGAGGACTGAGGATCTGGCTCTGCTGGCATCTCTTACTCCAGCTGACAGTGGGTTGTGTGTTGGCTCCAGGAGCACAGCCGGTGTTCTCTGCGCGGTCCTTGTCAGTGTATGTGTGACATGAGGGGAGGGCCAGGAGGGACTCCAAGGCTCATGGCTTCCACGCTCTGCCCAGGAAGAGGTGTCTTAACTGGAGGAGAGGTTTACTGCATTCAGGCAATTTAATCCTCCCAAGCAGCTGGGCAGGCCCTGGAGATAATAAAGAAAGAAGGTAACAGAGTGGATCTGCAAAGCCTTAATACACAGCATTAAAGGGTAATGGGAAAATCGATGGGACTATACAACAGGGTCACCCCAACTGCCAGCAGTGCTGTCATTAATGGGATAGTTGGTGCTCCAGCCACTGCAAGGCTGCTGGGCAAGGCCCCGGCCTGACCTCTTCAGGGCTCACATGGCTTCCTGGACTCTGGGACTTCCCACTTGGATCAGAACACTGGGGGACGACCTTCTTCTCTCCAATGGGCACACCCTGCTCTCTTCACCCTGGCCAAGTGACTTAATAATAGCTACCATTTATTGATCACTTTCTATGGGCCAAGGCTCAAGGCTAAGAGCTTTCTGAATTGTTGCATTTAATCCTTACAACAACTCTGTAAATTAGCTACTATCGCTGTAGTTTCCATTCCATATGTAAGTGAAGTCCAGAGAGACACATGTGCCCTTGATCATCTGCTGGGCAGGAAGTGGGTGGATCAACATAGATCCTATGATGTGACAGCTGTAAAGGGTCCCACAGAACATCTGGACCAACCCCTCAGGACAGAGAAGTCAAGTGACTTACCCTGGTTCACACAGCTGCTCAACAGAAAATGTGCAATTACAAAGGTGTGTCCCACCTTTTAGTTCTGTGTTCTTTGTCCCCATTATATCATCTGATCATTTTCATCCACAAAGCACACACTCCACTGGCTTTGGACTTCAGAGTCATTCATTGTAATTAAAGGGATGGTCATTTAGGAATTGTTTCCATTGAAGGCAAAGTTCCTAAAGCCCCTCACTGCATTCTGGGGGAGGAGGTGCTCAGAGCAAAGGATGTGGATATCGTTCTTCAACAGCAGTCACATCTGCCTGGGGAAAGAAAAACACGCAGACCTGAAACAATCTTAGACCAGTTCTAAACCAACAAATAAATGTGAGAGTGCGCGATGCCGACTGTGCACACTGAGCATCAGGGAATTAAAAGTAAAAGAGGAGGCTTTGTAGAGGCGAGGAGCTTGGAACTGGATTGTTAAAGGAAGGAAGGTTTGGGATTAGACAAGCAAGAGGGAGGTCTCGATTGATGGCAGAAACCACAGAGGCAAAGGCCTGGTGGGTGGAAAGAACGTGGTGTAACATGTTGGACCTATAGGAAACAGAAGTCATACTGTTGAAGTCTAGAGATGTGAACTGCAGTGGCAGGGGATTTTAGTATCAGTGTGGAAAGCAATGCGGAGCCCACGGAGACGGTTAAGTAAGGTATAATGCAAAATGACAGCAATGGGTTTAGGAAGATATGATGCCAGCCATTTAGGAATATTGGAAGTCTGGAGGACTGAATTCTAGAAAGGAAGAAACAAAGGCAGTCTTCCAGACACGGAGTGGTGGTGGTGGTGGGGGGCTGGTGTGGAGGCTGGAAAATAATTAAGGGGTGAAGGCCAGAGAGGGCTGTGGTGAAGGGGGCACCAGGGTTTGGTGTGAGGGCCGAAGGAAGGAGGGCATCAACTGGAATCTGTGCACAGGCCTGGAGGATGGTGGCAAACTGGGCAGTTTTGGAATTGAGTTCAGGAGTGTAGGGTGGAGAAAGGAAAGAGTTATTTGGGATGAGGGCTACTGGGCCAAACGCAGGAAGACTTAGGGGAAGGGAAACAATTGGGAAAATGGGCCTTAGAACTGCTTAGGGGAAAAGAAGCTTCCATAAAAGAAAATTTCTCAGGTGGAGCTTGTGGAGCTGAGTTTGGGCCCTGAGATAGGAAGACTGTCAGTTTAGGCCTGGCCCCTGGTCTGCTTTGACTGACCTGGAGCCCTGGACCAGTTACATAACAGCAGTGAAGGAATAAGACCCACCTCAAAGAGTAGGCAGGCTTCCCTGGTGGCTCAGATGGTGAACAATCCACCCGCAATGCAAGAGACCCAGGTTCGATCCCTGGGTCGGGAAGATCCCCTGGAGAAGGAAATGGCTACCCACTCCAGTATTCTTGCCTGGAGAATCCTATGAACAGAGGAATCTGGTTGGTTCATGGGGTTGCAAAGAGTCGACACAACTGTTCGATTAACACTTTCACTGCAGACATTAGGCTGGGCTGGGGATTCATGTTAGGCTTACCAAGTGCTTGCCTGATCCCTTCCACATTTGCTCAGTATACGTGAGCCACTGGGGTTCCCTGGTGGCTCAGTTGGTAAAGAATCCACCTGCAATGCGGGAGGCCTGGGTTCAACCCCTGTGTTGGGAAGATTCCCTGGAGAAGGGAACGGCTACTCACTCCAGTATTCTGGCCTGGAGAAGTCCATGGGGTCATAAAGAGTCAGAGAGGACTAAGCGACCTTCACCTCACTGTGAGGATAAGACCAACTTTCACATATCATGTGGTTCAAGTTTCCCAACCACAAAATGGCTCAGGACTTAAATATGGAGATAATGGGAAAAAGGGGGAATTGGGAAAAAAAAAAGTTGTTGGCTGGAGTTAGCAGGACAGTCCGAGGTGGCAAGTTGTCGAAGCTCACCCCTGAGTTTCTTGAAGAGTGGCTGACTGCCTCCTGCCTGGGTCTCCCGAGAGGCTAAGGGAAAGAGCAATTCCCTGGCCCTTTGCAGATCTGGAAAGCTAAAGCTCCAGAGCAGGGCAGGAGCTATGTTTTTAATAACATTACTGAAGTCTGAGAACCACATATTATTTACTATTGTGAATCTCCTTGGCAAGATCTCTGGCCTCTGTGACACCAAGGGGACGGGGCGCTCACTTCCCCATCGGCCAGTCCATCCGTCTCACTGGAGTGAGGGTCTTGCTCATAAGGTCCTTCCCAGCCTCATGACCCCCTGAGAAAAGCGAAGGTACCTGGGCTGGGGGTGGAGGGCGGGCACCACCGGGGCGAGAAGCGGCCAGCTCTGGCTCCCTCCCCGGTGCAGTCGTGCTGGGTTATTAAAGGGAAGAAGAATGAGCCTCTGTATCTCAGCGGAGCAGGGCAGGAGTCATCAGCCGCTGTTATTAAAATCTTTTCCTCCCCAGTGAAAGACACTTATCGCTCTTCATCAGCAACACGCTCTCTTTTTGTAAAGGAAAATCAGCTTAACAGGTGGGGACTGTCCTTTCACTCCTCCTGCAAAAGAGTCCAAGGCTGCCTCCTGGCAGCCTCAAAACTGGCGTGGGGGGCTCACAGGGCACCCCCAGTGTGGCGGGAGAGGGACTCGGGAGCTCTGTGTTCATGGGAGGGATGGCTCCCTTGCTGCAGGGGACGCGTGGGAGGCAATGGCTGCAGCACCTGGAGGCTGTGGCACCAGGGATGACACTGCTGCAGAGAGGCCCGGATCGGAGCTCTGCTGCGCGGCCTGGGGCAGGGTGGGATCTGAGCTGCAGCCTCCCGGCTGGAGTTCCTGCCCCCGCTCTCACCTCCCTCCTCCAGTCCCCTATCCCCCTGGGGGCATCTCTCCTGAGCAGTCACTCCCTTGCTGACAAATGCTCAGCAGCAGCCCACTGCGGCAGGAACTCATCCACGCACTGTAGCCCAGACTCTGAGCTCCAGAAGGCTCTTTCTAGACTGGCCTCAAATGACCCTCCAGCCCTCTACCCATCTCCCCTACTGGGCCGCAGGCTCTTCCCCCACCCAACGCTGCTTTCGCTGTTTCCTCGCTTTTGCTCAAGACATTGCTTTGCCTGTAATGCCTTTCTCCTTCTCTACTCGGTGATCTGCTTAATGACCCAGCTCAAATGTCCCCTCCTCTGGGAAGTCCTCCCTGACCTCTCCAGGCAGAACGAATGATTTCCTCCTCCAGATTCCCACAGCAGGCATGCTATTGTTTTAACAATGATCCCACTGTATTTTAGGTGGCTGTAATCCCTTGTTTATATCTGTCTTCCTTACAGGGAGTTCTTGAAGCAAGGGAAGGAGGACTGTATCTTGCTTCTCTTTGTCCCTCCCACGGAACACGCTGTAATTCTTAATAAAAACATACATTAGCTGGCATCTACTGATGGTTTATTCAGCACTCTGAAGGTCCTTCATGTACACCATTTCATGTGTTCCTTTGGGTTATTAAACCCATTTCACAGATAAGGAAACTGAGGCTTAGAGATGTAAAGAGACCTGTCCAAGGACACATGACTAGTTTGTGGCAGAACAGGGATTAGAAACCAGGACCTCCTGAGCTCAACAAATGTTTGTTGACTGAATGACCACTCCTTCCCCCTCCCCACCTCTGGTGCCAGTAGCCCCTTAGGTAGACTGGCAGAGGGACCTGTGGTTGTGTCCAGGTCCCAAGCCAGAGTCCACCCATCCATCCACTTCCTTATCTCTGTGAGCTTAGGTTTTCTCTGCCTCCAAGGCATCTTACCACTTGCTCTGAAGTCTTCTATCCATTTTCCCCTGGACAGGGTAAGGCTCTAGAGAAAGTTCTGTCATCTCCCCATCGCCCCACCACTCTCACTCTCTCCATCCTCAGCTCCTCAGTCAGTATTTCAGCTTCTCTTTCCTGTATCCCAGGCCCCAGTGCTCCTCTGACCTCAGGCTAAGCCCTGGAAAAGCTGCTCAGGCTGGTGTTCTGGTTTCTGTCCCAGATTTCAGGTACTTGTGGAGGGGATAGAGCCTAGCCATCTCACAGCTTCTTCTTTCACTGGGGGATACAGGAGGAGTGCCTCTCTTCTTTGGCCTCAGTTTTCAGGACAAGCTCTGATTTTACAACTTGTAAGCTCTTTGGGAGTCCCTTGGACAGTAAGGAGATCAAACCAGTCAGTCCTAAATGAAATCAACCCTGAATATTCATTGGAAGGACTGAGGCTGAAGCTGAAGCTCCAGTACTTTGGCTCCCTGATGCAAAGAGCTGACTCATTGGAAAAGACCCTGATGCTTGAAAGATTGAGGGTAGGAGGAGATGGGGGCACAGAGGATGAGATGGTTGGATGGCATCAGTGACTCAATGGACACGAGTTTGAGCAAACTCCTGGAGAGGGTGAAGGAAGCCTGGCATGCTACAGTCCATGGGTTTGCAGAATCAGACACGACTGACCTGCTGAATGACAACAAAGCTCTCTGAGCTTCCCAAGTGGCATTAGTGGTAAAGAATCCTCCTGCCAATGCAGAAGACACGAATTTGATCACTGGGTCAGGAAGATCCCCTGAAGGAGGAAATAGCAACCCACTCCAGTATTCGTGTCTGGGAAATCCCATGGACAGACAAGACTGGTAGGTCACAATCCATGGGGCCGCAGAGAGTCAGACATGACTAAGCATGTATGTGCGCACACACACATGCAAACACAAGCTTTCTGAGAACAGCAAAATTGTTTTCATCTCTGCAGGTGCCACCATCCGTAGTCCAAGGCTGTGCAACCAGGTGAAGCCCTGTAAACGGTGAGTGAGTGACTCCACAGAGAACACCAAGAACATCCCATAAATATACTCTTCATCGTAAAATAGCCTATCCCTGCATCAATCGTCTCATCACTCCCTCTGGTTCTAGAACAGATGATGTCTCCTCTCTTCTCCAGATCTGACCCCCTCTCTACTGTGCCCACCTCCTAGGACAGCAGCTCTCTGGCTGCTCCGGGCAGGCGAGCAGCCCAGAGGACCTCCCCTCCAAGCGCTCCGAATGTCCCCCATGCTCACTTTCTTTCCCTGTGGAGGTAGATTGCCTGCAAGCCCTGCAGATCAGCATCACTGCAAAGGCATGCTGACTAGCTTCAACTGCTTGGCAACTCTTTTAAAAAAATGTGTATTTAAACGATTTTCTAAAGGGGAAAAAAAATCTCTTCGCCTCCACACACCAACTGTTTACATAATTCAGTGACCTTTTATGAACCATCATTGTATAAGCATCATTTTCCAGGGTAGAAATCAACTTATCCATCCTGTTTCTTACTCTGCCTTATTCACCTAACGTTTTTCTGTATACGCTTTCTCACGATTGACAGAGAACTCATATTTATCATTTGAAATGGTTATATAATATTCCATCATATTAATGTTTCATAGTTTGCTTAACCATTCCCCAGTTGTGGAGCATTTGGGTGTTTTCCAAGGTTTTCCAGTGATGAAAAGGGCAGCAATAAACATCTTTTTGCAAATAGCATCCATTTCCTTTCCAGTTGTTTTCTTGGTGTATATTCCCAGAAGAGGGATTATGGGGTCAAAGGCTGGGAACACTTAAATGACTTTTGTTCCAAGGGGCCAGACTGTTCTCCAGAAAGACTGTACTAATTTGCAATTCTCCAGTCTTTTTATTCTTGTTTTGTAGCCTCCTGCTGTATTCGTCCAAGGGTCGTTTCAAATCTTCAGGGCCTGCCTGGGACATTCAGCTACCCTCACCCTCCAGAGGTGGTTAGTACTGAGAAAGTTACAGGCACGTGTCCCCAAGTTTCCTCAATTTCCTTGCGTAGCAACATTTCTTGGAGAAGGCAATGGCACCCCACTCCAGTACTCTTGCCTGGAAAATCCCATGGACGGAGGAGCCTGGAAGGCTGCAGTCCTTGGGGTCGCTGAGGGTCAGACATGACTGAGCGACTTCACTTTCACTTTTCACTTTGATGCATTGGAGAAGGAAATGGCAACCCACTCCAGTGTTCTTGCCTGGAGAATCCCAGGGATGGGGGAGCCTGGTGGGCTTCTGTCTATGGGGTCACACAGAGTCGGACACGACTGAAGTGACTTAGCAGCAGCAGCAACATTTCTATTTTTACACTGGCTTCCCGGCCTGGGCTGATCTCCGAGGAAGAGGTGTCCAATTTCCTCTCCAAATAAACCTCCCTGTTTACATATTTGACCTCATTCTCTCCTCTCTAGTCCCTGGGGTCACAAGAGTTGGACACAACTTAGCAACTAAACCACCGTCATCACCTCTTGTCTCCTAGAAACCAGGCCTCGTTAGTTACTCTACTCTTCTCACTCATCCATCCCTCCTCCTTCTCATGCTCCTTTCCCACAGCCTGATGTGTCAAGTCTCCCTTTTCCTAAAAGCAGTAAGCATTTTTCTTTTCCCCCTGAACTGCTCTCTTCTTCCATCACCATCCACCTGGCTGAAAGAACAGTCTGCGTGTCACCTTCTCATCTTCCAGTTCCTTCTCAGCCTCTTGTTCTTTTGAACTGCTGCCCAACCCTCAACCAAAGCAGCCATCTCAAGGTCATCAGTCATTTTCTTAATCACCCAAACAGATGACCTTTTATCAGTCATTATCCCCACCACCTTGTCGGCTATTGCCTCCTCACTGAGACTGTCTCCTGTCTGGGGTTGCATGGCAGAGAAATTTCCTTAGTGCTCCTTGGATCCTACCAATGTTATAACTCTAGAAGGATCTGTTCTGGGACCTTTTAGTGAACTTTATTTTATTCCTACCTCCCACTGTCCCACTGCCAGGAGAATGGGGTAGAATTGCTTTCATTCCCAGCTCTTGTGGTGACCTATGACGGATCTAAACCTTTTAGTATAAACCCATTCCTCTTTATTTTTTTTAAGGTTTTCTGTTTGTTTACTTTTAAAAATAATGTTATTTATTTATTTTTGGCTGTGCTAGGTCTTCGTTGCTGCCTGAGCTTTGCTGTGGTTGCAGCGAGCGGGAGCGACTCTCTAGCTGCCTCGCATGGGCTTCTCACTGCAGCGGTTTCTCTTGTTGCGGAGCATGGGCTCTAGAGCAGAGGCCCAGTTGTCGCGGCCCACAGGCTTAGTTGCTTTGCAGCAACATGGGGTCTTCCTGAATCAGGGATAGAACCTGTGTCTCCTGCATTGGCAGGTAGATTCTTTACTGCTGAACCACCAGGGAAGCCCCTGTTCCTCTTTCCACAGTGACAGTTCAGGGAAAAAAAACCCAAAGCAATCAACATGTGACATTTACATGTGATCTATGGTGGATTCAACTAGAACAAAACCCAAGACTTTAGTTTCACAGTTGAGGAAAGCCAGTTCTTTCTCTCCTCTTGGGTATAAGTGATAAAAGCATTAAACCTAATTGCTGTTGCCACCAGCTTACAACCTTGATCTCTCTAGTGTAAAGGTGAAGCCAAAACACAGAATAGGGCAGGGTGTAGAAACCTAAAGCGTAACAGATCCAGATCCCTGACTGAACCACATCTGAATCCCACGCCACTGGATTTTTCAGTTACATAAGTCAATAAATGCCTGTATTATTTATATCATAAAGTGTAGGGCTTTCTGTTGATTGAAAGATACAGCCGTTATATCTCTTTTCACTATTCTCTCTTTGTACTTTATATCTCATTTTTCTCATCCATTCCAGTACCTTCTATGATCACATCTATGTGGATGATTCCTCTACACCCCTACCTAAGCACCAGCTTTTTGCTACGTGGCTGTATGTGGTCTATGAAGCTTTAACCTTAACATGTTAACACCAAAATCATCACCCAACCTCACTTCCCTATATCTGATTATTCGATTGGCTAATCTTAAAACTTTAGCATCATCCACAGAGTTCTCTCCACACCCCATAATAGCTAGTCAGCTGCCATGACTTTGCACTTTTGGCTCTGGCTGCTTCCTGACATTCATTACTTCACTCTCAAATTGACTTTCTTCCCAGTTGTTCTCCTTACTTCCTGCATACCTCAGCTTCTGATCACCCTACATACCTTTATCAAAAACATTTTTTTAAACTTCAAAGCAATCAAATATTTATAATGATTTCCCAATATGTTTCAGATTTAGTCCAGATTGTTTTGACCAAAATCTAATTCATCCACTTCAGGATCTTTCCATTATCTTTTTAGGCTTATAATCTCTTCACTGTCTCATTGGTGCCCAAGCTACAGCTAAAATCAGTTGTTTTCGATTTTCTCCATATCTTGCTGCCAATGAGATGAATCCCACCAGGACCATCTTCCCTTCATATTTCATCTATTGAAATCCTACTCATCCTTTAAGATTCCTCTTGAAAGAAACCTCAATAAAGTATACTCTGATTTTCCTGAATAGGTGAGTATCTCCTGTTTTGAACCTCTCCAACCCATCTCTTTTGTGCCCACATCAGAATAGAAAAACTGACTTTTATTTTTGTTTCCCCTAGGCACGGGGCCTTAAAAATAGTAGGTGCTCAATAAATACTCATTAAATTAACTTGAATCAAGGGCATCCCTATGAGAATAAGAAACCACAGTCGGGTGATTAAGAAGGAGTCTCTACCTGCATTAGAACCTCTTTTTCCTTTTTTATATTCCAGCTAGGGATTTATCAAGTCAACAAATACTCATTTAGTGCTAACTGTGTGCAGGTTAACGCTGGAATCTGAGAGAAGCTAGCTTTGAAATCTTGGACCCCAGGATGACTCAAGCTGTGATTCTCAGAGTATAGTCCATATGGATATTCCTGGCAACTGAGGGCTGATAAACCCTCTTACAATATCAATAGTTAGGGCAGATTCTGAGCTGGAGAGCTATTAAGGCTAATGGGAAAAAAAAAAAAACAATGGACCAAGAGTCCATAGACCTTATCTGGTGCTGGATCTTTCGCTAATTAGCTGTGTGATCTTGCACCAGTCTTCTAAACCTCTCTGGGACTTTAAGACTTCTTTACCTGTGAAACAATAAGGTTAAGCTGCAGTGTTTCTCAAAGTATGGTCCTCAGAACACTTTCATCAGATTCACCCCAGTGAGTGGTTTTTAAACATGCAAATCCCTGGACTCAAACCAGTGTGTTGAAATGAAATCTTTGGGATCAGGACCTGGGGTCTGCACTGGAACAAGTTGCCAGGTGATTCTCATTCAACTCAAGCACCTTCAGAATTTTTGAATTACAAGGTTCCTCCTGTTCTAAAATGTGGGAATGGGACTTCCCTGGTTGCTCAGTGGTTAAGATTTCATCTTCCAATGCAGGGGGTATGGGTTCCATCCCTGATCTGGGAACTAAGATCCTGCATGCCTTGTGGTCAAAAAATCAAAACATAAAACAAAAGCAATATTGTACCAAACTCAATAAAAACTTTAAAAATTGTCCACATCAAAAAAAAAGTTAAAAAAAATAGAAAATAAAAAGTGGGGGTTACTGATTAAGTAATAATCTGAGTTATTTCTCAGAGATCAGTAGAATGGAGGAGTGAATAATCAAGAAGGCATCTTGCCCTCACAGTGTCTATGAAAGAAAGCTTAGAAAACTCCTATTCTGTGACATGCCAGCCAGGCCACAGCCCCAGGAATATGCTGCAGCTGATGCCCGTCTGCCCACCTGCCTCCTTTCTTATCCCTCCCTATCTCTCTCCCTTTCTTGTCTTCTTTTTCTTTCTTTTCTTTCCTCTTTTCTTGCTCCTCGATATCCCCTCCCTTTCTTCCTCCTTCTTTCCTTTTCTTTTTCATTTCTTCTAAAATCCCATCAGCACCTGGGTAAACACATCATTAGCAATACATTTATTTGCACTTAATCAATATACTTTTTGTGATGAAGTCTTTCCGGCTCCCTCAATCAGGTATGAGCACTTCCTGCTCAGACCCTCACAGCACTTTGAACCAATCTTAAGCCATTAATCATGTTTTGCCATGCAATATTTCTAAGTGTACTCTATTAGGGAAAAGGCTGTTTTATACACACACCGCCCCTTCTACTACACCCAGCCTGGTGCCTTGCACAAAGTTGATGATACTTTATATTTATGTGGTGTACATTAGTTTAATAAATATTTGCACAGACACTAACCAATGGCAGACTCTGAATGGATATTTACTGAATGGACCAATGAACAAATGCCTCTACTTTCCTTACCCTTTTCTTGAGCTTGTCTTATCTCCTGTCCAAGAGGCAGGTTTGCACAGTGACAAGGTCATTGACCTCGAAGTAAGAAGCTTGAGGCTGAAATCTTGTTCTATCGCTTAATAGTTGGGTAGTCTTGGGCAATTGTTTAACCTCCTGAACCTTGATTTTATCTGTAGAGTAGAATAATACCTTATATTCAGGGTTGGTGATGATGAGCTGCAATTACTTGTGAAATAAGTACGTGCCACAATCATGACACATAGCAGATAATTTAAAAATGCTAGTTAAATGAATTTCTTCCCTTCCCCACCCTTTACGTCCATTGAATGTCTCTTAGGACAAACACTGGCTTATCTAATTCTTTCTCTCTGGGTTTGTATTCTGTGTCTTGGTGTGCTGCATACAAAGACGTGCAGAATAAATTTTGTGAACTCTTAATTTAAAATAGTCAATGTCACATATGGAAAGCACTCAAACTAGAAATGAGCAGACTGTATTGTCAAGATTTTTTTGTTGCGAGGTCTGTAAGCCCAACTCAAACAATCTTAAGGAAAAAAAAATGTTTTTATTGACTCCCATAATTAGGAACTTCTGAAGGGCATCTGACTTTAAGCATAGCTGCACCCAGGGGTTAAAATACTGAAGTCGGGATTCTGTCGTTTTCTTCAGCTTCGGACGCTGCTTCGATGGCTTCGTTCTCAGGCAGGATCTCTGCAGTTGGTGGGAAGGATGACTACTGGCTTGCAAAGCTGAAAGGGAGAGAGGCCCTTTTTATCTGCATGAAGCTTACGAATCTCATGGAAGGATTCTCACTCACTCTGGTTGGGTCCTATTTCCACATCTGGACCAGTCAGTGAGTTCAAAGCTTCAGGATAATGGTTGGCTCAGCCTGGGTCACATGCCAACCCTTGTGGTCCATGGGGAAAGACACAGTGATTGACAGTCCCTCGGACCACAGGAATGAGGGAGAGCTAATGCCTCCAAAAGAGGGGCTATCAGCAGACAAGACCAACTCGTTCAGCACACAAGTAGAAAAGACACCATTTTCCCATAAGATGCCCTATGCTCAAGACCGCCTACTTTGTGTCATTTAAAGGACCCGGCTTCATTTACTCATTAATTTATTCATTCACTGTTATTGGGGAAAATATAATCATTTTGAGAGCATCCTAATTCCCAGGCTCAGTGCCAAGGGTAGAGGTAGAGCAGGGATGAAGGCAAACACTGGTTTCCTCGGATGTAGCTTTGAACCTCTCCCTGAGCGGGCTGTCACAGTTCCTCAAGGTTCTCTGCTAACTGTGACCCTTGGGTTCCAGTTCTGATTTTCAGTGTTTTCACTGGGAGGGAATTGCTTTATCCGGTTATCATCCTCTTAGCACAGTCAGTTTGCTGGCTGGACTGGCCTCTCTTGGCAGAGGTCACGGAATGAGAGGCTCTAGGATGAGGGATGAAAGAACGTGTACTCAGTTCTGAAGAGCAGGCTGTTTTGTTTGTTTTCTTTCTGTTTGTTTTTGTACTATACAGTTTGTTTTTGTTTTTATTTTATTTATTTATTTTTTGTAGCTGCACTGCGAGGCATGTGGAATCTTACTTCTCTGACCAAGGATTAAACCTGCATCGGGAGCATGGATTGTTAACCATTGGACCATCAGGGAAGGCCCTGTTTTTGTAATAAAAAGTTTTTAAATTGTGGTAAAATATATAAGCTTCCCCAGTGGCTCAGTGGTAAAGAATCTGCCTGCCAGTGCAGGAGCTATGAGAGACACGGGTTTGATCCCTGAGTCAGGAAGACACCCTGGAGGAGGAAATGGCAACCCACTCCAGTATTCTTGCCTGGGAAATCCCTTGGACAGAGGAACCTGGTGGGCTACAGTCCATAGGGTCGCAGAGTCAGACTTGAGTGAGCATGCTTGCCCATATAAAATATATAAGCATAAACTTTATCATTTTAACTATTTTAAAGTATAAATTTTAGCTAGAAGGGATAGGCTACCCACCCCAGTATTCTTGGGCTTCCCTCATGGCTAGTAAAGAATCTGCCTGCAGTCCAGCAGACCTGGGTTCAATCCCTGGGTTGGGAAGATCTCCTGAAGAAGGGAAAGGTTACTCACTTCAGTATTCTGGCCTGGAGAATTCCATGGACTATAGTTCACACAGTCACAAAAAATCGGACATGACTGAGAGGTGTACACGTTCACTTTCATCTATAAGCACGCATATTCTTGTGAAACCAGTATCCAGACTTTTTTTCTTGCAAAACTGGAACACTGTACTCATTAAACAACAACTCTGCATTGTGCCCTCCCCCAGCCGGAGGCAGCCACCATTCTACTTTGTCTTTGTGAATTTAACCACTCTAAGTGAATGAAAGTGAAGTCACTCAGTTATGTCCGACTCTTTGTGACCCCATGGACTGTATGTAGTCTACCAGGCTCCTCTGTACATGAGGTTTTCCAGGCAAGAGTATTGGTCTCCAGGCCAGAGTACTGGAGTGGGTAGCTGTTCCCTTCTCCAGGAGATCTTCCCAACCCAGGGATCAAACTCAGGCCTCCTGCATTGCAGGTGGATTCTTTACCAGCTGAGCCACAAGGGAAGCCCAACATTACTGGAGTGGGCAGCCTATTCTTTCTCCAGGATCTTCCTGGCCCAGGAATTGAACCGGTGTCCCCTGCATTGCAGGCAGATTCCTTACCAACTGAGCTATCAGGGAAGCCCTAACCACTCTGAGTACAGCTTTTGTCCTTTTGTGGCTGACTTATCTCACTTAGCACCATGTCCTCAGGGTTCACCCATGCTGTATCACGTATCCGATTTTTATCCCTTTTTAAGGCTGAGTAATACTAGGTTGTACATCTACACCACATTTTGTTTATCCCTTCATCCATCGATGAACTCTGCGATGCTTCCACCTTTTGTAAATACGGCAGCTACAGACATGGTGGGGAAGATCAGTGTTGACGGCAGGAGCCCGAGTGTTCTGGAGCTTAGTAAAGGCAGGGCCCAAGAACCCTACATGGACGAGCCCTGCGTTTGAAAGGGCAGTGTGAGCACTCAGAGTGCCCTCTTCTGGGTGGGCTGGGGTGAGAGGAAGGGACAGTCTCCTGGGCCTGAGGTGGTGTGTCCATGTTCGAAAGAGAGGGTCCAGAAGGAAGGGAAATGCCAGACTTTATCTTCCTCATACTTTGTCCAGCCCAGGCCCTGATTGTACTCTTTGTTGATCAAACTTTGGAACTCTTATTAGGTCACTGGAGGTGACTTACAAACTACAACATTGTACAAATTGCTTTAGGAGTGGTCTTTACTCATTCTTCAGGACTCACCTTCACTGAGCCTTCTCTCAAGGCACCCCCAGCAGCTACCAGCAGCCCACCAGAAGAGTTCGGCGCCCCTCTCTGCCATCACCTAGTCCCAACTTCACTTTTCTCTGCCAGTATTGCCTATATCAAACATGGTAATTTGTCCATGTTTCAGCTGTCTATACCAAACTGAGATTTGAAGTCAGCCTTGTACCAAGTGTCCAGTTCTGCTCCTGGCACTTAAGAAGTAGGTGTTCAATATGGCTTTGTTTGAAGGTGAAAAAGGAGGGTCACACTGATTAAATGGGATTTTCTCAGTGATGCCCAGCATCAGTGGACTGTCAGCTGGAGGCTGAGCCAAATAGAAGTAGAGTGTCTAGGGGCCTTTGAAATGGCCACTGAAGACAAGGGAATTGCTTGTTGGAACTAGGCGCAGGTTTCATGGCGCAATAGATCAATACTGTTCCTTCTAGGGAAACAAACAGGATCAATGCTGGCTGCCCCAGGTCTCTGAGCCTATCTGAAAGCCACAGAGCCCACGGATGGAGGCTCCACGCTGCTCTTGCAGACTATGACAGCGTGTACCCATTTGGCAGACTGAACGACACTATATTGAATTTCATACCTGTGACTGTATCCCAGGTCACCAAAAGCCCAATATATAAAGTGACAGCAACAGAGGAACACACGATCAAAGGGCTGAAAGTGTCCTTCAACACTGGGGCTGGCATTCTCGCTCTGTTCCTTTCTCCTCTACCCACAACAGACATTGCCATTGGCATCCACACACTTGTTTGCCAGGCAGAGGTGCAACCTCAAAATGTTCTCACCAGTGTTTCAGGCAGCTACTGCCAACAGTTCATGGCTGGGACTTAATGTGAACGTTTTTTTTGCCTTTTCCAATCTAATCCAATCTAACATCATTCCAGTAGGACTCCTTTCCATGGCTTTCTAGACTGCTGCTCTAGAGGCTTTTCAGCCTGTTCTGTTGTTGAACTCCAATCCAATTAAAACACATTGTGTTGCTACTATAGGAAAGGCCTGGGGCTGGGTGCTGGGGGAGTGTTCAGAAGGACAGAAGTCTGCCTCGCTCTACTTTTGTCCCTTGGTCCTATAACCTGCCTTCTGGACAACCCCAGTAAGGCTTTCCCCACGTCCTATGCCATTCCTTTCACTATTCGAAGAGGCTGTCATGCCTCCATCCTACCACCCCCATCCCACCTCAGTCTTTCTTTTTACTAGAGGAAATCTTCTAAGTGCTTCTAGTCATTTCTTATAGTGTTTGGATTTTCAGATCCCTCACTCTCTGGTTAGTCTCCCAGGGTCATGCTCCAGGTTGCCTATATTCCTCTTAAATTGTGGTGTCCAGGGTACACATCATACCTGATTTGTCATCTAACTAAATCCGAGCACAAGCCAACACGGATGGGTGAAAAGGGGTTCACCAACTGACAAGGCTTATCAAGGCAAGAACCCCTGTGAAAGTGTGACCACGACTGACTTATTTGGGGTAGATCATGCAAACTCTTGTATGGACCAAATCCTTTATTTTTCATGACTTAACCATTATTGTTAGAATTACAAAAGCTCAGTTCAGTTCAGTTCATTCGCTCAGTCGTGTCCGACTCTTTGCGACCCCATGAATCGCAGCACGCCAGGCCTCCCTGTCCATCACCAACTCCCGGAGTTCTTTGAGTCCGTGATGCCATCCAGCCATCTCATCCTCGGTCGTCCCCTTCTCCTCCCGCCCCCAATCCCTCCCAGCATCAGGGTCTTTTCCAATGAGTCAGCTCTTCGCATGAGGAAAAAGCTCAGAGCTCCGCAAATCCTTAAAAGTCACACTCACCCATCTTATGATGAAATCCCCAGGCTACCACATTCCCTGCAAAAGATGGGAGGTCTTGAGCATCTTCTCTAATGGGGAATTTTAGTTTTGAAGGCAGACCTTTCAGTTTTATGACTTCCCTGTTCAAAAGTTTCTCCTTTTCAGTTGAAACCTTCCCGATTGTAATGCTAGTCATTTTTCAGGGTTATCGAGCATTTCATTTGCTCAGCACAGTTCTAGGCATTGTGTGTGCAGGGCCACATGTGTGTCGGGGAACATGAGCACTCCACAGGGGTAATTGAGGTGGAAGGACAGGACAAATAACCTCAGATTTTTGTCTCCTGGGAAATTATAGTCTGGTAGGGAAACACACCAAAGAGTAAAACAAATACCATCACTGAGACATGGGCTAAATGGTATGCAAATACAGAGGAAAAGGTAGTTACTTCCAATGAGGAGAATACAGATTATTCTTGTGTCTATATGGCAGCCAGTTCTCTCTATAGAACAAAATCAGATCATGTTAAGTAATGTGCTCAAAACCTCCTCAAAACCCTCCAAGTTTCCCAACACACTTAGAAATGGACCTGAGGCCCTCATAGTGGCCTCTAGGATTGTGTGTGGCCTGGCATTGGCCACCTCTCTTCACCCACATAAACGCGTACTTTTCTACTTTGCTCACACAGACCATTTTGCTGTACTTGAACTTGCTAGTTGCTATCTTAGAGCTTCAATACTGGGTGTTCCCGCTCATGGGTCTCCCCATGGCTTGATCCCTCACTTACACAGTCTCAGCCCCATTGTCACTTGTGCAGCAAGACCTTTCCATCCTCCTATCCTGCCCTCTTTACTTAATGACATTTATAACTACCTGAAATTATCTTTATATTTATTACCGACCGTCTCCCAGTAGAACATAAACTCTACAAAGGCATGGATTTTATCTGTTTTGTTCCTGTTATATTCTCAGTGCCAAGAATAGGGCCTGCCACACAACAGGTACCAAGTAAATATTTGTGACGTGAGCGAATGCGTTAATCTTGAAGACCTATTTTAGCAGTCATTCTTAGCAGCATCCAGTGTTTTTGTCTATTGTTTCTCAAAGCAAGTCCCACGTTTTTGAAACGGTTTCTCACTTGAAATTCTGTGGCATTTCCTAACTTTTAAGATTTCTCAAAGATTTAGACGGTGGTTCTCAGATTTGCAAATTCCTTCAGCTGTCTGGGAGATTTTCCTCCCAGGCTTAGGGACCTAGACAAATTGCATGCACAAAGAATGCACGTCTAGCATGAAGGTTACATTCTCAAGTCAGCATAGAAAGCGAAAAGTGACATATGGAATTTTCCTTGAATATCCTTAGCACTGCAACAAATCACTGATTCTGTAGCGGTGCACCCAAGGAATTGGCTTGTTTGCCTTAAAAGCCCAGTAGTATGAAAAACATGGATCTCTGACTACCTGAATCTCTCTCAGCCCCTTGGATGCTTTGCCTATAAGAGGTATTTGGGAATTGAGTCTAGTGAGTGTTGGAGCCAGACTGTCTAATTTTGAATCCTGGCCCCACTACTTGCTGTGTGACCACAGGCAAGTTACTCAACCTGTCTATGAGCCAGTTTCTTCATCTGTAAAGTGGGGGTGATAACAGTGCATACCTGCCTCATAGGGTTACATTGAGGACCAGATACATTAACGCATATGAGGTCTTTAGATGAGCACCTGGCACATAGTACTACAATCAATGCTAGTGATTATTTTGTTATCTCCCATCTCATGTTCATACCGGGGCATATGCTCGGTGGGTGGAAAGGCAAGCAGAATGTGCTAGACTATTAAAATTGCACTCTTGCTAGTTCTCTCTTTCTTTGTCTCTGTTTCTCTCTTTCCGCAAATGCCAATAATTGAATTTCTATGATGTGCCCTCGCTGTAAATTGCTTAGGCACTTTCCTTCTGCTGGAATTCTATATTTTTAGATTGATCATCATACCATTCTAATT
The DNA here is from genome assembly GCA_006408695.1 of Aepyceros melampus. Taxonomy (NCBI): domain Eukaryota; kingdom Metazoa; phylum Chordata; class Mammalia; order Artiodactyla; family Bovidae; genus Aepyceros; species Aepyceros melampus. The sequence goes on along the minus strand of SJXQ01002035.1, from coordinate 109,528 downwards.
TGAACACCTTTGTAAAGACTGGAGAAGGTGAGAAAAAACAAACGTGGACTAGTTTGACCTTCTTGTCTCTATCACCTGAATATTCCCACATTTTCTGCCAACAGTAGCCTTAATTCTCTTAATGTTCTCTTGCCAGCATGGCTATTGAGTCCTTTTGGCTGCTTTTAGCTTTTCCTAGAGCATTGGGATCCTTCTCTAGCTTTAGCTTTTTTGGACATTATTCTCACAGATTCATGTGTCTCCCTTTATTTTAGCATTGAGAAAGTAAAAAAAAATCAGAAAGAAAGGCACCACTGCAGAAAATTCATTAAAAATAGCCAGCCTGGTTTTTTTTTTTTTTTTTTTTTTTTTTGTTTTTCCTTTTTGTTTTTGTTTTTAATGTGAAGAACAGAAAAGAGAGTAGCCTGAGGAGCTGGCATGAGGAGCAAGAACCATTTGCTGCTGCATACACAGAAGGTGCTGTTCAGCATGTGATGAATCCCTTGAGGCCAGAGCCGCAGGATCATGCAAGGCTCTTGGGGGCACTCCTACCAGGCACGCAAGCAAGTTTTGACCACATCTGGAAAGTTCAGTTATTACTGTTGTTCAGTGGCTAAGTTGCTTTAGACTCTTTATGACCCCATGGACTGCAGTATGCCAGGCTTCCCTGTCCTTCACTAATTCCTGGAGTTTGCTCAGACTCATGTCCCTTGAGTCAGTGATGTCATCCCACCATTTTGTCCTCAGTTATTACAGATGTTTTCTTTCTTTCCAAGCCCTGGGACAGGATTCCTTGGTCCTGAGCTGGCCCTGAGAATAACAAGGAAACTCATAAGGGCCAGATATTATTATTAATATCATCCTGTGGCCCAGCTCTCGACTCATTCAGCAAATATTTACCGAGTACTTATGTACCAGGCATGATGCAAAACATGGAGGGTAAACCATGAAGTAGATGCAGTCTCTTCCCTCAGCTTGCTTATGTCTAGTGAGAAAGAGAAGCACTAACAGATAACCTCCTTACCGCAGGGTGAGTGCAGTGTGATAGGTCAGGTGCCCCCAAACCATCCCAGGCAGCAATCTCAGGAAACACCCGTAGAGGAGTTGACGCTGAAACAGGGAAGAAAAGGAAACCAATATCAGGCATGTTAATGAACAGGTTTCTGCTGTGGGTAGCAGGGGCTCAGTTCCAGGGGGGATGTCTCAGAGCTAGTGGAGAAGCTGTCTCAGTGTTGCCCCCTCTGAGGGTGAGGATCCGAGGTATTGGCCCACTGACTCCCACCCTCTCATCTGCCCTGGCCTCTGATTAGGTACATGCGTGGCTATAGGCAGAAAGCTGTGTGTGTGTAGAAATGAGGGTGCCAAGTCTATGTGAGCAGAGCACTGACCGTGTCTGCTGCATGCATTATAGGAACCAGCCCAGAACCCCACAGATGCCCCAGGGAGGAGCTTCCAGCTCAATCTAGTGAGATATAAGAAGTCTTCCTGGAAGAGGTGACAGTTGAGCAGTACCCTAAAGAAGCCTTACTCCAGAGCTATTCAGCAGTGTCTGGGGCAGAGTCCTTGCTGTCTGGTCACACTAAAGATTTTGCACTGAGAGGTCTGGCTGAGATGAACAGAAGTGCTGCTTATCACCCTGCTCGTGGGGTTTGGGAGATTGAGAGCGGGGCAAGAACTCAGATGGCTGATCCCCTCACAGTGCTGCCCTTTCCGGAACTGAGTCAGGAGAGTCAGAACAGCAAGCAGTGAGCCTGTGTCTGCTCTTTGTAAAGAGAGCCTGAGGATGTTTCTGGGTTTGCCCCAAACCTACCCTGTGTTTCTGTCTATTTGTGGATTAGGTGCTTCCTCAGAACATCCTTCCTCCCAGAGCGGTCACCCCGCGCCGTGCCCAGCCCCCAGATGCTCGCTGCACTCACTCCTTCATCAGCACCACCTCCCTATTAGACCGAGGATGTGGCAATCGGGCTGCCCAGAATTGCTCTCCCCACCTTCAGTTGCCCTGAGCAGAGTTCAGATTGCACATTTCCCGACACTCAGAGAGACCCATTAATATTTAGCATGTTATATTTCCAAAGCACTTTGCTAACACGAATTGATCTTTTCGGCACCCCCTTGTGAGACAGTTCAGTACTGCTAGCCCTACTGGGGACATCAGGCTTTGCAAAGATAAGCTACTTAGGCGAGGGCCATGGCTGGGAAGGGATAGATCCAGATTAGAACCAAAGGTCGATGAGACCCATTGTATGAGCCTCCAGACAGAACTCCAGAGTGGGCCCAGTGCCCCCTCCCTGCCTAGGATGTATTGGAACAAATCCAGCCTTCTGAAGTTTTAAATAGAATGAGCTTGTCATCCTTAAGATTGGACTGCTATAGACAGCTGGACTGTTACAAACCAGCTATTGTTTAGGAAGTGCTTACTTTGTGCCAGAGCTGGATGCTTTACATAGATTGTATCATTTAGTTCTTATAACCCTTGCCCACCTCTGCAATGTTGCTACTATTATTATTTTGTACACCAGAAAACAGGCACTGAAAGGTTAAGTAATTTACTTAAACAGGAATTTGTTAGAACCAGGATTTAAACCCAAGCTACTTAGCTTCAGAGACTTTGAACCAGGTGAAAGGTGGATAGAGGTACCAAGTCAATTGGAATTACTCTTGAAGTTCTGCCTACTTCCAGGCAATTCATCGTATGCCTTGCAAGATTCTTTCTGGAGGTAAAGGAATTAGGTGAGGGTGAGGGGCTGTCTGCGAAAGAGTTCTTGAGAAATGAGAGTGTAAACAAAAGTTGGTGGTTACTTAATTTCCTCCGGCTTTTACTCTTGGCTTCCCATTCCCAGTCCTGTCTAAAAGAACTGAGAGAGGACTAGTTTATCTAATAATCAAGTGTGGGGCCCACGTGCCGTGTGTTGTGTTCTGGTGGGGCTGAGACACACATAAGTCATTATGATTTGGTCGGGAGCGCTATAATCAAAGAGTATGAGAGCTCATGGGAAGGAGGAGGCAGAAGCTGGCCTGGGGAAGTTGGGGAAGTTTCTCGGCGGTGCCACGAGGTAGGTCCTGGTGGAGATGGAGGAAGGAGAGAAAGGACATTCTAGGGCAAAGGGAATAGCACGTACAAAGGAAAGGAGATGTGAAATAACATGGCAGTCTGGAGCGTAACAAGTTCTGTTTATGTGGAAACAGGCTGCTTGCTTTCTTGAGTTCAGTGAGGGGCCACTGCCCTAGATAAGGGGCTGGGTTACCAATTCTAGACTGTCTCTGAGAATGTAACTCCTTGTGACACCTTGAGCCAAATTTTTGATGTTCTATTGCTGAGTAAACAAGATGATTGTTTAAATTTAGCAAGTTCTGCTGTGTGCAAGGCACTGTGCTGGGTGCTGTGGATAAGGAATCATAACTGAGCGCTGTGGAGCCGGGGCAAAGAGTCTGGGACTGAGGGCACCGCTTGCCCCTACAACTCTTCTAAGGGAAAAGAATTAATGTTGCAGTTTAAAAAAATCTGTTTGTTCCCTAGTCATCCCTGTCCCTTAAGAGCAAAACTCTGTGTAATGTATATGCCCCCTTTCCTTGTTGTCGCTTTATAATTTACCAAACAATTTCCCATCCACTGTATGACTTAATCCTCATGATAACCCAGTGAAATAGGTGGCCTTGGTGAGTCTCCATTTTACAGATGATGCAACTGAGGTTTAGTGAATATTCAAGATTATGTGTTTTATAGCAATAGAAAGTTCCCCACAGTGGTCTCAAATTTGCCCCATTACGCACACTGGCTTGCCTTCTGAACCGGTGCTTAACTACAGCTTCTGTGCTATGTGCTCCAGGGGCTCCCAGTGGCCCCCTGGGGTGGGAGGTAGGTATTGAGAATGTTAAAACCAAGGCATGGATGCTGCTGTATTGGAACTCAAAGCCCAGCTCTAAATAGTTGACTCAGTGGAGCTGAGCCAGGAAATTCTAAGTGGTAGGTGTTATTAGACTATTTTCTCAATGATAGCTCGAAGGAGTCAAGTTGTCCTCAGATCAAGATGAACATGGACATAATATCAGCTAGCCCTTTCCTCTAAGAAGCATTGTGGTGTTGGATATTTTAGCCAGATAAGCCTTGAGGTCAAGAGGTGGATAGATTAGACTTGGTACAGGAAAGCTAATTGTGTATACATGTGTGTGTGTGTGTGTGTGAGAGAGAGAGAGATTGAGAGTGTGTGTGTGTGTTGGAGGTACTAGCACAGCTCACAGTTGGATAAGAGCATCAGATGTGTGACCTTACTGTCCAGAGAGTCAACCAAAACAATAGTTGCTGCCATGCCCTTTTAAAGGTGGCTCCAATTAGAGTTCAGAGAGTTTTCTGGGCTCCTGTCTTAGGTGTGGGGTTGGAGGTCATTGCTGCTCATCAGAGTCCTCTATCCTATTTTCCTCATGAATTAAATGGGAATTCTCCCAGTTGATGTTTTGCCCTCCTATTGTTCTAAAAGTCTTATTTTTCATCCAGTTGATACCTAAGACAGATAAAATTCTAGATAATAGCACTTACTGATGCTAGTCATGAGGGAAGGATCCAAGTACCCAAAAGCCCAATAAAATCTGGATCTTTCTGCATTTATTGACGAAAGTCACTAAACAAAAGAATTCTTAAGTTAGGGGGCACCAATAAGGACCCACATTTCCAAAGGGCAGGTTCATTTCATCCCTCTCTCCTGAACTTTTTCTCCTCCATCTTCCATGTCATCTGGGTAATTATGGTATTATGTTAGGAGGATATTGAAATTCCAAGGAGTTGTGAAATGTCCCCCAGCAGAGTTCTCTTATATATGCCTTGTTCAACATTTGAAACTAGTTTTGAAACTAGGCTGGAGATGACCAAGCCAAAATCATTGAACAGAGAGGCAACATGGAATCCCTAAAAGTCTGAGGACCAGACATCCTCTATTAATAGTTACCTGAGGACTCGGAAGGGTCTGAAAGAGGGGACCTGGCATCAGGAACATTTGAGTTAGAGGTAGGGTAACTTAGTGGTTGAGAGCTCAGACTTGAGAGTCAGATTGCCTTGGTTCAAGTCTCAGGTTTGTCATTTATTAGCTGCACAGCCTTGGGCTTCCTCCACTGTGAAATGATGGTAATAACAGATTGTACCTTGTAGGGTTGTGTGAGGACTGACTTAGATCAGGTACATAAAGGGCTTAGCACAGCTCCTGCACACAATATGTATTTGTTAAATGTTAAATGCTATTATTTATTAAAGGGAGAATTCTTTTCCTGTTCTAGGGTGTTTCTTTCCTTCCTTATGTCCTTGACGCCCTACCCTCTAGTTTATATTTCTAAAGCCAGCTGCTTAAATATTCCCTCCTCTTCTGGTCAGGGATACAAAAAAAAAAAAAAAAACAGCTTGGGCATGGGAGTACTTTCTTCTGTATTACTTACAGCATCATCTCAAACCAATATACACAGTTCATTTTAATCCAAAAGCTAAGGGCCCTTTAAACCAGCCATTCCTATTTATTCAGTTAAAAAAAAATCAAAGTCCTTTGGTTTCACATTCCTTTATTGTATTTTGTAAGGCACATATTGGATACTATGTAAATGTGAAATACTCTAACAATAGTAACTGAGACAGATGAGAAACTCAAGGAAGCAAAGTCACCATTTTGAGCTCAGCTCTTTATTGATGGGCTGAGTGATTTGGGAGCGACAATGTGGCTCCAAAGTTAAAGAGCCCCCAGGGATTCAGAGGGCAAAGGCTTGAGTCGCAGTCACGGCAGCAGTTATGGTGACCCCATGCAGGCAGCTTCTTCCCCTCGCAGACCTCAAATTCTCTCCATCAATACTAGGATTAATGCCACAGAACAATCTCCCAGGGATGTGAAGCCAGGGCTGCCATATGTGGTTGTACAGGCTGTGTACTGCATAAGGGTGTCAGCTGACGGGGTAAGTGGGAGCTGAAACATAGCTCATACTCTACTCATCGGTCTGTGCTCCCTGGTGATGGAGCATCCACATGGAGGAAGGGACCCTTCTTTCTAATTTGCATAAAAGTAGTATATGGGCTAGTAGAGGCCCTGTGTGAAGCAACGGTGATAGCCATGGGTCACAAAGCTTAGCACTAAGAATGGGTACATTTATTCAGCACACAGTTCTTGAACACCTACTATGTGCCAGACCCTGATCTAGGGACTGAGGATATGGAGAGGAGTGTAAATAATTTCTGCCCTTGGGTCCTCTTTCCATCACCAGGCCATCCTCCCCTAACGTTCAGTCATCATAAAGTCCTGTAGACTCGAGATGCAAAATATACGTCAAGTCCACCCACCTTGTTTCACGGCCAGCACTTTGTTTTTATTATTTCTTTCCTAGATGACCGCAGCAAATGGGCTCCTACTTCTACTCTGGTCCTCCAAACAAAAACAAGAGTGACTGTATAAAAATGTCAATCAGGGGACTTCCCTGGGTCCAGTAGTTAGGACACCACATTTTCACTGCAGGGGGTATGGTTCCATCCCTGGTTTGGGAACTAAGGTCCACATGCCCTGAGACAAGGCCAAGAAAAAAAAGTCAATCAGATACCATTAACCCCTTGTTTTAAGCTTTTCAGTGGCTATAATTTAGTCCAGGGTCCTCACAATGGCCTCAAGGCTGTGCACACCTGATTCCAATCATCTTGTCATGTCATCTGAATCACTCAACCCACACTCTCCCCATCTGTATGAGAAGAGGTTCTTCACAGAAATAGGAACCAATAGGATATATGTGTATCTCTTATATGTATAGGTGTATGTGATATATATATATATATTTATATCCTATGTATATGTATGTGTGTTGGATCCCTGGGTCGGGAAGATCCTCTGCAGGAGGGCATAGCAACCTACTCCAGTATTCTTGCCTGGAGAATCCCATGGACAGAGGAGCCTGGTGGGCTAAAGTCCACAGGGTTGCAAAGAGTTGGACACGACTGAAGCCACTGAACACACACATGTATATATGCATATATAAAATAAGATTTATTGTGAGGAATTGGTTTGTGTGATTTTATTGTGGCTGAGAAGTCCCACAATTGCTGTCTGCAAGTTGAAGACCCAAGAAAGCCAGTGGTGTAATTCCAGTCCTGGCCTGAGAACCAGAGAGAGTAGAAGGATAGAAGACCAGAATGACTCTCCCCTTTCCCAATTTTTCCTTCTGTTCACACACTCAGCAAATTGAGTGATGCCCGCTTCCCAGGTAGTGCTAGTGGTAAAGAACCTGCCTGTCAACGTAGGAGGCATAAGAGATGAGTGTTTGATCCCTGGTTTGGGAGGATCCCCTGGAGAAGGAAATGGCAACTGCTCCAGTATTCTTGCCTGGAGAGTTCTATGGACAGGGGAGCCTGGTGGGCTGCAGTCCATAGGGTCACTAAGAGTCAGACAAGACTGAAGTGACGGAGCAAGCAGGCACCCACATAAGGGAGGGCAAATAAGCTACTTATCTCAGTCTACCCACTCAAATGCTAGTCTCATCTGGAAACATCCTCACAGACACACTCACAAATTATGTCTGATCTGGTACTCAGTGACACAGTCAAGGCGACACACAATCACCTTTCATACTATTCCACAAAACTCACCATTCTGTCCTTCACACAACCTAGCTTGTTATCTGTGTGGTCTCATCCCTTTGGCTGCAACACCAATTCCCTGGTTCTCCCCTTGACCATCTCTTTCTCATCCTTCAGTGCTCAGTGGAAAGGTCACTCTGAACCTTAGAGAGGCGATCTGGACCACCTTGTTAAAGTAGCGTAGTATTCTATGCCCACCAGCCACTCTTTGCTAGGATGGTCCACAACAAAGCATCCCAGCTCAATTTGTAAGTACACAGTTCTTTGTTTACAATCTGTCATATCTGCTAGATTGTGAGCCTTGTAACATGATTGTTTGTTCTCCACTATAAATCCCTTCAGAATTTTGCTAGTCTCTGGTGCACAGTAATAAATACCAAATATTTGCTAAATGAAGTTGTTACAGAGAATTTGTCTCTCAAAGGGGAGTAATCATCACAACATAACGTAGAGATACATTTTGTGACAAAGGTAGTGATATGCTGGTAAACTGACTCTCAAAAAAAAGAACCTGATTTGTCATTTGTTGATTTCCATGGTGGTGTAAATACTCCCATCTGAGCTGATTTCAAGTTACCAATGGTTTAAAAACTGACTTGTAAAACCAGTTAGTTTTTCAAAGGGCTTCCCTGGTGGCTCAGATGGTAAAGAATCTACCTTCAATGTGGGAGACCTGGATTTGATCCCTGGGTTGGGAAGATCCCCTGGAGAAGAGAACAGCTACCTACTCCAGTAATCTTGCCTGGAAAATTAAAAGGACAGAGGAGCCTGGCAGGCTATAGTCCATGGGGTTGCAAAGAGTTGGACATGAGAGCTGTTATGAGCTGCCTCTAGCCTGTCACTGGACAAGAGGTCTGCATTGGTGCAAGGAGAACCCATTAGTTCATGCTGGGGAGCTCAGCAAAGGCTTCCTGGAGGAGGTGACACTTGATCTGTATTTTGAAGGCTGGGTATGTTGGTTCAGGCCTTTTATTCCAAAATAGCTAACAGAGCCCTGCTCCCAGTAGCCCATGTTCAACTGCCCCTGGCTTCTCTAACTCAGCTTATTTCCACTTGTCCAGGAATTACCATTTGATTAGTTCAAGCCTCAGAAAGGGTTTCCTTGTGGCCAGCATTCTACTGGGTTTGCTTTGAATGCAACAAACTAGAGTAAGACTGGGTAGAAGTTAGTCAAGGGAGAAAGGTAAGAGTTTTCCAAACAGAGCAACAATTTATGCAACTCAGCAGTTCCATAAGTCTAAAATTATATAAGAGAGCGTGGAGGAAGATTAGCTTCTGCCAGGCTGTGTTTGACAGGCTGAGGAGCTACACTGATTCACAGCATAGGATGGGTGGCAGAGGGAAAGAGAAAGGAATTGATCACTTTCCCTGCATAATAATTCCTGCATAATTCACAACTGGTAATTGTGGGGTTTTGTTTTTGTGGGTCTCATTTTTTTCTGGTATAGAATCATTTAACATCTGTCTCTTCCAAGAGACTGTAAACTCCACAAGGGCAGGGACTGTCTTGTTTACTATTATTTTCTTAGTATCCGACACAAAGCCTCCTACATAGCAGTCAACAAAGTACAATCTTGTTGAAAGACTGCATCACCTGTGGAACGTTTAAAACATGCTTATGTCCACTTACCCTGAAATAAGATCTGTAAGTCTCTTCCCTGAACCTCTGAACCACAAGGATATAGAGAAAGTAGTAAGGCAGGTGTCCATGTTTTGTAAAAACCACGCAAGAAATTCACTTTCATTTCTTCTTCCAAAATCAATCAAGTGGATCCTTTAAATGGTTTAGCCAAGTGTGACATGATTTAATTTTATTGTTATAAGGATAGAGACTTAGTGAGGCTGGCCTCCATGTTTCGTAAAAATCACTCAAGAGATACCCTTCCTTTTCTCTTCTCAAAGCCAATCAAGTGGATCCTTTAATTGGTTTAACCAAAAGTGTGATGTGATTAAATTTTGCTGGTTACATAAATAGGCCTGATGGCAGTGGGGAGAACCCACAGGGGTGCTGATGGCCGTGGGGTGGAACCCGCAGAGGTGCTGAAGTGCTGTGCCCAGTAAGAAGCCCATGCTGTAACCAGGTAAAAAATGATATGGGTCTGATGTAAATCTCTGGCGGTGGGTGTGAAAGGGAAACAGATTCAAGAGACGCTCAGGACGCAGAATCTACACAATCTGGTGCCCATTTGGACACAGTGGAAGAAGTGAGACGGAGGAATCCAGGTTGAAGGTTGGAGTGAGTGTTAGTGAACAGGGAGGAGGGAAGAGTCACGTTTAAAGTTGCTACATTTGAGGTGACTGTTGGACGTGAAAATATTAGTTGCTGAGTTGTGTCCGACTCTTTGCGACCCCATGGACTGTAGCCCGCCAGGCTCTTCTGTCCGCGGGATTTCCCAGGTCAAGAATACTGGAGTGGGTGGCCATTTCCTTCTCGGGCGGATCTTCTCAACCCAGGGATCGCACCCCGGTCTTCGTATTGCAGGCAGGCTCTACCATCTGAGTCACCAGGGAAGCCCAAAGGGAGACTTAAATATCAGTGCTCTCCAAGAACTGTGCAGAACACTGATATTTAAGAAGCAGGTTAGAAAAAGAATTCTTGAAGGAGACGGAGAAGAATGACCAAAGAGGAAGAAGGAAAACCTGAAGATAGAAAATCAGTGATAATGTCCAACAGCATCAAATGGTGCTTAAAGCTTACGTTAGTGACTTGAAACTACCTTCAAGGAATGATGGTGACAAGGGGACTTTCTTTCGGGGCAGAAACTGCCGGGCGGAGGACGAAGGAGGAAGTGGCGACAGCGGGTTCAGCCCACCTTTTTCAAGAAGCTTTGCTGTGAAGAGGAAGGATGGTACGACTGTGCAGGACGTTAGGAGCTCTGGCCCCTTCATAGCTGAGAGGGAAGGGGAAGAGTGAGCGGACCGCACCGCACGCGTCGCGGGGGCGGCGCGCGTTTGCCTCCTCCCCACGTGACCCGGAGGCCGCCTGAGCAGGCCGGCCTCGCGGAGACTACAGTCCCAGCAGGCCGCGCGGCGCTGGGGGCGGAGCCGAGGCCTGGCGCGCGTCTCGGAGGCTCGAGCGGAAGAGCTGGAGCTCGGAGGCGGCGGCGGAAGCGGACAGCTAAGGCGCCCCGGGTAACGAGTTGCTTCGCGTACCTGTCCCTCCCTCCCTCCGCACTCCAGCCTGGGGCTCGTGGCTTCCACGTCTCCCTCAGCACCTGGGACAAGCTTTCTCTCCCCTTTTGTTACCGGTATTTTTCTTCTCACGTGACGCGCGGCCGGCCCCGCCTGCGGCGGAGGTTACTGGGAAGCTCCCGCCCTTCGACCCCTGCGGGCCCTGGGTTGCGGGGGGCCGTCTCAGACCCCTTTTTCCTTCTCTGGGCTGCGTGCTTGCTTTGGGTGCTCTCCTCAGATACTCTGCGAAGGGGCAGTTCCTTTCCTGTGTTTCAACAGGTACTGAGTGGGGACTTGGGACCCCTTTTTCTCCCCAGTGGGTAGGAGGCTGTGCACAGCGGGGGCCCCCCGGGGCTTCGGGTGATTTCGGGGCGCGAGCCCTGAGCCTCTGGAGCGAGTCTGCTGGGCTGGCGGGGAGCCCCGGGCTATGAGCTGGGAGTGAACTGTCTGTTCTCCAGGGAGGGTATACTTCCTGGTTTTCTTGGGCCACCCTCGGAAAACTCCCAAGTCCGCTTTTTAAAGTTTTCTTTATCAATAAAAGCCTCTTGTCAGGGTTGAGTAGGGAGGAAGCACAGGATTTGGAATCTGATGTCCTGGGTAGAGTCTCGGGTCTGCCACTTGCTGGATCTATTCTTTGGTAGCCCGGGTTTCCCAATCTGAAAAATGGGGTGATCGTCTTTGGCGTTCCTGCCTTCCCGTGTCGAGCAGTTTATTAGAAGGGACATGTGTGAGAAAGCCTGTTTCACATAGAACAATCTCACTGTCTTTCTGACTCCAGCCTAGCTCAGTTGAATTTTCAAACCGTGTTCATGTGTTTATGAACTTGATCATAAACGTGATCGTGAACCGTATGAAGATCAAATGAGTAATAGGGGAAAAATGTCTTTGGAAACGAATGTGAACCATACAGATGCTCTTACGTCGTGTGCCTGGGGAAGAGGTAACATTAGGGCCCTATCACTTGTGGAGTCAATTTTAAACTTCGTCTGGATTTTAAGGTCCACCAGACTTTGGCTTGTTCTGTCCCACCAGCGCTGCGTGCAACCAGCGCTGCGTGCAGGCACTTAGGAGCGGTCTTGCTCTCGTCTTGCTGTGTTACAGCCATCCTTTCTTCAGTGCTACACAGAGTACAGATATCCCGGAAAGTAGTTCATGATCCGCTTGTGTAGTGCTGAGCTTATGCTTGTCTTCAGCTGGTTGGCCCTTTTGAGGTACTACTTGTTGTAAGCCTAGCTCTGATTGTATCACAGTGTCACTATCTTGAATGTATACTAGCTGAAAGGAGAAATATTGAGGTTATTTTTACCTGTCCTAGCTACATGTGTTAGAAGTCTGTGTTACCTTATAGTTAGAATTCAGAACGTAAACAGCCAGGATTCGTGTGTAGTTAAAAACTACACTTCTGGCAGTTTAGTCTGAGACTCCAAGCAAATGACTTTGCTTCCCTTTCCCCTTGTAGAGAGTGAGGATTTTACAGTCAACTTTTTGTGGGTTTGGCAGTATAGTAATTAGGTAGTCTTGTATTATTTCTGAAATCATTGGTTGGAAAATACTTGAATGTGGTTCTAAAACCAAAGGATGGCAGTACAATTGTTGAATGTATAAAGCTGAACAAATGTGAGTTGAAATCCCGGTGCTGTGACTTCCAGTTCATGAGTTGTGGTGAATTATTTCATCTCTTTAAGCTTGTCTACTGATTTCTGAAATGAAGATGGTAGCATTTACCTGGTAAGGTGTCTGTACGGATTAACTGCTGCTACTGCTAAGTTGCTTCAGTCGTGTCTGACTGTGCGACCCCATAGACGGCAGCCCACCAGGCTCCCTGGTCCCTGGGACTCTCCAGGCAAGAATACTGGAGTGGGTTGCCGTTTCCTTCTCCAATGCATGAAGTGAAAAGTGAAAGTGAAGTCGCTCAGTCGTGTCCAACTTCGCGACCCCATGGACTGCAGCCTACCAGGCTCCTCCATCCATGGGATTTTCCAGGCAAGAGTACTGGAGTGGGTTGCCATTGCCTTCTCTGATATGGATTAAATGAGATGTAAATATAAAGTAATGCTGGAGTGAGTATGTGCTCGTTATTTTGTTGCTATTCTAATTTATGACTATGATGATGGTAAAAAGTGATGAAATTTTAGGTAGTGTATTTTCTTAAGATTCAATTTTTTTTGTTGTTGTTGTTGTTCGTGAAGTGAGGATAGTTATCCTTAACCCATAAACTTAAAGAAGCAGTAAGAAGTGCTCAGATTGCAGGCTTTTTTTTTTTTTTTTTTTAAAGCAGTTGCATTAGGCTATTTTTTATGTTTAGAAGTTTCCAAAACGCTCTTGTTGGGGTGTGCTGTTGGGCTAGTGCTTCATTGATAACCCACAGTAAGAATTTAGTTTTGTGTCTTTCTGCACATTATAGCTTGTAGCAGAACAATTATCTATGTTAGTGACTTAGATATTGACTATTGACTAGGATAGCGTTTTATAGAGCATTTTTTATTGGCTTCCCACCCTCCCTCCTTTTTTGTTTTTAAAAAGCTAGACTATTTGACTCTAAAAGTTCAATCTAGTGGGTAGGGACCAGAAGATTTGGTGACTCCCAGTTTCTGAAAGTGGTAATGTAGTGACAAGCGCTTATGGTGGCACTGGTGTGTGTGTGTGTCTACAAGGAGTGAGAGTTTAGAGAAACCAAGGGGGAATGTCTGCTAGAGAAAACTGATTTGTTGGTCCAAGCAGAGTCTTAGAGTTAAGAATTGAAATGTTTACTTTTCATTCCTTCAGATGCTGTGTTGACTGCAAGAGGTCTGAAGATGCAAATGTCTAGGAACTGTTTCCTTTACTCTTGTTTTTTGATGTGGTTTCCCCTTGGCTCCACTTTACCAGTTTTACCCTGACCTGTAGTTGAGAATCAGCAAGATGACAATTTTTTTTTTTTTTTACTACAGGCTTGTGTATAAACTATAACAATAGTCATTTCCATTAAAATTGCTTTGTGTGCTATAACGTATTATTTTTTCCTTTATGTTTTAAACATTTTTGTTCATGACTTTTTTCTTTAAAAGAAATTTTTGGAAGATAGACCCATTTTCAGGCTTAGTGAAAGACAGTATTGTTACTGTGTTTAGTTATTATATTTTCTTATAGTCATGAATTTAGGTGATACATACATATTCACTCTCATAAAGCTTTACATGATCACTGTGATTTTTTTAGCCAAGGTTAAGTTTGTTGACTGTGCCCACTGAGCCCTGAAAAATAGCAAAACTAATTGTCTAATGTGTTTCAATCTGTGACCCTGTCCTTATTAACTCAACATTTACAAAATATCTCACCAGAATGAGTGATAAGACTAGTGTATTGTTGATTTGGAACTTGTGCACTCATTAGACATGACAGAAGGAAATGAACTAGTGCCAAAAGTAAAAGTGTAGATTTTTAATTATACAAAACTGCAATACAAGACTAGCACTCACACTGTGTATAAAACTGGTGACCTTTGGGATGGTTTTTGACAATCACTAACCTGAACTATATTTTACACGTTTCTCTTAGTTGAATTGTATTGGTTGCAGGCATCCCACCCACAGGAGAAGTGAGAAGACATGGAACTAGGATGTTCATGTCTTAAAAGAGAACCTGCTTCTACTGTGCCACCCACCAGAAAATGTGCTCTTAGCCAGTGGGGAAAGCATGCAGTCTTCTGTTAATGAGCCCAGTGGGATGAATGAAGCCTGGGTAACTCCTGAACTCCTGAGAGTTTGTTGAATTACAGAGGAATTCCAGTTGTCAGAGGTTTCGATAGGAGTTACAGGCCATTGGTCTGCAGCAGTAAACCTGCGTGTGGAGAGAGTATCTTCCTCTCAGGAGAACATGGACCTGTTGCTCACAGTCTGTGCTGTGTATTTTCACAGTCTCATGCTGGCCTTCTGTCTAGTTTTTTATTCTTCAGTTTGTTCTTTGGTTTTATTTAATCTGTTGTCCCTTGTGCCCTTTAAAAATTTTTTTTGTTATTATTTATTTTTATATCAAACATGGCTGGTTTAGACTAGGGATAACAACAGAGAAGCACTGTTAGAAACAGCAGATTCTGGTGTCTAATATTCTGAGGTTCCCAAATAACATGAGTTAACCTGTACATATGGAGAAGGCAGTGGCACCCCACTCAAGTACTCTTGCCTGGAAAATCCTATGGGCAGAGGAGCCTGGTAGGTTACAGTCCATGAGGTCGCTAGAGTCGGACATGACTGAGCGACTTCACTTTCACTTTTCACTTTCATGCATTGGAGAAGGAAATGGCAACCCACTCCAGTGTTCTTGCCTGGAGAATCCCAGGGACGGGGAAACCTGGTGGGCTGCCGTCTGTGGGGTCGCACAGAGTCAGACATGACTGAAGCGACTTAGCAGCAGCAGCAGCAACCTGTACATATGGTAATATGAATTTCTAGAATGGACAAATTCATGACTGTTTAACTTGGTGCTAAGGCAAAAATATGGGCAAATGGTGTATGGTATTCTTATTATGAGACTTGCCTCTTAGGAAAAAATAGGTGTAGTGTTAATACTGGCTTGCATATGGGCTGTTTCAGGTTCTTTGCCATGGCATACCAGATGAGTGTTAAAGAAGGGAAGCCCTTGGATTTAAACATTCCCCTCTGAAATTTATACCAGTAGCCCTGTTTGTTTTTTTCTTATCATCTGTAAAATAGGGTTAATAATACCAACCCTGCTTGTTTTATAAAGAGTAGAGGGAAAAGTTAACAAGAATGTCTTGGAAATGAGGTAACTAGGGGAAGGGCTGACGGAAGGGCAGAGACAGAGAGGAAAAGTCTCACACTGGGGTGGGTAACTTGTCCCTGAGACAGAAAGAGGGTACACAGCAAAAGCAGAGAGTGAGGCTTAGTCAGAGACAGACAGGGGCCATCAGAAACCCTTAGGAGGGACAGTCAGACAGAGGCAGTTAGAAAGAGGGTAAACAGATGTAGAGCAAAGGGCTGACTTAGAAATGGCAGGTGGATTCAGGGAGGGAACTGCAAAAGACTGCAGGAGGGAACCAGGAGGGCATGACCAAGAGCTTGTTGAATTAGTTTTTTGAGTTTTTGTCTGTTATTTGGGGAGTTCTTGTAGACATTTGTAATTAGCCAAGAGAGGGAAGAAATGCAGATATTAGTAGTAAATCAAGTAACATGTTTATACAGTTTTTATTACACTAAAATTTTCCCTTAAGCACTCATTTTATTTTGCATATTCAGAATACAAACACCAAGCCAACTTTTGCTGCAGGCCTGTTAACTGCCTACTTGCCCCCTTCATATGGTGGTTGTTCAGTCGCTAGGTCATGTCCAACACTTTTGCAACCCGATGGACTGTAGCCTGCCAGGCTTCTCTGTCCATGAGATTTCCCAGGCAGAAATCCTGGAGTGGGTTGCCATTTCTTTTCCAGGGGATCTTCCTGACTCAGGGATTGAACCTGTGGTTTCTGCGTGTCTCCTGCATTGCAGGCGGATTCTTTACCGCTGAGCCACCAGGGAAGCCCTCATAGGTAAACTCATTTTAAAAAATTAAATAAAATGATTAGTTTCTCTTTTAGAAATACTTTTTTCTTAAAAAAAAAAATCAAATACATGCTTACTGTGGAAAACTTGGGAAATGCAGAAAAGTTTAAAGAGCAACAACAAAACCTATAATCTCACAACCTAAGCAACACATAATGAGGCCTGCCCTTTCATTTTGTTGATGGTTTCCTTTGCTTTGCGGAAGCTTTTGAGTTTGATGTAGTTCCATTTGTTTATTTTTGGTTTTGTTCCCCTTCCGAAGGAAACAGATTCCAAAAAATATTGCCAAGACTGATGTCAAAGAATGTGCTACCTATGTTTTCTTCCAGCAGTTTTATGGTTTTAGGTCTTACGTTTAAGTCTTTCATCCTTTTTGAGTTTATTTTTGTATTTGGTGCAAGAAAGTGGTGTAGGTATATTCTTTTACAGGTGGGTGTCCGTTTTCCCACCATTATTGAAGAGACCATTTTCCCCGTTGTGTAGTCTTGCCTCCAGTATTGCAGATTAACTGACCCTGTTAGTGTGGGTTTACTTCTGAGATGTCTGTTTTCTTACATAGTCTGGTCAGTCTTCGCAGTTCATCCCATTCTACTAAATGTAAAATAGAGCAGTATCTATTTGAGGTTATTAGGACTCCATGGAAGAGAAGGATCTTGAAGGAAGTGATAGAATGACAAATTGAGAGGACAGAAGAAAATTCCACATAGAGTGATGAGAAGCTAGAAGCAAGAAGTTCAGTGTGAACTGAATAAGACAGAAGGGTATTTTAACAGTAGTGCCCAAATGGAAGATGATGAGTAGTAAAGAGATATGATTTGCTAGGTTTACATGTGTATAGGGATAATGAAGAATTAATGGAAAGCTCTGAAGGCTGGGCTGAAGAACTTAGATTTGATCCTTAAAGATGATATTTTTGTTGAAAGTCATGATGAAAACAGTATTTGAGAAAGACTGTCCTGGTGGCTCAGAGGGGTAACCCCAAATAGGGAGTGGCTTTAGGGTAGGCAATAGGACAGTCATGGAATAATGTAGAAATAGAAGGTGTAGTAGCTCTTGTGGAGGAAGAGCAAGAAGTGTAGGGTTAGAAAAGCTGAAAGTTGGAATACTTCAAAGTTTTGAGTTTGACAGATAGGTGTATTGTAGTATTTTGATGGTGACATTGAGGCAGGATCTCAGAGAGATCTAGGGAGAAAGATATTGAATTCAAGTGCTTTTTAAAGTTGTAGGTTTGAGTGGTAGTTGAAAAATCTGGTACTTTAAAAGTAAAGATCTTCGTTATTAAATTTATTATAAATGAATTCTGTCCCTGTTAATCATTCTTAAGACCATGCATTTACATTCTTAAGACCATGCATTTATTCTAGCAAATAAATATTCTTTGGAATTTGTCTTTTGGAACTGCTTTCAGAACCAGTAGAGCCATACAGGAAAACTGATCTCATTACTTTATGGTCATATCTTTGTGCCCAAGAATATTATCTTGCTTGATCACTCATCTTATTTACCATATTTATTTCTAAGTGATATTTGACGGTCCCTAAAAGCTAATCTGCAGAGGCCTTAAAGTTATTACCAGGCTGGATATTTAAATAACTGTCGTCACTGCTGAGAACAACCTTAAGCTGTGATAGCATTTTGAGAAGAGATGCTAGTGCATTCTGGGTAAGAGGGTGGGTTCTGGAAGACTAGGTTTGAATGATCTCTTTAGTACATTAATTCTGTGCCTTGAATACGTTTTTTTAACTTGCCTCAGTTTCCTTGTTTTTAAAAGAAGGATGGTGATAATACTTCCTGCTTCATAGGGTTATTGTGAGGATTAGCTACTAGAAGGCAGTGGCACCCCACTCCAGTACTCTTGCCTGGGAAACCCCATGGATGGAGGAGCCTGGTAGGCTGCAGTCCATGGGGTTGCGAAGAGTCGGACACGACTGAGCGACTTCACTTTCACTTTTCACTTTAATGCATTGGAGAAGGAAATGGCAACCCACTCCAGTGTTTTTGCCTGGAGGATCCCAGGGATGGCGGAGCCTGGTGGACTGCCGTCTGTGGGGTTGCAGAGTTGGACACGACTGAAGCAACTTAGCCGTAGCAGTAGCAGTAGCTATTAGAACAGTGCCTGGCATATTTTAAAAGCTTGGTGTTAGCTATTTATTACCATCACAACTACTATTGCTGCCATCACCATTTTGTCTGTTTATCTTTTCTAGTTTTAAAAATCACTTATGTTCCTGTTTAATTACATCTTGTACAAATGGAATGATGGGCAGCTAGAGTTAAAATTAGAGCTCAAAAAAATGATCAGACATATAGGAATGAGGCTTTTTAGAATGTGTGAACTTTGTGGGAGAAGAGCAGAAAAGACAGATTTTCCTCACTGTGAAGTTTGACCAAGGATAGAATATTGGGGAATATACATGGTAAGGAAGTGTGAAGCCGAAAAGGAAGCCAGCAAAGGAGCAGTGGAAGATTGTTTAGAGAGAGAAGAAACTGGAGTGTACGTTAGTATAGAGGTTATATTAATTAGGAAAAGATTTGGTTGCAGTCAAATAATAGAGACTTTAGCATGATAAAATTTCATTTCTGTCAGTGTCACGAATTCCAGAAGTGTCTGGGACAGTTGTGGTTTGTCATGGTGTGATGTTGTTACACTGCTGTGCATGGATTCTATTCTTTTCCAAAGTTGCCTGGTGGTCTAAGATGGCTGTTGGAATTCCAGCCTCTTCGTCCACACATGAACCAGCAGAAAGGAGGAAACATCTTCTTCCCTTTAAGGATACTTCCTGAAAGTTAGATGTACCACTTTTGCTCATATTTCTGTTGGTCACAGAGCCACATCTTCCTGCAGAAGAGGTTGGGAAATGTAGAATATTTTGAATGCTCAGTGCCTGGAAAGGAAAATGAGGAAAAATCAGGATAACCCAAGGGTAGCTAGTTGAAGAATGTAGGGTAGATAACAGAACTAATAATCTGTGTGTGTGCCAGGCTGCTTCAGTCATGTTCGACTCTTTGCGACCCATGGACTGCAGCCCTCCAGGCTTCTTTGTCCATGGAATGAATTCTCCAGGCAAAAATACTGGAGTGGGTTGCCATGCTTAGGATAGTTTAATTCTTTATTGGTAATCCTTGATAGAGTTTTTGTATTTGTGAAACTATGAGTATGAAACTACTCATCAAACTGCGGCAGTAGTGCTCTGTTTTTAGGGTGTTATCCCTTCATGAATCCTTACTTAATTAGGATTATCAGTCTCTTATAGGGAAAAAGGTGATGGGTATGTAAGTATATGTATGCATGCATGTGCTATGTGTATAGATATATAATATACATTAATATATTTTTCCTCATTTAGCATTGGTGTTTGCCAAAATTGCTTCATATAGCAACAGCCTGCCTTAAAATTGATAGTATTTAAGTGTCTGATATCTTTCTTTCGTTCTTTTAAGCTTTTAATTTTTCCTAGCCTTCTATTCACTCTCCAATTTGATTGTTTTGGGCCATTGTTTTTAACTGTCTCTGTCCTTTTATATTACTACTCTCTCTCACCGCTGTTAATGCTGTTAATAGTACTTCCCAAAATAGATAAATGAGCAAATTTAATTAAATGTGTTATTTGCACTCTCCTGATCATTAATGAGTTTGTATGTAAGGTCAGGCCTACAATCTTCCTAGTATTATAATGACTGAATTTTCTCTGTCCACTAAATGGATAAGTGTTTGCTTTAGAGTTTTTTATTTTTAAAGCTTCCATGTTTTGTATGTTTATGTTCTTTTAATGTTGGAAATATGAAGGTCTTCTAACAATAAAGGGAGCGTGTTTTCTCTATCTGAGAGTAAGATACAGACCTATTCCTATTTACCTAAATACTTGAGAGTACATTTTCTAAAGGGAAGGACATTCTTTTATGAAAGCATAGTACAGTTATCAAAATCAGGAAATTAACATTGATTTAATATTACAGTGTAGTCCACAGACTGATTCAGATTTCACTCATTATCCCAATAATGTACTGTTTTGTAGGAAAAGAAGATTCTGGCTCTTGGAGTGTATTCAATTTTCATGTCTCTTTAGTTTCCTTTAATCTGGAGTATTTCCTCGGTCTTTGTTTTTGCATGACATTAACATTTTTGAAGAGTCCAGGCCAGTTGTTTTGCTGTTATTATTGTTGAGTCACTAAGTTGTGTCCAACTCTTTGCCATCCCATGGACTGCAGCTTGCCAGGCATCCCTGTCCTTCACTGTGTCCTGGAGTTTGGTCAGTTTCATGTCTATTGAGTCAGTGATACTATCTAACCATCTCATCCTCTGTGGTCCTCTTGTCATTTTGCCTTCAATCTTTCCCAATATCAGGGTCTTTTCTAGTGAGTCAGCTTTTCGCATCAAGTGGCCAAAGTATTGGAGCTTTAGCATCAGTCCTTCCAGTGAATATTCAGGGTTAATTTCCTTTAGAATTTGACTGGTTTGATCTCATTGAAGTCCAAGGCATCAGTTCTTTTGTAGAATGCTTATAAATTGGGTTTATCTGCTGTTTTTCATTACTGGCTTCAGGTTACCCATTTCTGGGAGGAATACCACAGAAGTAATGTTACGCTTCTCAGGGCATTGTGTCAGGAGGCACAGATGTTGAAATATTAGTAATGTGGTCTTGGATCACTCTTTTAAAGGTAGTATTTGCCAGGTTTTCCAGCACAAAGTTACTATTTTTCCTTTTATAATTACTTTGGTGGTAAAATATACATAAAATTTATCATTTTAACCATTTTAACCAAAGTGTATAGTTCAGTGATTAAGTACATTGACATTATGTTTTTAATTTTGAGGTATCTTTGAAAAAATACTTTGAGATTTTATAAATTTCCTACTACTCCTTGAATTTTACTAACTTTTGTATATCTGCCTGAATCGTTTTCATGCTGGTTCCTAAATGGTGATTTTCTAATTCCATCATGTCTCCTATACTTATAATACTTTATTTCATTATTTATTTTGATGCTGTTACTGATTTGGTCAGTGGGAGCCCATTCAAGCTGATTCCTGTTTCCTTTTGCCTTGCCCTTGTCACTCATATACACATTCATATACATCTTTATCTGTCTACTGAAAGCAATGTTTGTATTGATACTTCTGATTCCAGTGTAACACGACAGGGTCTATTCATTCTGTATTTATAACCCCCTCTTCCAAAAGTGAGAAACTTGTCCCTATGATTTGCATTTTTTTACTTATTGGCCTGGTCCTAGAATACCAGAGAATAGTTTCATACCACTACATGAAAGACATCTCGTAAGTAGAGTTAATATTTGTTTTTCTCATCCTATGAGCATATAGTCTAAATCTCCACTGGTCAATAAAATAGCCACTAACTGCATGATTTGAGATGTGTTGTAAATATAAAATGCACACTGGATTTTGTAAACTTAGTATGAAATAAGAAATGTGAAATATCCCAATAATATTTAAATAATATGTTGAAATATTTTAGATATATTAGATAAAATAAAGTTAATTTTAACCATTTTAACATGGCTGCTGCTGCTGCTGCTAAGGCACTTCATCGTGTCTGACTCTGTGCAACCCCGTAGACGGCAGCCCACCAGCCTCCCCTGTCCCTGGGATTCTCCAGGCAAGAACACTGGAGTGGGTTACCATTTCCTTCTCCAGTGCAGGAAAGTGAAAAGTGAAAGTGAAGTCGCTCAGTCGTGTCCGACCCTCAACGACCGCATGGACTGCAGCCTTCCAGGCTTTTCCATCCATGGAGTTTTCCAGGCAAGAGTACTGGAGTGGGGTAACGTGGCTGCTAGATAGAAGATACTAAATTACATATGTGGCATCCCTTATCTTTCTATTGGACATCACTGAGCAAGAAACCATGTTCAGAAGTTACTTGGATTAGTGTTCTCCCCAACTTTCTTTCTGTAACATAGTTACGTTAGTCATTTGCAATACAATTCATTTCTATTGTATTTTAAGTTTTTCTCCCCATCTAATTGATCTTATTTATTTTTAGCACATGAAGCATTAATATGGTTCCAAAAGTCAGAATTATTTTAAATATGTATATACATTCAAAGCAGTGTCACCCATTTCTTCTTTCTTTTCACCCTGTTTTCACCTCGCCTTTATAGGTAATCAGTCTCATCAGTCTCTGGATTACCCTTTTGGTGTTTTTTTCCTCCAGGTATGAGGAGATAACATGTTTATTTTTTTTATTTCTTAACTTTTTACACAAAATTTAGCAAACTGTAGATACTTTTTTGTACTTTGCTTTTTTAAAATTAAACATTTCACTTCAATATGTTTTTGGACTCCATTCCATATCAATTTATAGCACTCACTGTCCCATCCTCCCTTGGTCTTTTCCTCCCTCTTGCGGTTACTCTGTTGTGGTAACTTAACCATTTTCTCATGCTATTTCCAGTGTTCTGAATTTATAAGCAGTGCTGCAATAACTAACCTCGTTTATATATATTTTTGTATGTTGGAAGTGTATGTTTGGGTAAATACCTAAAATAGGATAGTTAGGTCAAAAGTTTACTGGAGTGGGTTGCCATTGCCTTCTCCAAAAGCAAATACAGTTTCTTAAATATTGCTCAATCCCTTTCTGTGGGAGGTTGTACAAGTTTGAATTTGCACCAGCAATGTATGAGAGTTTTTCCCATAAACTAATTATCCGAGTATGTTGTTATGCTTTTTAATTTTTGCTATCTTATTTATAGTTAGAAACAAAGTATCTCAATGTAGTTTTAATAGTCAATTTGCAGTTAATAATCTTTTCATAGAATATATAAAAGTCATTTTAATATCTTTCTGTGTGAATTATATTTTTAAGTTCATTTTTCTATCAGACCTTTTTTTCTCCCTCAGTTTTTAAGAGTCCTGTAGAAGTCCAGTTATTTCCTTATGATAAATTCTTTGAAGGAGAATTGCTGGATCCAAAGGTCCTTTGATATATAAAAGATTTTGAAATATTGTTAAAATGCTTTCTATATTAATAAAATATGTATCTCCATGAACAATGTGGAGCCCTATTCAGTCTTTACTCACCAAAACAGACCTTACTTCTTAATCTTTGTTTGTCTGATGGATAAAATAGTAGATTTATTGTGGATTTTTTTGCTAACTGATGTGATTTATTTTTTCTTTGTTAACTGATGATGGTTTATTTTTTGTTTGTCCAGCTAGCTGTCCATTCAACATATTCTTATTGAACATCCACCATGTACCATCCTAAAAGTTGGAACTATAGTAATGACTAGAAGTTGAACATCTTTTTGTGTTTCAGTCATTTGTATTATTTTGCTTCTTATCTCCATCTCTCTCTCTCTTTTTAATGGCATTTAATAGATGTTTTGTCTCCTCAGACTAGTTCTCAGAGGACTGAGAATGAGAGAAAATGACATTTCCTCATTCTGTTTTGTTGTTGAACTTTTAAAAAGTATTTTTGTGCGTGTGTTTATTTTCATTGCCTATTCTATGGCAAATCATTGTGTGAAACTCTTAGAATATTCATGAAATGAGATCATGAAAGTTAAATGCAGAAACAGGTGTCAAAGAAGTGATAATTACAGATTTTTATAAAACTAACTTTTATCATTATTTTTTCCAGGAGAGGCTGCTGTCTATCAGAAGGGAATTTTTGTACCATTTGCCTCAGATGCAGCCTGTCTGCACATTCTAGAGTTTCATTATTCAAAAAATAAATGCCACTTATTTGGTAAGTCAGTTAACTAGAAATACTATTTACTCTGTTTGTTTATGTTTGTATGTTTTTAGTGCCATTTTACTCTGTAACTCTCCCATATAACAGATTTGAAAGTGGCAGTATCCTGAAAGACTTTCAGGATCTTTTGAAGATTTTCTTGCTTCTGTTCATGTATCTTTGTTAAATTTTGGTGTTTGTTGTAGAGAGAATAGGGGCTTGTTAAATATTGGAATTAATTCTCAAAGCTGGATTACTGGCTTTGTTCTTTTCCGTCTCTTTCTACTGTAAGAGCTGAGAATTATCATCCTTCCTGTCCAGCTCTAGCTTCCTTGTAGTTCAAATAGGGAGCGGCAAAGATGCAGTGTTAGGGTAGGAGTCTGATGAACGAGGAAGACTATATGACCGGTGAAATCCCCAGGAAACCATAATAAAGCAAAATGAATACGGCTATCAAAGAAATTATGGATGAAAACTAATTGATAGCTAGTGAAACTGATTTTAATTTGTAAAATGTTACTCTATAGATGTTTATTTTTAATTTTTTTTTTCTAAGAAGGCTTAAGTTGCTGTGACCTGCATTTTGTGAGAGGTTTCTCTTCCCCACATCCTGTGATAATCTTTTCGGTCTGTTCCAGCTTCTGACTCTCATGTGTAGCCATTGGCAACCAGGAAACGGATGTATAGGATGAAGGCTTTTTCAGAGGGTCAGTCATAGCGCTGTCAGGAGATAACTGTACTTGTGTGCGGCTGAAGCACATGCAAAGAATTGGATTAAAGCTTTAAAGAAATGATACTGGTGATTTGCAGAATTTCCTTTTAAATGGGTTTGCACAGCAAGACATAGAAGTAAATGTTGATGTTGAGAACTGAGCTCAAAACAGAGTACTATCAAATAAAATTTAAGAATGAGTAGCCACGGCACAGAAAAAAGGGGAAGGAAGATTCTCCTTTGATGTGTTTTTTTTTAAGTAGCCTCTTGGCTTCTGTTAGCGTCAGAAAGTTGACTTCAGGTGTTCCTAGATGGTGTGCACGTCTCATGTCAGCAGAGAGCGACATGGGATTTCATTGTGCTTGACTCTGAAAGGGCCACGTCTCAGAGTAAACCAAGTGAGTTTTAATCTTGGTTATTTAAAATCTCCTTGTACCTGTCTTATTAGGAGTATTTTTTTTTTTTTTAGAAGAAACTAATTTGCAACTGGCTATAAAGACTGACATTGTGTCCGGGAAAATGGTGTACTAACACTGTGCTGTCCCACAGGGGCACTTCTCAAGTCCCTAAACACGGTGCTGACAATCTGTGACAACCTGTGAATTGTTGGGCAGCATTTTGGGAGGATGGACAGCGGAGTGAGGCAGCTGTGTATAAGTTACAGAGGAGATGGGGTGGGGGAGAAATGAGAAGAGCAGAGCGGCTCAGGTTCTGGGGGCAATTTGAATGGTAGCTATTCTCCTTGTGAGCTCTGCTGATACCACTGAAATGAATAGCTGGAATTGGTTTCGGTGGGGTAGAAATGTGTTTCACTTTTCCTTTCAAGGTGTTATGGTTTCATTTTGTCTTAGAAACTGTAAGGTTAGATGTTCTATTGATAAAAGTAGGAGTTGGATAGATTGAAAAGTTTTGAAGAGACTAGAAATATCACTTCATGATAGGAAATGGAACTATAAAAATCAAAGGAACGGGGATGGGTCTTACCTTTTCCAGAGACTGTTGCAATGGTAGTAAGGCCAGTTACCATATCTAGATCCAAAATGATTGGGCTCTTATCTCAGACAAATGTGTATCCTGATATTTGTTAGTTGGTTAGATACCACTGGTGGCTCAGTGGTAAAGGATCCACCTGTAATGCAGGAGACACTGGTTCGATCCCTGGATCAGGAAGATCCCCTGGAGAAGGAAATGGCAACCCATTCCTGTATTCTTGCCTGGGGAATCCCATGGAAGAGGAGCCTGGGAAGCTACAGCCCATGAGGTTGCAGAAGAGTTGGACATGACTTAGCGACTAAACAACATACTAAGGTATCACCAGCTATTTGTTTCAGAAACACTTGGCCAACTATAGGAATCTTCACCAGGTAGCAAGGCACAAGTTTCTGGATATCTGGACTGTGGAGTGGAATTTGACGTGGGGCGAACTTTGGTTCAGTTCTTTCTCTGATCGCGAGAATGGTTATACAAAGTAAGTGTATTTGCTTGCTCCCCTAGATGTAATGTCTGTTTATGCGTGTGGGCTTAGACTTGGGGCGCACTGTTACGGAGCCCATTCCTCCTGTTGATCCTGTTTCCGGGCTTTGGTTCAGTGTTATTGCTTGCTCACTGATAGCATTGGGTTAAGCAAGTGTGATGTTGAGCGATGTCAGTATTAAGATTGTGTGCTATTGTAACACCTTTGCCTGATGGTACATAATAATAATAAAAAAAAGCCAGGGCAAATGAAAGAGCAGATGGTGTAAGGGAAGGTTTGGAGACCTAGACGCAACAGGAACAGTGTCACTTCTCAGGAAGTGCCTGTAGGGTCTAGACTTGACTCTCCATTGCTTATGGTATTGAATGACTGAACCTAGTGTTGAGGGCCCTCCAGGCTGAAAACGGAATATTCTTTCTGGCAGAATATTCCACACTTTGCTATATTGACCCTTTGGCTCTAGTAGTTTCTATAGCTGTCTCCAAAATAAGGTTTTTTGAATTACTGCCTCTTCAGATTGTTCAGACCATTTCTTCTACTTGGAGTATCTCCCTTCAGTCCCCAGTCTACATACTAGCTTCTAATTCCCTTTGATGCTATCTTCTTCACCTGTTTCAGGCCCTAAGTGATAGCTCTCTTTTCTGAATTTTTATCATTTACAGCTTTTTATTTGTCAATTTTATATTATCTTAAAACACTTTTTAAAAAAAATTGCTTACCTTCCCAATTAGGTAGAGACAGCTTAAAGAGGAGGCTCTGCTGCTCATGTGGTTCAAACTTGTCCTTACTGGTGGTCCAGCTTTATAGTTTCCACTGCTCAGCATAAATCTCAGCACAGTATGTACACTTAAAAAATGTTTGGCTACAAGAAAATGCCATGACCTATTGTTAGCTATTACTAACCTTTAACATTTGTCTTGCTTTTTGTATCATAAAAATATTAGATTAAAATACAGTTTAGTACCCGAACCATGTTTGTTCAGTAGATTATTCTACTTTGAAAGCCTTTTGTAACGCTCTGGACAGGCTTCCTGATCCTTAAAGGAGCAGTTCTCTGAAGATGTTTATGTATTGTAAGGTAATTGTTTGCTGTTCTTGACACTTAGTAAACTTTCAGTCTGCATATAAGAGAGTCTTTTATTTACTAATTACCTGGTGTTTTTTCTTTGCCTGCTTTAAAGTAAAGCTTGCTTCTTTTGGTGTCTCAGTTTCTGATCAGCCACATTTGGTCTTCACACTTGCTAGCACAGCTACAAGGAGGAAGGAGATAAGAGTTGTAACTATATCTCTAACATACCTTTACAATTATTCTCTTTGGTTATTATTGCACTTTGGTATTTTTGCTTTTTTAAAACTATACTAAGCTTTGTTTACCCCATTTTTTTAGAACACATGTATTCTAGTCTACTGTAGTAGTTAAGTGTACGGACTTTAGAATCCTAACCAACACTTGGAAGCTGTGTGATCTTAAGTAACTTAGTTTTAGGTTTCTCATCTGTAAATATGAGTTTTAGATAACTCATCTGAGATAATAGCAACTACCTCTTGGTATGTACTTGGGGTCAAATGAGACAATATGAATAAGACACAGATTAAGCCTATTAGCCTCTGCTTTCAAAACTTACTCAGTGGTTTATTAGCTTTAGTTTGTGAATCTTGGGCTTCTGTGGTGCTCAGGTGGTAAAGAATCCACCTGCAGTGCAAGAGACCTGGGTTTGATCCCTGAGTCAGGAGGATCTCCTGGAGAAGGGAATGGCAACCCACTCTAGTATTCTTGCCTGGAGAACTCCATGGATGCAGGGCCTGGAGGGCTACAGTCCATGGGGTCACAAAGAATCAGACACGACTGAGTGACTTTCAAAGGGGAAAAACGATCAAGCTTAATGCATGTCAGATTTAAGGCACAGCCCTGAAAGCCTTATTCGCTCTAACTCTTTTATTCTCAACTGCACTGTAGGATGTCAGTGAAACCCAGGATAGACCCAGGAAAGGAACTCATTTCAAAAAAGTGCAGAAACACAGACCAACCTCCAGATGTGTAATGAGGGAAAGAAATTTTAAGAAGGTGTTTTCTTCTCTCTTCTCTACCACCAGATAGAGACACAGAGTAGGAAGCAGACTGCTTGCTCTCCCTTTATGTTACATCTTGCTATTGTTCAGTTATATTAAAGCTTTGATCTGAGGTGGTCAGTTATAGGTGCAAATATTAGACTCAGAACAGCTAAGTTGTTGAACGATGAGGTTACCACATCAGTGGAGTGTGAAAGAGACTAAGCTGCGGACTGTTTCCCAGCCTCTAAAGCGTGAAATCAGGTGGTGCCGATGCATGGCGGCTGTAGCCAGTGGAGTATAAAATAAGTTGGGAGCGTGAATTGTGTTATGTTATGAGAAAAACCTTTTCATGCCATAGTTTGTTTACATATTTTGAGGCCCTCAAGACCCCTGCTGGAATCATCTCTCCTGTATCTTTCATTGTCTGGATACTCAGATTTTTTAATGAAATATTTCTTCCAGTTCTGCAGCCTATAATCTTTGTTCAGCTGCATGCACAGAGGCAAAGGCTATAAATGTCTGGAGCAGACTAATATTAAAATACTGGCTTATATTCTGTTTAAGATTACATCTGAAAGTGCCATTTGCAGTAGGTATTTATTGTACAGGTTTCTTCTCTCTTTAGATTCAGATTTGAAAGTGCACTCTGCATTCTGCTTTGAAGGTTCCTCTAGTCTAGGAACTGTGCCATCAGTTTCAGTGTTCGTTGTTCCCATGTGCCTCTGGAGAAAGGTGGAGAAGGATAATGTTTTCAAATGGTCGTGGGAGTAGTAGGAAGAAGTATAGAGATTATTCTTATGGGGAATAGAAGAGAGGGAGTTCCTCTCCTGACACCTGGTTAGGTTCTTCAACCATATGGCTTTGAGGGTGAGACAAGGTGAATGAGGAAGTTTCAGAGATAGTGGTAGATTATTAGTCAGCACTTTTAAGTCTGGAAGGTTATTGGAAATAGTCATGCCATGAAAGCATTAATCTTTCATTCTTACCCTAGTTGATTTTCTTGTTTTACTGCAGCAGTCTTTGAACTCTCTTTTGGTTGCTTTGCATTTATACAGATTCTAAGCAAATTGCTAATATTTATGAAATTAATAGATGAGTGTGAGAGACCATCTTGCTGAGTATCATCAGGCAGTCTAATGTAGTAGTTAAATGCAGGGACTTTGAAATCCTAACCAGCACTTAACAGCTATGTGACCTTGAGTTGTTTCAGATTTCTCATCGGTAAAACTGAGGTCATAACACCTATCTCATAGTACTGTAGCTGGAATCAAATGAGAAAATAAGATACATAAAATATTGAGCACAGTCCCTGTCACATCCTGAGCACTCATCAAATGGTTAGCTGTTGATTTTTTTCTTTCTCTTCCTCTGCTATTGCTGTTGGTACTACTGTGCCACTACTTCAGTTTTGCTTGTGGGGCCTAAACCTTAATGGAACAGAAAACATAATTAGACATGGTTCATTGCAGCAGATTTTGAAAAATATGTCATTGTTCCCTGGCTTAATCTATTTCTTAATAGATCTTTCTTAACCAAATAGAAACACCATAAAAAGACTTTTTAGCGAAAGGAAAGGATATTTGTGTTGACTTGAGATTGTTTTGTAAAAAATTGATTATTCTAAAATGTATTTGGTTAATGCAAATAAAACAGCTTTTCTGTGAACTTAAGGAGTATATGGAAATAAGAAAGAGTTTAAAGCCCTGTCATTCCTTATTATTCACCTGCTGCTGCTGCTGCAGCTATGTCGCTTCAGTTGTGTCCAACTCTGTGCGACCCCTTATTATTCACCTGTACTGGTAATTTTTTCTTAGGAGGTACCTTATTTTTAATTCCTAGGAGAAATGTTTTGTCTGGTCCTAAGAATTGTAGCAGAATTTTCATCTAATGTATGAGGACATTTTTGTGGGAATGGGATGGAAAAGTCATCCTGATCATTTACACTAATGGAGATATGCATTAGTGTGGATAATATATTTGGTTTTGATGTGTATTATGTGATTATTTTTGGAGCACAATTAACTTCCTGATTAAACTTTACTCAGGTAGTATATCCTGCATATATATACTGGGTAGAAAATTGGTTAAAGGCAGGTATGATGGTTAGCTTAACTAACTATTTAGTTTAGTTGATGGGAGATCTAGGGTTCTTGTTTCAGTTACCACTCAAATAGTTCCAAGTCTTAAGTAAATTCCTCAGTTTCCTCATTTTAAAAATGAGTTTATATGACATGATTTTCCAAGGTCTTTTTCAGCTATCTGTAAGGCTGTAAGATTTGTATAGAGATAACTTGACACTCAGGAAATGCAACAGTGACACATTTTGACCACCAGAGGGTGGAGTCCAATCAGTTAGCTAGAGCTGTGTATTTGACCAGAATGTGGTGTCCTTGGAAATGAAGAGGACACATTGCTCCTCTGTCCATTTAATTTAAGTTATGGAGCCTCTGACTTTTCTGATTCTACTTGCATTAGACATCTTTCTGCTTTTTTTCTTTTCAAACTTCTAGATAAAAAAGGGAGAAGAGAAGGATAGAGGTTTCTTGTTGTCAGAAATTCGTCAAATCTTGTTCTCTAAGATAGCAAGTGACTCTCAGGTGACCCATTGCCAACTTTGAGGGGGAGCACAATAGTATTAGTGGCTAAGTTTAAATTACTTGTGGCTTCCTTCCTCCCCAAACACATAGGCATACATACAAATGACAGTCATTCCTCATTTCTCTCATTCTTTCTGAAATCCCAAGGATGAAAGTGGGATGTCTGAGAAATATAATAAGCACAATACTTTTAATTGAAATCTAGGTTTCAGCCTTGCTTACTGCTTGGTATCTATCTAACCAGGCACATTACAACCTCAGATCCTCAGTTTCTGTATTTGAAAAATTAGGATATTGAATTCTGACCCATATAATCTCTTTCAGTAATGTCATTCTAAAATTATGTAAAAATTCTTCAATGTTTATGTGAAGGGCAGTGCTATTCTTGATAAGACATTAGTTTTTATAAAAATAGCACGGAATTTTTCCTATTTTTTGCTTGAAATAGAATTATAGGTGTTGTTAAAGCACAAATATTAAAAATTTAAAGTAAACTACCATTATGGCAAGAAGAATGACAGTTGCCTTTCCATTGAGACATTTTTCTAACCCCCAAAACAAATACAAACAAATTGTCTGAGCATTGGCTCACAGCAGCAGCGAGTCAGTCAAAAGAGGTAGGACCAGGAGCCAGGCCAAGCTGATTTGGGGTATAGGTGATAGTAAAGCATTTAGAGAAGTCATCTGGGAACACGTGAGCTTAGAAGAGAGGGCACGTGGGGTCTGGGAATCTGTAATATAAAGCTGGATTCAGAGTCCATCTCTTTAATCACACAAGTGGAAATAACTTTGATAGAGTCCAGCTGTATGAGTTTGAGAGCACAAGATAACATGGAAGTAACAAAGGGGGTGGATTGCCATTTCCTTCTCCAGCGGATCTTCCCGACCCAGGGATCGAACCCAGGTCTCCCGCCACGCTTTACCATCTGAGCCACCAGGGAAGTCCTAACAAAGCGGGCATGTAGTCCAAATAAACAAGCAGAAATGAGTGTCTAGAAGGTGACAGACAAGTGGATGCAGAAGTGTGCTTGTGAAAAGAGGCAAGGATTAGTACTTATGATTTGCATGTATGCAAGAGAGTAGAAGCCAGCCAGGAAAACCAGATAGAAACAGCCTTTTGGAATTATGTGCAAGTACAAAATTTCAGTCTATCCTGGTTTTAATCACTTTCCTTGATGTTGTTGATAGCCATGTCTTCTTGGCATATCCAAGGTGCTCACACTTGAGTCTAGTGAGGATGCACTGACACTCTGTATAGTTTATATGCTTCATATAGCTTCACATTCCACTGGATACACATATCCACAGATCTGCTCACTGTAACTGCAGAGTTCATTTCACAGAACTGGCTAGTAAAAAATTTGGCAGGCAAGCTAGCTTTTCAAGTGCTCCTAGGAACAGAGCCCAGCTGTTCCCTTTGGGCTTTGCACTGCTGGAATTCATTGGGTTAGCAGCTAGAAAGAATGGACTGTAACGTTTTCAGCCTGGTTCCTGACAGCAAAGCAAAGGTGTTAGAATTTCTGTTCTGGAGGTTTACACTGCAAGTAACTTAACCTGATTGTGTGTCTTAATATTACTGGGCTTCTGACCGCTGAAATACGGCTTGGATCGATGGTGGTTTGGAGAAAGTAGAAGGAGGGCTATCCATCATTCAGAGGCTCCATAGAAGCTGCCTGATAATGCTGCTTTCACCAAGCAGCCATCTGTCCATCCATCCATCAGTAGGATGAAATGAGATTTAGCGGAACAGGCAGCTGTAACTCTGAGACACTTTCTAACCAACGATTGCAGCCCTGGCCTTAGTCTGACCACAAAGCACAGCACTGGGGTTTGGCGGGATGTGGCGGCAAGCACAGCAGTCTCATTCCCGTCAATGCCAGCCTAGAGTGTATTCAATATGAGGCTGAAGCCCAGCCGAATCTCTTGTACATAATTCGGCTAAACTTTGGGTGATGAGCAAGCAGTAATTCTCTTTCAGCTCCAGTACTGTTTTACAAGTTGTGCAGACTCTGTTGATGGAGAATGTTTTGTTTGACTTGGAGAAGAAATAGAATTAAAGAGCTGATTTAATTACTCTAGAATCCGACCACACAGTTTAGTCTTTAACCCATATTGTATATTGGCAGAAGGCTTTGTAAATGCCAATATACAATATGAATATATTTGCCAATATACAAATGAATCAGGAAGACCACCTTTTTCTCAATTGTAAACACTGTGGGAACTTCTGCTGGCAAGTCCCCTTTGGCAGTGAAGGATGAGCTAAATTAAATTCAAGGATAATTCAGTGATTTTATTTTATCTAGATTCTTTTTTTCTCTAAAATTGGCATTTTTTTTACCTAGATTGTTATAGAGCAGAAATTGCATATTTCTCTCTACTCTGTATTAGTGGTGCCAACATGGAAGGAAAGTACATGTGGGCAGGAAAATGGGTCAAAGATAAGAAGCAAGAAGGGGACTAGCCCTGACGTGGATAATCCGGCTCTGAGTCCTGAATGTTGCCTGTTGTCTGCCTGGTCCTCCTGCTTCTCCAGGGCCCCAGGCCTTAGAGAGCTCCTTGCTCAGTATGGCTCCGTGTTCACTTTGCTTGTCCTGGTGCTTCCCTAGCCGTGGCCAGGTTTCTTACTGTTTTCTTGCTGTGGTCACTTCAGACCTCTGCCCCTGCTCTTTGTTCTGAAGCCTTAGCTCTTCATTTTAGATTGGGGGAAGGGTCGAGGGAGCCTAATGTACCGGAGATGCCTCGGAAATGAGAGCCTTGGATGAATTCCTGGGCCTATTGATCCACCGGCAGTTTATGCATCCTGACATTCATAATCTCAGTAGGTTGCTGATGTTCCTGATTAATGGGCCCAGGGGCTGTCCATCCGTCACTTCACATTAATTACTGAAGAGGTGTTTTTCCAGTGATTTACCTGACAGCGGGCTGTGATAAATACCCCTAAGCAGAGTGGGCAGTGATTGATCGCAGGGCCACACCCTCCCCCCCCTTAGCCATCCCCATAACCACAGGCCAGCACTGGGACCTGACCAGAGAGTGCCCCCTCCCCATAAGCTATCTATCTCCATAATTGCTTGTGGATGCGTATTTACTGGGGCATGGGACCTGGCAGATAGCATTCTAGAATTTGTGCCAAAGATGATGAAAAATAAATCTTCCTAGGAGGAAGAGTAACTAGTATGCTTTTTTCATGGGACAGAGAAGTATATATAACGTGCCTTTCTGTTACTTTTTAAGAAATCTGATGGAAATACTGCCTACCTACTGTGCATGTCCTGAGTGCTGTAATCGCTCTGCGAGCTTTAAAGAGTAGAGAAAGCAGTTTTCTTTTCAATATTTGTAGTCTGCTGAGGGAGAATCTGAAGACATATGAGAAATTAGAGAACATTTCATGGCAGTAATATAATCTTGAGAGGATTGGGATAGAACTCTAGGGTTCCGTTTCTGTGAGAATCACGCTCACCAGCCGAAAACCAAGGGATGGACTCAGAGACACAAAGCACAAGGAAAGCGAGGCGTTTAATGACAGTCTTGCAAGATCTAGTGTCCGGTGGGCAGGCAAAGCCAGGGCGGTTACAAGCAGTTTGTTCCCTAACATGCAGGTCCCTTCTCCCTGTTCCTCATTGGCCCAGTATTGTGAGATGTACAATCTTTCTGGATGTCACTTAAGTTTCGTTATTTCCTTATTAGGCTATCCTTCTTTCTTTCTTCCCAATTTACATCTGCATTTTTCAACAAATACTTTCTTGTTAGTTTATCCCTTCCCCCGACATCCCGTTTGCTTAGGGACCCTCCAGGTTCATGAACTATGTCACGTCCACAAATCCTTAGGCATGGTTAGAGCTGGGGCATAGGTAAGGGGTGGAGTCCTATCTCCTTAGGATCCAGTCTGACCTCCTTCCCCCAACCCCAACTTTATCTGAAGAGTTCAGGCCTCAACTTTGTCGTGTTTGCAAGTTCAACTGCTAGTAATTTTTCCACTCAGAGCTACTTAGTTTGCCTTGAAAATGGACCACTTCACGTTTCTATTTCTTATAATTTCCTATTTTTCAGTCTTTGAAAGTATGTTTTCCGTGGGTCAGACATTGTATTTAACTCTGGAAATATGAAAATGAATGTGGTATAGCAGCAGATCTCAGGGAGCAAAATTTGATACCTTCAATTTTGATGTTTAGCCTGTTGGTGTATAAACAAATAAAATCTGCAAACTGGCTTTCTTTTGTTTCTTTTGAAACAAAAATAGCATACAATTGATCTTCTCAAAGAGCTAGTCCTTGTAGAGAGAAACTTACTGTATGTAATCACAAATTTCGTTGTTTTTCCCAGATGTTTTTACTCAGCATTTACTGTGGTGGATATTTTAGAACTTCTATTAGAGAGTTCAAGTCTGTTAAGACTCCAGAGTTATCTAAGGTAGTAATCACTCTCCCTACTAGCTGTGGTGAGTTTTATACAGAACAGAGTGGTTCAACAGGTGGTGCCAACAGGGTTTTCCTGGTATTTAGTTCTTTGGCCCATTTTTTGATTGGGTCATTTATTTTTCTGGAATTGAGCTGCATAAGCTCCTTGTATATTTTTGAGATTAGTTGTTTGTCAGTTGCTTCATTTACTATTATTTTCTCCCATTCCGAAGGCTGTCTTTTCACCTTGCTTATAGTTTCCTTTGTTGTGCAGAAGCTTTTAATTTTAATTAGATCCCATTTGTTTATTTTTGCTTTTATTTCCAGTATTCTGGGAGGTGGATCATAGAGGATCCTGCTGTGATTTATGTCAGAGTGTTTTGCCTATGTTCTCCTCTAGGAGTTTTATGGTTTCTTGTCTTACGTTTAGATCTTTAATCCATTTTGAGTTTATTTTTGTGTATGCTATTAGAAAGTGATCTAAGTTTCATTCTTTTACAAGTGGTTGAGCAGTTTTCCCAGCACCACTTGTTAAAGAGATTGTCCTTAATCCACTGTATATTCTTGCCTCCTTTGTCGAAGATAAGTTGTCCATAGGTGTGTGGATTTATCTCTGGGCTTTCTATTTTGTTCCATTGATCTATATTTCTGTCTTTGTGCCAGTACCATACTGTCTTGATGAAAGAGGATCCTGCTGTGATGTATGTCAGAGTGTTTTGCCTATGTTCTCCTCTAGGAGTTTTATAGTTTCTTGTCTTACATTTAGATCTTTAATCCATTTTGAGTTTATTTTCATGTATGGTGTTAGAAAGTAATTTAATTTCATTCTTTTACAAGTGGTTGACCAGTTTTCCCAGCACGACTTGTTAAACAGATTGTCTTTAATCCACTGTATATTCTTGCCTCCTTTGTCGAAGATAAGCTGTCCATAGGTGTGTGGATTTATCTCTGGGCTTTCTACTTTGTTCCATTGATCTATATTTCTGTCTTTGTGCTAGTACCATACTGCCTTGATGACTGTGGCTTTGTAGTAAAGCCTGAAGTCAGGCAGGTTGATTCCTCCAGTTCCATTCTTCTTTCTCAAGATGGCTTGGCTATTCGAGGTTTTTTGTATTTCCATACAAATCTCACAATTTCTTATAACTCAAGTCTACACATACTGTACAGCCCATAACTTTCACTATCCACAAGAGATGAAAATGTATGCATTAATACACACTGAGGAAACCAGAATTGAAAGAGACATGTGTACCCCAATGTTTATTGCAGCACTGTTTATAATAGCCAGGACATGGAAGCAACCTAGATGTCCATCAGCAGATGAATGGATAAGAAAGCTATGGTACATATACACAATGGAGTATTACTCAGCCATTAAAAAGAATACATTTGAATCAGTTCTGATGAGGTGGATGAAACTGGAGCCTATTATACAGAGTGAAATAAGCCAGAAAGAAAAACACCAATACAGTATACTAACACATACATATGAAATTTAGAAAGATGGTAATGATAACCCTGTATGCAAGACAGCAAAAGAGACAGAGATGTATAGAACTGTCTTTTGGACTCTGTGGGAGAGGGTGAGGGTGGAATGATTTGGGAGAACAGCATTGAAACATGTACATTATCATATGTGAAACAAATCTCCAGTCCAGGTACAATGCATAATACAGGATGCTCAGGGCTGGTGCACTGGGATGACCCAGAGGGATGGTATGGGGAGGGAGGAGGGAGGGGGTTCAGGATGGGGAACACGTGTACACCTGTGGTGGATTCATGTCAATGTATGGCAAAACCAATACAATATTGTAAAGTAATTAGCCTCCTAATAAAATAAATAATCTTATATTAAAAAGAAGTAGCAAAGAAAACTGTAGTTTGAATGGAAAGAAAGGGATAGGAACAAGGGAGAGGATGGTATAATTGGCTGAATGTTTAAAATGAGATAACAGGGAAAATTAAAAAACGGTAAATCCCAGTGTTTTGAGCACATCTGACTTCGACAATAATGTAGTAAATAAAGTAAATAGATAAATCAGTAGGATTTTGGTTTTGAGAAAAAAGGACAAGATTTTAGGTATGCCAAGTTTGAGATACTCAACCATGTCTTACTGTATCCTACTGATTTGGAAAGTTATTAATTAAATTACTAAGATAAAATTTTAAAAATAAATAAATAAATGTATTGTTACCAGTTTCTTAGCCCCAACAGCCATGCTTTGTTTCTACATCTTCATATTTTCCCATCATTAACTCTCAAGTCAGCATTTTACCTCAAAAGACAAGGACACAGGGGCTTGCAGATGGTTTAATTCCTGACTCCCTTTCTCCACCACTTTGGAGACAAGAAAAATTTCTAGCAACATTGCCTGATAATAAGTAAAAAGGTTTTTTAAAGTAATAATAATAATAATAATGCATTAAAACATGCACACAAATGTTCACAGGGGTTTTATCACAATAGCAAAAACTTGAAAACCTTAAATTATCAGTAGCATTTAAATGGATGAAAAGTGATGATCCATACAATGGAATACCATTCAGTAATAAAATATAATGAGATATGGATAGGAATTAAAAACATGAAGGAATCTCAAAACCATAACATTGAGTAAGAGAACTCAGATGGAAAGGTACTTTCTATAATTCTATTTAAGCGAACTTTTAGAAAAGGATCTAGGGAAATAGCAAGCAGATCATTGCAATTGAGGATGATGGTGTTGGGAGACAGTGATTGCAGAGAAAAACAAGATAACTTCTGGGAACAACAATCTTGATTCCATCTAATGCCAGCTTATCTCATAACAGGTAATGATAATTATCACCATTGATGTTTGACAATAAATATGTCTTGACACAAAGAAAATGCAAAAAAAAAATTCTAGTAAAAATCAAAAGAAAAATATTTCCAATAGACAAATATGTCAAGACCTAAAGTCATTACTTATATAAGAAAACTATTTTTAAGAAGCAAAAAAGCTGTATTTTGATTATATCATTAAGTGTAATTATAAATTTATTTATACTATTAAAATATAAAGCTGAAAGCTACCTCTTGGAAGAAAATATTTAGCATACCTATATCTCAGATACAAATTGCCCCATGATATTTAACATAACACAATTTAATGAAAAGAAGAAATCAAATAAAATTTAGAAAAATTGTTTGAGCAGATATTTCATAAATTATGGCATATATTACCAACACATGCATTAA
This sequence comes from Aepyceros melampus, assembly GCA_006408695.1. Classification (NCBI taxonomy): domain Eukaryota; kingdom Metazoa; phylum Chordata; class Mammalia; order Artiodactyla; family Bovidae; genus Aepyceros; species Aepyceros melampus. The sequence continues at coordinate 71,104 of SJXQ01002035.1, read as the reverse complement.
AAATTTCGCTATATTATTCCTCAAGGTAGTGAAAAATAGAAACACAAAGTATACTATTAAACATATACTAGAATGGTTAAAATTTAAAGGAATAATAACATCAGATACTGTCAAGGGTAGGTTCCAATTAGAAGTCACATTTTGTTGTTTGGAATGTAAAGTAGTACAATTAATTTCTACAACTTTATGGCATTGTCTTGTGAATATACAAAACCCACATAATATTGTAATACATGTGTTGTATTACCATTAATTCATTTGTAGGTATTCTTTCAAGACAAGTGAAAACATTTGTCTACAAAAATTAATTATATGTGAATATTCATAGGAGCATTAATCATAAGAAGAAAAATATTACAACCCAATTCCATCAACAGATAACTGGATAACCATATTTCCATATATTCATCCATTCAAATACTACCCAGTAATAAATCAAAATATTTAAGCACTCAAACTAATGAATTTCAAATCTTGTGCTGAGTAAAAACAATCATACAAAAAAGAATAAACATTCTGTAGCTTTATTTATTTCAAATTTTAAGCCAGTAAAATTTATCTATAATAATAGAAGCAGATGAGTGCTGGTGAACATAAATTAGATTATAAGCTAGCATATTCAGTGGTGACAGCATGGTACTCTATCTTGATTGGTGTAGTTGTCATACAAATGTAATATATTTGTTGAGGGAGTCCAATGATACACATAAAATGTGTTGTGTTTCGTATAGAATATGCCTTAATAAAATTTTAAGAATAAATAAATATGCAAAAAGTGGAGAAAAACAAGTAAGTGCATTCATGGAAGAATATGTGATTAAATAACTGCAAATGCAAGAAAAGTTTGAATGAAAGGAATGAATTATTTATGAGATGTCATATGGAGAGCTAGAAACATCATTTATTTGTTTTTTTATTGATTGATTTTATACTTGAAATTATAAGATTTGGAACTTTTTTCCTAGAAAATAATTAGGGTAGTATATTTTCCCCCTGTTTTCTATTGAAGTGTGCTGAAACCTGGAATACTTCATTCAGAAACAGAAACCAGCTAGAGAAGATACATTTTTAAACAAATTCTCTCCAATAAATAGCCTGGAGAAATCTTGTCCAAATTGGCATACACAACTCCCTGAAAAACAAAGCAGGTTAGTCTTCTACAAAATAATGTTTTGCAGCATAAGTGCTGTTGCTGTTCAGTCGCTAAGGCAAGTCACACTCTTTGTGACACTCTAGACTGAAGCATTTCAGGTCCTCTGTCCTTCACTATCTCCTGTTGTTTGCTCATATTTATGTCTATTGACTCAGTGATGCTTTGTAAGCATTTCATCCTCTGCCAGCCCCTTCTCCTTTTGCCTTCAATCTTTCCCAGAATTTCAGGGTCTTTTCCAATGAATCTGCTCTTCATTTCAGGTAGCCAAAGTTTTGGAACTTCAACTTCAGCATCGGTCCTTCCAATGAATATTCAGGGTTGATTTCCTGTAGGAGTGGCTGGTTTAATCTGCTTGCTGTCCAGAGTATTCTCCAGCACCACAATTCAAAAGCATCAATTCTTCAGTGCTCAGATTTCTTTATGGTCCAACTCTCACTTCCATACAGAACTACAGGAAAAAGTATGAAAGTGAAAATCTCTCAGTTGTGTCTGACTCTTTGTGACCCCATGGACTGTAGCCCAAAAGCCTCCTCCATCCATGGGATTTTTCCAGACAACAATATTGGAGTAGGTTGCCATTTCCTTCTCCAAGGGATCTTCCTAACCCAGGGATCGAACCCGTGTCTCTCTCATTGCAGCAGGCTCTTTACCATCTGAGTTACCAGGGAAGTCCCACTGGAAAAAGTATAGCTTTGAATACACGGACTTTTGTTGCTAAAGGTCTATACAGTCCATGGTCTCCAGGCCAGAATACTGGAATGTGTAGGCTTTCCCTTATCCAGGGGAATTTCCCAACCCAGGGATCAAACTCAGGTCTCCTGCATTGTAGGTGGATTCTTTATCAACTGAGTTTCAGAGAAACCCAAATCACAATGTATGTGTGAACAATTAGTGATGTAATAACATTATAAACTCTTGTTATGCTTGACAAAATAATCTTAAATTTTTGTAAACAAAACTTCATAGTAACAAATACTTTAAAAAGGTTAGCTATCAATTTCTTTAGTGAAATATGCTGAGACATTTTTTTTTTCCTCCAAAGCAACTTTCAGTTCAACTTTCTTCATGTCGATGGCAATTCAATTTTCATCATGTAAGCTGAGGATGTAAGATGCATTTAGACTAATACCTATGACTCAAATAAATTGTGTCAGACAGTGCTATGAAATTGGCAGGCAATAATTGGCATTTTTATACTGGCTATAAAATACTCCACAATATTGAAACCCTTACTTCTCTGTGAAATGAGTTTATTTAGATGCCTACTAAGATGATAGCTTACATCAAAATGAGTTATTTATTAAAAGTACAGTTTAATACATGATACATATCACTATGAAGTTTCAAAATTTTACTTAAGTATGAATATGGATTTGTAATATTTATTATTTAATATGTAATATAAAGTTGTAAAGTGAAAGTGCCAGTCACTCAGTCCTGTCTGACTCTCTGATTCCCCATGGACTGTACCCTTCTAGGCTCCCCTGTTCATGAGAATACTCCAGGCAGGAATACTAGAGTGGGTTGCCATTCCCTTCTTCAGGAGATCTTCCAGACTCAGGGATTGAACTCAGGTGTTTTGCATTGCAGACAGATTCTTTACAGTGTTAGTGGCTCAATTGTGTCTGACTCTTTGCAACCCCATGGACTGCAGCATGCCAGCATCCTCTGTCCATGGGATTTTCCAAGCAAGATTACTGGAGTGGGTTGCCATTTCCTTCTCCAGGGGATCTTCCTGACCCAAAGATTGAACCTTGGTCTCCTACATTGCAGGCAGATTCTTTACCATCTGAGCCACCAGGGAAGCCTCAAATTCTTCATAGTTTGACAGTAATTAACATTTATTGAGAACTTTTATGTCAGACATGGTACACAGGTTCTTCCATATGACCTTAAAAATGACTCACAGTCATATTCTACACTTTACATATGAGACAAATGAAGTTCAAAGTTAAGTCATTCACCCAAGGTCAGTAAGCTGGTACACAACTCCTGAGCCTGTGCAGTGTTCCTAAGTCAATATGCTGCTAGGTTTTGTTTTTCTGAAACAAAATTACTAGGGGAGCCCAACATGGATCAAACCATTTCTGGGGATTAAGCTGACCAGCCAGAATTTCCTGCAATGGGTATCTTTCTGTTGTCTTAATACTAGATTAAGAGTGTAAAACACTTTGCCTAACAGAATGTGCAATTAAAATTGGAGAAAAAATGAGAGCAGTGACTCATGTAAACCTTCTAAAAATTTAACTAACCAAAAGAAAATCTACAATTTTGTTTAGAATTAGTCTGTTTGAATTTTAGTTTATTCCTTTTGTTTATATCCGATAATATCTCACACATCATAAAGTGTTAGTCGTTCAGTCCTGTCTAAGTCTTTGTGGCCCCATGGACTATAGCCCAACAGGCTCCTCTGTCCATAGACTTCTCCAGGCTAGAATAATGGAGTGGGTTGCCATGTCCTTCTCCAGGGATTTTCCTAACCCAGGGATTAACCTTGGTCTCCTGCATTGCAGGTGGTTTCTTTACTGATTGAGCCACCAGGGAAGCCCCACACATGTACCATAACAGAGAAATTAAATGTAATTCAATAAATAGAGTTTTAATGTACTTATCTGCAACTCAACTGTTAGTCATTTAAAAAAGATAAAAGTAAATGCAATGCTTTCTCTCTACTAGTGCTATAGAATAATTATTATCTTCTTAAAGGTGTAATATGTACTCTAGTGGAAATTATTAGTAATTAGAATTTAAATTACTGTGTCACAGAACATTTGAGTCATTAATTTTAATGGTGGTACAAGGTAATTTCAATGGATGAGATGGTATGTCATCCAAGGTCAGTAAGTTGGTCCTCAATTTATGAGGCTGTGCAGTATTGTTCCTCAGTCAATATGCTGCCAGGTTTTGTTTTTCTGAAACAAAAGACTCTATTATTTACCTCCCTCATTTTGCTTATATGAGCATACAAATAGTTTAGATTTATGAGTTTTAAGTCTATGATACTCAACTGAATTTCTTCTTATATTTTCTTTGTCTTTCTCTTGTAGCTTGTTGTCAAGTTTTCCTACGTGTTTCCCAATCAGAATTTTCAAATTAAAAAAAAAAAATTTTTGAACAAATACTGGTGACCAGTTTATCTAATACATGACCAATGGGTCCAATGTGATGGGAGAGCTTCAAAGTTCCTGGTGCTGATAGTTTTTGTTTGTTTGTTTGTTTGTTTGTTTTTTCAGAAACAGTGAGTACAATCACAATAGCCTGGACACACTCTAAAATGTCTCACTGATCACAGAGAACTGGCCCAAATCTACAGGGAGTTATGCTGGCTGACTGTGCTCCACAGGATGATTCTGAGATTCATTCATATTGTAGTGTGTACTGCTAATCCATTATTTTATTATTGAGTAGTATTCTCGTGTGGATATAATGTAGCTTACCCATTCACCTATTGATGAACATTTGGATTGCTTTCAGTGTTTGGCTATTTCATATAAAGCTTCTATTAAAAATATTTGAAAGTCTTTGTACAAACAAGTGATTTAACTTCTCTCAGAAGTTTCACTTCTTAAGAAAGTGACAGATCATTTTCCAAAGTGAGTGTAATTTTTTTATTATTACCAGCAATGTATGATAGCTCTAGTTATTTCATATCCTTGCAAGCCCATGATCAGTCTTTTCAATTTTAGCTATTTTAATAGATTTGTGGTTCAACCTCAGTTGAGCTTTTATTTGCTTTTTATTAATGCCAATGATGTGGAGCTTCTTGCATGTGCTTACCTCAGATATTTTAAAATTTTAGGATTTTTATTTAGGTGTATTTCTCATTATAAGTTATTTTTTGTATAAGTAGTGAGATATATAAAGTTTATATTTATCATTATACATTAATATTCAGTGCTCCAGTAATCACTTCTAAAACTATTCATCTTTCTCCACTGACTCACTGTTAACTAATTAAACCTTATTTGTTTTTTCATATTCAAAGTCTAACTCTGGATTTTGTATTCTCTTCCATTAGTTATTTGTCAATACTTATACAAATGGCAGAGGAGGGCATGGCAACCCATGCCAGTATTCTTGCCTGGAGAGTCTCAGTGGACAGAAGAGCCTGGCAGGCCACAGTCCAAGGGGCTGCAAAGAGTCAGACATGGCTGAGCCACTAAGCACAGCACGGTGCGTGCAAATACACTTACCTTGATTATTATAGCTTAGTAATAAGTCTTTTAAAATTGAGATATAACTAACATAAAACATTGTGTAAGTTTAAGGTGTATAACTTGTTGATTTAACACATTTATATATTGCAATATAATGACCACCATAGTGTTAGCTAACACTACTATCATGGAACATAATTATCGTTTCTATTTTGTGATTATAACATTTTCTGTTAATTATGATCCCAATGATGTATTCATTATACATTATACATTCCCAGAATGTATTCATCTTCTAATTGCAAGTTTACACCCTTTGACAAAAAGCTTCCCAAATCCCCAACCACCCCTCCTCCCCTGAGTCCCTGGTAACCACCATTCTATGTTTTGTTTCTGCAAGTTTGATTTTTTTAGAGTCTACATATAAGTAATATCATACAGTGCGTGTCTTAACATCACGCGTTCTCACCACCTCTTTCTGGGTTTCCTGTCCCTGCTTACGGCTTGGATTTTGCTCAAAACAGTTAACTTTGGCAAATGAAGTCTCATTTTATTTGCTCCCTATCTCTCATCAATCATGCTTCTTAACTGCCTGATATCCAATGTCTTGAAAAGCATAGTCTCAGATATTTTGTCTATTTAGTGGATAAGTTTTTAGGTAAAATTGGTCCCTGTTAGTGCATTTTGTCCAGAGATGGCAAGGTTCATTTTTTGGTTCATATTCAGTTATATTTTAGATTGTTTAAGTACAGGTACCTTAAAGATTATACAAGCTCAAGCTCTCTAGATTATCAACCTAAGAAAAGAAACAGTTTAGTAATCAAGGTAATGAGATATAACTAAAACCTCAATATTCCATTGGCTTAAATGAGTGAAGTTTTGCTTTTTATTCATCTAAAATCAGATCGAGGTTAGTGACCCTCAGATTATCTTAGGTTATGCAAAATAAAACCTTCATACTCCAAGTGGGTTCTATGAACCAGCAGCAATAGCATCATTTAAGAGTTTGCTAGAAATGAATGATCTCAAGCCCCATCACAAGTATGTTTTATACAGCTTGGCTTGTAACCAGAACTCAGGGAGGCAGTATGAACATTAAGTTTGGGAAGCACTATTTCTCATTAGAGGAACATGACCACCAGAGTAGCTGTATTCTGATTAAACATAGAATTTCTTTGTTAAAAGATTATTTATATTTGTATGCAGTTTTATAAAAGTACTCTAAAAATCATCAGTATAAATGTTTAGTTTTGAAAAACACACTTACTATTAAAGCCAGAGTTGAATATATATTAATAAAAATCAATTTTTCTCAAGTATTGTTCATTTAAAGTAATAATTACAAAGTGACAATTACTGTGAGTTTGCTTTCCTCTAATAAATTGAAATAAATGAGATTTTTATGTCTGTCTTTTAATGTAATTGAAAAGTAATCTCCTTTAAAATGCTCAAGATAGCTAAAATCAGTGAATCCAAGTTCTAATTTTATATAAATATTGTATTGGTACACAGCATGTTTTACTGACTACTTTCTCAATCAGCAGATAATATTAATCATGGATGAATTTATAAGTTTCTCTTTCTTTTCTTTAATATAAAAATAGCTCTAAGAATTGATAAATAATTTAATTTATATTACTTTCTGTTATATCAAGCAGGGATAAGGAACTAAAGCAAAAAGAAAACAGAAAATAACATTTATTAGTTAATATTCATTTTTGAAAATTATGATAAATATTTATAGTAGAAAATAAGCAAATTTAAAGCTAGTGATTTGTTGTTTGAAATACTTTTCATTTATGAATTTGTTTTCAGATGCTTAGATTTTAAATCTGTTGAGTACACACATTTTACATAATAGTTACTAAAAAACATTATACTTATACAGTTCATTTTACTCATTAACCTCTATTATGTGAGATTCTATTATTAACAATATCATCAATATAATGTTTATTTTAAAGAACAATAGGGTTAATAAAATTTCTCACCTATCATGTGTAATTTTTGTACAAAAATTTTATTCTTAATTTACCATGAATTATGGAAGGGATGTTTTTATCACTTACAATTATTATAAAAAGAGTCTCCCAGTCTCATTATTTGCACATGTGGCAGGTAAAAGAATATTTTTATAAAAAAATAGGGAAAATTACTATAAAACCACTAGCATATAAGACTGCAAGTCTGCATGGTAATAAGCCAATTTTTTGTGGAAATGAACTCATTAATGCTAAATTTTTGCTGACTTCCAACTGATCAGAAAACTGCCTTACAAAAGTCAAAAAGCATTTCATGAATTGTAGAAGAGATGAGGAGAAAAGGAATGAACCAACCATAACCAAGCATATTTCACTTATTTGACTTCCAGCTAACTCCCCTATAATCTATAGCTGTGATCTAGGGGGAGAAATGAATAAAATTGTTGAGAGTGACAGAAGAGTTCCATCTGAATGACACAAAAAGCTTGTTGATGAGCAGTGCAAAGCAGTTTAGACATGAAGTGCAGCTGGGATTTGATTGTTTATTATATTTTATTTTATCTCTCCTTGCACTTGAAAATATTCTACACATTATTTATAAATATGTCAACTTGCTATAAGTGGGTTTTACACAGTGGAGGGGGAAAATTGAGAAAGAAAATGGGATGTGAAATAGATAAGTATACGAGACAGAAGGCTAGGGAAAAAATAAATTTCTTATGTTTGATTAGAGTACTTATCTAAAAAGACTTCTAAAAATACTTGGTAACTGATAATTTTTATAAACATCCATAGTCTTATGAGCAGAAAAAGAATTTATTTAAATAAAAGTTCTTATCAAAGTGGCTTATTTCTATGGCAATGATTATTTTTATTTAAATGTCCCTAGACCTCTATGGTTCATTTTAAAAGCACATGAAAAGTCAATACACATTGAGATGCAGATCTTAAATACACAACACTGTAATAATCAAAGCCATAAAAACTTAATTTTTCTTTTTCAGCTTATCTGGAAAATGTGATGGCAAATCATTCATCTATTATAACTATTCACAATGAATGTCCTGAAAAAAGTAAATTCAAACAAGCTTAACTGTATCCTTTTATTTTGGCTAAGTTATGACTGATTGAAAACTGAGAGAAGCAAAATGATTTTCAAACTAAAGATATTCTTAGTTAAGGGGCTGATATTGCTTTTACTTATGTTCTACCCATATCAAAGATATACACTACAGTTAAAAAATAAAATGGCAAAAACAAAAAAGCAATTATTTAAGCAAAGGAAATGCCAAATTTCAAGTAATAAATTATGGTTGTAAGGCAACGATTATACAGTAGAAGAACCATTACAATTAAACTATGACCTACAAGAAGCTATCTAAATTACTTAGTTCAGTTCATTTCAGTCACTCAGTCGTGTCCAACTCTTTGTGACCCCATGAATTGCAGCATGCCAGGCCTCCCTGTCCATCACCAACTCCAGGAGTTCACTCAGATTCAACTTCCATCGAGTTGGTGATGCCATTCAGCCATCTCATCCTCTGTCGTCCCCTTCTCCTCCTGCCCTCAATCCCTCCCAGCATCAGAGTCTTTTCCAATGAGTCAACTCTTCACATGAGGTGGCCAAAGTACTGGAGTTTCAGCTTTAGCATCATTCCTTCCAAAGAAATCCAGGGCTGATCTCCTTCAGAATGGACTGGTTGGATCTCCTTGTAGTCCAAGGGACTCTCAAGAGTCTTCTCCAACACCACAGTTCAAAAGCATCAATTCTTCGGCGCTCAGCTTTCTTCACAGTCCAATTCTCACATCCATACATGACCACAGGAAAAACCATAGCCTTGACTGGATGAACCTTAGTCGGCAAAGTAATGTCTCTGCTTTTGAATACGCTATCTAGGTTGCTAATAACTTTTCTTCCAATTAAAAGTCTTCTCCTAGAGGATCCCAAACATAGACCAAACCATTTCTGGGGATTAGGCTGAGCAGCTAGAATTTGCTGCAATGGGTATCTTTCTGTTGTCTACAATACTAATTAAGAGTGTAAAACACTATGCCTAACAGAATGCACAATTAAATTTGGAAACAAAAATGAGAATGATGACTTATATAAATCTTCTAAAAATTTAACTAAAAGAAATCTACAGTTTTGTTTAGAATTAGTCTATTTGGATGCTAGTTTATTCCTTTTACAGGCTCCACTGTCCATGGACTTCTCCAGGCAAGAACACTGGAGGGGGTTGCCATGACCTTCTCCAGGGGTGTTCCTGACCCAGGGATTGAACACTGGTCTCCTGCATTGCAGGTGATTTCTTTACTGACTGAGCCACCAGGGAAGCCCCACACATGTATCATAAAAGAGAAATTAAATTTAATTCAACAAATAGAGTTTTAATGTACTTATGTGCAACTCATCTGTCAGTCATTTAAGAAAGATAAAAGTAAATACAATGCTTTCTATCTACTAGTGCTATAGAATAATTATCTTCTTAAAGGTGTAGTACATACTCTAGAGGAAATTATTAGTAATTAGAATTTAAACTACTGTGTCACAGAACACTTGAGTCATTAATTTTAGTGGTGGCACAAGGGGATTTTAATGGAGGAGATGGCATGTCATCTGACTATAATAGCAATTGGTCAATCAATTACAATGGTGTGGGGAAATAAAATATATAATGTTTTAAGAAAATATTTTTTCAAATTATAGTATTTAATGGACATCATGTATGTTGTTGTTTAGTCACTAAATCATATCAGATCCTTTGGGACTCCATGGACTATAGCCCACCAGGCTTCTCTGTCCATGGAATTCTCCTGGCAAGAATACTAGAATGGGTTGTCATTGCCTTCGCTAGAGGATCTCCTGACCCAGGGATCAAACTGAGGTCTCCAGCACTTCAAGCAGATTTTATCATCTGAGCCATCAGGGAAACCTGTCATATATGTATGTGTGTGTGTGTGTGTGTGTGTATACATACATATATATTTATGTATATAATTCTGAAGGACTTGTATGTCATACAATACAATTAAAATTTTATCCTATGTTACTGGCAATTGACAGGATCAAATGGTCAAATGTAATTTTAGGCGATTCATTCCCTCATCATCTATTTGTCAATGATTCTCCTTTAACAACTGGAAAATTTTATTAGTGGGATAGCTGGGCCTGCTACTTCCTTTCTACTGAGTTTCTGTTTGGTAATTAAATATCTTTACTTATTATAGGTACATATTAAAATTTTATATTTCTCCTTAAATCATTTTAGATAAGTTATATCTTTCTAGAAAAATTTCATTATATTTGAGTTATATATTTTGATACATATTTCTCATATTTTTATTTTTTAATTAATTTTTATATTTTAGTTTGTTTTGCTTTACAATACTGTATTTGTTTTGCCATACATTGACATGAATCAGCCACGAGTGTACATGAACTCCCAATCCCAACCCCCACCTCACCTCCCGCCCCACACCATCTCTTTGGATTATCCCTGTGCATCAGTCCCAAGCATCCTGCATCCTGCATCCTGCATTGAACCTAGACTGGTGATTCATTTCACTTATGATATCATACATGTTACACTGCCACTTTCCCAAATCATCCCACCCTCTTCCTCTCCCAGAGTCCAAAAGGCTGTTCTATACATCTGTTTCTCTTTTGCTGACTCACATACAGGTTTATCATTACCATCTTTCTAAATGGTAGTAATAGACTTGTCTCTTTCCTGATTTTAATAATTTCAGTCTTCCCTTAATTTTAATTTTGCTTGCTTTGGTTAGGTTTTTTTATTTTTTTCTCTTTTTATAATTTTTTATGTTGAAAGTTTAGGTTATTGATTCCTCTTTTTTAACATATTCATATGTAGTTATTAATTTAACTCTAAGAATTTATGTAAGTTCACATATATTATGATTTTGTTTTGTTTGCACTGAACTCAAACCATTTCTAATTTCCCTTGTGATTTTTTCTTTTATCCATTGATTATTTAGTAGTGTTTTGCTCAATTTCCATGTATTTGTAGAGTATATGTTTTTTATCTTTTTAAATGGACTGAGGCTTTCTTATAATCTAATATATAGTTTTTCATGAAGACTGTCCCATATGCATTTTAGAAGAATGTGTAATAGGCCATTGTTGGAGCCTTTATGGATGGTTGTTAGTTGTAATTAGTTTATAACGGTTTTCATGACTTTCCTTTCCATACTGATTCGTTTTATCCAATACTAAAGGTGGGTCATAGAATCCTCCAATTACTATTTTATTTTGTAATAGTTATTTTGTATTGGGTTTCAGCTGATTAATAATATTGCGATAGTTTCAGGTGAACAGAGAAGGGACTCAACCATACATATACATGTATCCACCATCCTTCAAACTGCTTTTTACAAAACTGTTTCTTTTTTCACTTATCTCATAATTTTTCTTCATGAAATATGGGGGCATTGGTGGTTTAGGTGCTTAGGTCTATAATTGTTACATTTCTTAATGGGTTGAACTTTTTATTATAAAATGCCCTTTAATAATGAGTTTTGTCTCAGGATCTATTTTATCCCATATTTATATAGCCACCTCTGGTCTGCTTTGCTGAATACATTTGTGCCTTTGAATTTAGTGTTATTTGTAGTTAGCGTTTAGTTGGATAGTCCTTTTAGCCATCTGTCGACCTTTTGATTGGAGATTTTTTTTTCCCCCTCACCTATAATAAAATTAACTGATAAGCTGAAAAGGTACAATTTAGCCTCTCTTATTATGATTTTCCACATGTCATTTATATTTTTATTTTATATTTTTAAATAGCTCAGTTGGTAAACAATCTGCCTGCAATGCAGGAGACCCTGGTTCAATTTCTGGATTGGGAAGATCCACTGGAGAAGGGATAGGCTGCCCACTCCAGCATTCTTGGGCTTACCTTGTGGCTCAGCTGGTAAAGAATCTGCCCACAATGCGGGAGACCTGGGTTCAATCTCTGGGTTGAGAAGATTCCCTTAAGAAGGGAAAGGCTACCCACTCCAGGATTCTATCCTGGAGAACTCTGTGGACTGTATAATCCATGGAGCTGCAAAGAGTCAGATTCAACTGAGTGACTTTCACTTTCACTTTCATTCCTCCTTACTGCCTAGCTTTGTGTCGAATAAATGTGCTCTACAATGACATTTTTAATCCCTTATTTTTATTTTAACTCTATTATTTGAATTATTTTATTATGATTGCTCTTGGATTGGATTTCCCTGGTGGCTCAGACAGTAAAGAATCCACCTGCAATGAGGGAGACCCGGGTTTGATCCCTTGGTGGGAAGATCCCTTAGAGCAAGGAATGGCTACCCACTCCAGTGTTCTTGCCTGGAGAATTCTATAGACAGAGGAGACTGGTGGGCTACAGTCCAAGGGGTTGAAAAGAGTCAGACAAGACTGAGCAACTAAGCACACACAGGCACACACTCGGATTACAGTTAACACTTTAACTTATATTGATCTACTTCCAATAAAGGCAACTTAACTTCATATTAGGGACTTCCCTTCTTGTCCAGTGGCTAAGGCTCTTAGCTTCCATTGCAGGGGGCTCAGGTTTGATCCTTGATCAGGGAAATTGGAAGGACTAATGCTGAAGCTGAAGTTGACGCTCCAATACTTTGGCTACTTGATGTGAAGAGCCAACTCATTAGGAAAGACCCTGATGTTGGGAACAATTGAAGGCAGGAGGAGAAGGGGAAAACAGAGGATGAATTGATTCAGTGGCATCACTGACTCAATGGACATGAATTTGAGCAAGCTCCAGGAGATGATGAAGGACAGGGAAGCCTGCATGCTTCAGTCCATGCTGTTGCAAAGAGCCAGACACGACTGAGAAACTGAGCAACAACTACTTCAATATCATCTCTTTTGTGTTAATATTTATATAATATTATATATTTATACATTATAAGCCAATCTATGTAGTTTTTTATGCATGGAGTAATGTTTTACATCAAATGGGAGTGTAAAAGTGTTTCCTCCCCAAACACCAAAAACATGTATGTGCGTGTGTGGGTACTTACTCGCTTCAGTCGTGTCTAACTCTATGTGACTCTATGGACTCTAGCCCCCCAGGTTCCTCTGTCTATGGGATTCCTCCAGGTGAGAATACTCTTATTTACCAACGCAGTTACTTTTACTAGTATTCTTTATTTCTTCAAGTGTATTTAAGTTACTCCCTAGTGTTCCTTCTCTATTGTTTTTCCAAGGCAGGTCTGCTAGTGACAGTTATGTTTAACAAGGATGACTTAATTTTTCATTCACTTAGGATAGTTTTTCTGCTTACAGAATTCTTAGTTCATAGTCTTTCTTTGAGCACTTTGAATACATCAATCTATGAAGATTTATAAAGGTTTTCTGGCCTTCTTACTTATTGGTGAGATATTCACTGTTAACCTTACCTTGGATCACTTGTACATGGTGAGTGACTTCTCTACTGCTATTATGTGTCTAGGTGTAGATATGTTTGATTTTACCCATAACAGTCCAGCCAAATGAATAGCCATAGTATTAACTTGGATCAAGTGAAATTTTTTGATGTGTAGAATAATGTACTCAATCAAATTTTAAAAGTTTTAGGCCATTATTTTTTCCCAAATATTTTTCTATGCCTTTCTCTGTCTACTATTCTTGTGGTACACCCATTTTGCATAAGCTGCTGTATATTTTATCATGTTCTAAAAGTCTCTGAGGCACTCTTCAGTTCTTTGTTATTATATATATATATTTTTTTTATTTTATGACATCTTGCAAGTTTACTGATTCTTTACTCTGCTGGCTCGAATATACTATTGAGACTTTCTAATGTATTTCTCTCTTTTAGTGATATTTTCGAGAAATTGCTTTTATACTTTCCTATAGTTCTTTATACATGGGTTTTCTTTAATTCTTTAAAGGCATTTAAAATGACTGACTTGGAATATCTGTCTAATAAGTGCAAAATCTGGACTTCCTGATGGACAGCATCTACTGACTTCATTCATTCCGTGTATATGCACATTTTCTCATTTCTTTGCATGACTCACATTTTTCTGTTCTTGAAAAATTGACATTTTAAATAAAATAATGTGGTCATCTGGAAAATAAATCTCTCTCTTTTCCTTGGGATTTGGTTTTCTTGTCTGTCATGTTTTTCTGCTGTTGCTCTCATGTGTTTTGTGACTTTCCTAAACTAATTTTATAAATTCTATATTACCTGTTGCATGTGCCCTGAAGTCTCTGTTTAGTTTTATTAGTGGGCAGATAATCATTGGACAAAAACTTCCTCAATGCTTTGAACTAAGATTTAGCTGAGAGGCTCTGTGTGCATGCTGGGACATGTCTTCAAAACTCCAGCTGGCAGATTACAATTCTGTCTTAAGCTTCCCTGTCTGCTTGTGTGGAGCTTCAAGGCAAGACAGAAGTGAGAAATCAGAGCTTTTCACATCTTTACTGAGAATAAACACAGTCCTCCACATCCACATGGCTTTTAAATTTCAAGGAATATATGGGAGCTTTTGAAGCCTGTTACACATATCAAGATCCCAACTTTTCTTTTAAGTCTTCTGGTTGTAGTTTTCTCTTGCTCCAGTGGTTATCACTTCCTCTGGAATTAGCAATGTTAAGCAATTACTATTGTTTGTTTTGATAACCCTCTCCTCACAAATAAAAATTCAGTTTCTTACAATAATTATAAACTCTGAATCAGGTAAAAGAGACACAAAACTGGAAGCTGGGTTTTTTTGTGAACTTTCCACACATGAGGCTTTTGGGGAGCTTCAAAACTGTTCTGCCCCTCCTAGTGAATTCTAGAATGCTTGTTTTCCTGACTACTGTTATTGCTACAAAATTGTTGGTTTTCAGGGTTATTACAGAACTCTGATATGGAAAGGGAACAGGCAAGTAAACATGCCATAAAACTAGCTGCTTAAACTTAGCAGACTCAGTTTATTTTTCTTAAATAAACTCTTCTAAGATTATTGCAACACTTTGGTAAACCTTTACCACAGTTTGAAAAAGTTGATTTTTTTCTAGTATTCTCTTTGCTTTTCTGGTGGAACAGGTTTTCAGAGATCCCTGCCTTACTATTACTATTATAGCCACTTGGCATTTCTTTTTAAAGATTTTAAGGGAGAATTTAGGCAAAAGTCTTTCTGAATTTTCCTAGCATATCAGAGGCCAACCGGCTAATTTCATCTACAAAAAAAAAAAAATAATAATAATAACACTATATCCTTTGGGATTTTTGTTTTTATGAGAATAATGCTGCTGGTTAAGATAGCTGAATAAATATCTAGGTTGTTTTTCCTTCTATTTTCAAATAATGCATAATGATCAACAAATTAGCTGCAAGCAGCATTGATTTAAAAAATCATTAGCCTTATTAGCTTACTTATAAATTATCCATGTACCTATGGTATAGAAATTGCAAAGGCTGCATAAAGTAAAATATGGACAAAAAAAATGAGAGCAAATATCAGGATAAGCATGGGTTTCATGTAATGGCAAATATCTAACAAGGAAATAGGATAGTATGGTGCCTAAAATTAAGAGCTATGAATTAGAGTTGATGAATTGAGTTATGAATTAAGAGCTATGAATAGAGTTCTGATATCATCAGTTACTGATCTGGAAAATTGACTCTCAGTACCATATTGGTAAATAGGATGATAATATATTTAGACAGGGTTGCAGCAAGAATTATATGCCATAATCTATGTAAAGCACTTAGCACAGAGTTGGACATAAAACAAAAATTCAAGAAATCTTTACAAATTATTGGTATTAATTTATATTAATATATTTACACCTGTTGACTGGTGATGGCAAAGTGAACCTCTCTAAAACAGGTTGTCTTACCAAAAATAACTATTGCTAATAAGTCACCAAAAATATTGTCAAGTATTGCAGTAGATTTTTTTATAATGCTCATACTTTCTTGTCAAAATGACTCTTACACCATTCTGTTTTCTTTTGTTAATTTAAGTAGAGAATTTATGTGAAGGTAACTATCACAAAATCAGAGAACAAACAAATCATTAATCTAAAACAAGTGTATTTGGCCCATGTTTTGATTCTGTAACATATTGTTAACTCCTTCTCAGTTACACACTGTGTTAATAAATATTTACTTTTTTTGTAATTCTTTCCTGGAGTTACAAAACTTATGACAAGTAATTTTTGTAAATATTTCAAACTATATAACTACAATTTGAAACACTTTCCTCAGACAATTTCAGGACTTTCCGTCTGCCTACATTCAAGAATTGTTTTCCTTGTGTTACCAAGATGAACCTAAGTAAAAATATATTTTTCAAATCAGATAATCTTGTAATTATTTAAGATTCCTACAATGTTCCAAGAAATGCATGAGGTTACCTTTAGGTACCCTTAATCCTCAAATTCTCTGAGGAGTATTATCTGAGCTGAAAGAGTGTGGAAGGTTCAAACTAAGTATGTATCAGTAGAATCATGTCTATGGTAGTAAAGCATGCCCCTGCTGATTGCTGATTGTAAGGATGTAGAATGTCACGAGACCCTTATTTCTGACCTAATGGTTGAATAAGTCCAGAAAATTTACAAAATAATTAGTTTAAAAAAATCCATCTCAGAACTGAGGATGCAAAAATACCTAAATAAAATAAACTTCAGAAAGAGACACATGCTTTAGGAGAGACGAGCCATACAGTTCATTTCATCACACAACACAGTAAGTAGAAGCCAGTAAGGAGACTAGTAAACAGCCCAAATTTTAGTAAACTTTCAGTGGCTGCACATAGGCTGACATGAAAGATTTGATATTTAAGAAACAATATCCTACAATATTCCATTAGACCTTTACAAATTGAATGGGGATTGGAACACTGCCAGAGGCTGAGAATATTCCCCAAAAGAAAATAGGTTTTTCCCCAATGCAAGGCAGTAACCTGCCAAAAGATGAGTCAGGGAAGGACAGATGAGAGAGAACCTCAAAAGTGTGCATGAATTCAAAATCATGCACGTGGACACACACACACAGAGACATACAATGTAGTGAACTGACGCAAGATGAAACAAATCTTTGGGTGTGGGAGGAGTGGTAGAAATATTTATTTCAATTTCTACTGTCCTTCCCATACTGTCAGGCAAGTAGAGATATTTTCTAAGAATTCTGACTTCATATATTGGTCCCTCTAATACAAATATATTCAACTTTATCTACTGTCAGCAAACCAAACGCCTGTCCATATTTTAATTCAATCAGTATATTGTGATGGTTCAGTGACCCTCAATTAAAAAAAAAAAAAAGCCATGTCATTTGGGATGGAAAGGAAGTTAGAAAATGTTAAAAAATGATTTATTTTGATAAAAATTATATCTTTATCAATATTCTTTGAATAGCTTGCTGTATGGCTATTTCTCTACAGTTTGAATGTATCCAGTACTTGTTTCCTGAAAATGAATTTTTATGGTGTTTCAAATTTATTGTTTTGCTCTCAATTTGATACATTTTTGAAATTTTTATTCTTTTTTTTTTGAAATTTTTATTCTTAAGATAAACTCAATCATTGTAGTTATTTAGTTCATTTCCATGTTTCAGGAGAGTATATTGACTCTAATTTTATAAACTGGAAAGTATATATTTACAGGTTTCAACATTTATATATCTATGGCGCATGAGGTACATTTCTTTCTCTTCAAGCAAAGATAAAATTTGAAAGGCATCAAATTTTATCTTTTCTCTAATTTTATTGAATTTATACAAATTTTGACTTTAGAATATAGTGGACACTGTCTTACCCAGGAATGTCATTGATAACTGATGTGCAAGGAAAATTCTGCAAATAATGACTATATTCAATTTATTGTCTTTCTCCAATGAGAAAAGTATAGGAAGATTAAAGACTTTGAAGGCTAATTTAATTAGGTCTAGATTTTATGATTTTTGAGCATAATGAGAATATTTCTAAATTTCTAAGTAAAAAGTTCATGTACTTTTTTCTCCAAATAAGGGAAGCTCTATTTCCTTTCAAGTCCCATCAAGGCTTTGTTAGAGTCCATTCTTAATTATCATCCATTCAGAGGTGGAAATGGCAACCCACTCAAGTAGTCTTGCCTGGAAAATCCCATGGACAAAGGAGCCTGGTGGGCTACAGCCAGTGGGCTTGCAAAGAGTTGGGTATGACTGAGCAACTAACACTTAATTAACTGTCATCTCAGAAAGGGGTATTTCTCGGTCTCATTTTGATTGAAGACTGGCCCATGAGACTGACTTCCGATTGTCTGATACTGTCTCCATGGAAGGAGGCTTGATTGATTGTTTGGTGTTTGAAATTCTCTCTTGAAGAATCCTCTTTATTTGGCTAATTCATCAGTAATTTCCAATCCAACACAGGTGATCTGAGTCAAAATTCCTATAAATGTTTCCATTTCATGTAACTAAGTTGATATTCTGTCTCTAGATCACAAAGGTTTTGTCTTGTTATATGTGGAAGTGTTCTTCAGGTAAGTGGGACAAATCTCTAGATGTGTTCAGACTAAATCCAGAGATTTATATTAGGAACTCATTCTAGTGACAAATATTTGCCTAGTGAACTATGATATTTTGTTTTCCATAAGTTAAAGCCTGTATGTCTTTGTTCCTCAATTGTGTTGTAATTTTACTTCTGCTGGATATTTGAAACTTCACATTTACATTTTCATAATTATTAATAGTTCTCTCACCATATCAACATTTCCAGGAAAAAAAAAAAAAAGAAATGCTGAAAGAACTGAGTAGTTGACTTTAACTCTGAAAACTTTTAAGAAAACGGACTGATCATTTTAGTTTATGAGCCTGGAGCTTTCTCACTAGACTTCTTTTAATTTCCTGGTAAGCTGGAACTGATTGGTTTAACATGGCAAATCTCAGCTTATTAAAATCACCTCAGCTGCTTTTTAAAAATACCTAATTCACTGCATCCTACTTCAGGGTGATTAAATCAGAGTCTCTGGGAGCAGAGACTAGACATTATAATATGATTCTAATATGAAGCCCAATTGGAGAACTATGAACCAAAGCATGTTACTGTCTCTGAAGTAGTATCTCTTATTAAGAACTCTTTTGTTGTTTTGAAGACTTACTGCAGGGTAGAATTGATCATATTTGGGGATTTAAATCCTAATATTGGTGAAAGTACTGGATACCTTTCATCCAGATGGTCAGTTTAGATATAGGTGTATCTAATAGCATTTTTAGATGACAATATTTTTGAGTGAAATCATATGTGGTATGAACACAGAACATTTTAAACTGCATCTCTATGTGGGAAGTGAATATTGTATATTACTTTAATTCTATATATGCTGCCAACTGTGTAGACTAGGTAAAAAGTGGGTCCTTATTATATTTTTTTTAATAAACCTGTGGAGATTTCTTTTAGGAATAATATGAGATTGGGGATTTTTTCACTTTTCCTCAGACTTTGATTTTGTGGTAAGAGAATCACAATGAATTAAAGAGCCAGAGTTGAATTTGTTGTGGTAGTTGTTCAGTAGCTAAGTCATGTCCAACTCTTTGAAACCCCATGGACTGCAGCACACCTGGCTTCCCTGTCCATCACCATCTCCCAGAGTTTGCTCAAACTCATGTCCATTGAATCAGTGATGCCTTCCAACCATCTCGTTCTCTGTTGCCCCCTTCTCCCCTGTCCTCAATCTTTCCCAGCTTCAGGATCTTTTCCAAATGAGTCAGATAGATATGAATAGAGAGCTGCAGATACTGAGGCTTATGAGAGACTTTTAATATTCATGGGAGAAGCAGGGATGGTGAAAATTGTGATCAGATAACAGTCTCTGCTGGTGATCCTACATCTTCTTACACTCGTAAATCAAAATCAACTGAAGGGCTGCATATCAAAAATTATTGAGTCAGTGTCATGGGGTTTAGTGTTTCTTTTGTTGCTGTGATAATTGCTATACTCCCACATTTTACTGGCTTATGTTAAGAGATATGATGAAACCTTTTAACTAGTGGAATTAAGTAGACACTCTCAGCAACAGTAGAAAAAAAAATAAAGTACACTGCTTTATTCTGACTCATTAAGAACTGATTTTACTGAATTTTAACTGGAAGATAGTTTTAATAATGGTGTAATTCTCTTTCTTCTATGTAATAAATTTGATTTCATTATCATCATGAATTATTTAACAGACATCTTTGCATTATACGCCATATTCTTTGCATTACATTTGAGATTGGTCTGAGATCATTTTTAGCCCTCTATTAGTAGTAAATGTGGCAAATAAATTTTGGCTAAAACATGTATATTGTGCTCTACTGACATTGCCTTTTTTACTGATTTTTTTTCTTCGTGTCATGCTTTTTTCCAAATAATTTTTTCAACACCTCTTTTTATACTGCATGTACTTAAACCACTTTAAATCATTTCTGAAACAATATGACACACCTATAAAAATTTTTTTAAGTACAAAATGTAAATTAAAAATCTTGAAGGAAACACATCATTTCTAACTCAAAATGATGAATACTTGACAAAAGTGTAGGGAATTGATTCTCATCCTTTTTTTTTTTTTTCTCCCTTTCTAGGAATTACTCTGTCAGTAAGCACTGCTAAGCATTTTGCTTGAGTTCTAATTCTACATAAAATACTTACATTTGCCCATCTACTGCTAGTATCAACTTGTTTCCACTTGCAAAATTATCCATGCATGTTTTGTATGTATATTTTAATAATTGGATATATAATTTAATTTTATCTGTGAAAAAATTTTAAATCTCCATTCTTGAGAAAGGTACCTATTTTCAGTGTTGGATTTAGGAAGGTGATGGAGATCTGAGAGTCAGTGAATCAAGTCAAATGGCAAAAGACTCTGAAAGTAATGGAAACAGCAGCAGAAGGAAAAATGATTTTCCTTCAGCACAACAATTTAAATAAATTGAATACACTATCAGCAAGGCAGTGTGCTATTTTTGGGAGTAAGAAATTGTCAGAACAGCCCTTTCTAGATTTGCTTCAAGCTGCTGGCAGTCTCATTCCATCCCCCCATTAGGCTGAGGATAAAAAGCAAGCCAGGTGGTTTATGTATGCATTCAGAACCAAAATTGTTTTATCCAAATGTGAGAATGGACAAGAAACAAAAATAGTTCTGTGATCTACAAATGAGAATAGGACTATTTTTCAAAAGATTTCTCATGCTGAAAAAATCTTGAAAACTACAGAATTTTTTGCTGGCAAAAAACAGAACTTGCTCATTTTGGCAGAAAAAGAACCTACTTGCCTGCACTGCCTTTTTAAGCTTTTGAAAGCTGAAACATGTAGACTGTATTAAAAAGTATAAAGAAGTAACGTTTTAAATACTTGTTAACTAACTTTCATTGTGTCCTCATGTGTGTCCATAGGAGGCAAAAGGACAATTACATCCAAATAAAATATTTTCCTGCTACCAATAACCACAACTATAAAAAGAGGGTGAACTGTGGAATTATATTAACTGTGATATGTACACTGCTAATGAGGTTAAATACTGGAAGTCATTCTTTTCCTTAACAATTTTATAAAACAAGAACTTGTCAACTACCTGGATTTTAGAAGACATTTTCACTACAAACATATTTCATTTAAAGGCTTGTGTTTTTTGGCAACAATAGCACAATTGAACTGTGACTGTCTTCTTTTCAAAAAGTTTATATACTGCTTGGTGTAAAAGATCACAGTGAAAATCAGGGAGGAAACTGTAGATCTGATTCCTGACTCATTAAACATAAAATGAGTAGCTCTTACAGATGTACACTTTGCAGTCCTCCCACACCCTCCCCTGTTATACGGGCCTCAGTTACGCTTTCCAGACAGGAAATGTTCATGGCTGGTCCTGCAGGAGATGTGAGGACATATTTAATTATGTGTGGCCATCTACAAAGGAAAAAAAGTATGCTAAACAACAGAAAGGTGAAGAAGAAGCCAGAAGATTTGCAGACAGGAAATAATTTGTTCTGTTCTCAGTTTTAGCCTTGTAAATATAAGTCACATTTGGCATTACAGCTCAGACTTTCAGTATCGTCTTTGAAAGAGAGAAAAAATTTCACAGAATCTATCTCATAATATTATGAAATATTTCATATTTCATAATATTTCACAGTTGTAGAAACAAATTAAGAAGCTGAACATTTCTCTAAGAGGGCAGAATTAAACACTAGGGTTAGATGCATTTGCATTTTAGTTGCTACAAAGTTAAATAGTTAGTAGAGGGTGTGTATCTAATTCCAGGTCTGCATTGTGCAAGACATTTTGTATGTTTTCTTCTGTCACTCTGCTTTTTGATCTTTGATTTGCCTATCTAATTCTTGGTCAAAATAAATGCAATACCAAATAACTAACATTGAATTGTTCAGAATTTCTATTTCCTAATGTATTATTATACATATTATATAAATTTTATTTCACCTCAGATTACACCACTCATGGAGGGGGTAAGTGGAAACTCTTTATGTTTCACTGTTCTTTTCATGTCATAAAAAGGACTTGAATTTGTTTCAATTTTTTTTTTTTTTTCTGGAGTGCAGATGCTTGTTTCTATTGAATAGCAAAGTGAATCAGCTATACGTATAACTTTTTGATGACACTGGAAAGTGCTGAATGTAGCATCCATTATCCCTGGGTTTGCCTTTTAACCTCGCTCCGTTAGTTTTTACCACCTTTCTAAGGCATAACCAACAAAGGTCCATATAGTCAAAGCTATGTGTTTNTCATGCATGCTAAGTCACTTCAGTCATGTCCGACTCTGTGCGACCCCATGGACAGCAGGCCACCAGGCTCCTCTGTCCACAGGATTCTTCAGGCAAGAGTACTGGAGTGGGTTGCCATTTCTTTCTCCATCAATACTATACTGCTTTATTAATGATAACTTTATAATGAGTCTCAAAATGAAGTAGTGTAGGTCATCCAACACTGTACTTCTGCACTGGTTCTTATTATTCTATGTCCTTTGCATTCCTATATTTTAGAATCCATGTTTTAATTTCTGTAAAGATTATTTCTATGGTTTTGATTATATGAATCTTATTTCTTTCTCTGATCTTAATGTCTTGATTAGAACCTCCAACATAATGTTCAATAGAATTAGTAAGGCAAGCATCCTTGTCTCATCCTAATCTCAGGAAGCATGCAATCTTTCATCATTAAATATCATGTTAACTATAGGCTTTTTATAGTGTACCTTTTACCAATTGTTGAAACTTTTTATCCAAATGGTATTGAATTTAGTAAATTAACTTTTCTTTATATAATTAGGTAATCATTTAGTTTTCCCCCTTCATTCTGTTAATGGGGTATACTATATTGACTTCTCTTTAAACGTCAAACTACCTTGCATTCCTGGAATACACCCCACTTGGTCATGATGTATTATCATATTTTTATATTACTAGAGCTAATATTTTGATAAGAATATTGTATCAATGTTCATAATAGATATGTATCTTATAATTTCCTTTCTTATAATTTCCTTATCAGGTTTTTATATCAGGGTTTTGCTTGCCTGATAAACATATTAGAAAGTATTCCTTACTGCTTTATTTTTGGAAAATGTAGGTCCATCTAGTCAAGGTTATGGTTTTTCCAGTGGTCATGTATGGATGTGAGAGTTGGACTGTGAAGAAAGCTGAGCACCGAAGAATTGATGCTTTTAAACTGTGGTGTTGGCGAAGACTCTTGAGAGTCCCTTGGACTGCAAGGACATCCAACCAGTCCATTCTAAAGGATATCAGTCCTGGGTGTTCTTTGGAAGGAATGATGCTAAAGCTGAAACTCGAATACTTTGGCCACCTGATGCGAAGAGTTGAATCACTGGAAAAGACTCTGATGCTGGGAAGGATTTGGGGCAGGAAGAGAAGGGGATGACAGAGGAAGAGATGGCTGGATGGCATCACCGACTCAATGGACATGAGTTTGAGTGAACTCTGGGAGTTAGTGATGGACAGGGAGGCATGGTGTGCTGCAATTCATGGGGTCGCAAAGAGTCGGACACAACTGAGCGACTGAACTTAGCTGAATATTTATTTTATTTATTCCTAAAATATTTGACAGACTTCTACAGGAAATATCTGGATCCAACATTTCTTTTTTTGTTTTGTTATTATAATTCAATTTTTCGTAAATATAGGTATATTCAGATTTTCTATTTTCACAAGCTCTCCAATTTTCCCTAAATTACCAAAATAATATAATTGTCAAAATAATATACCAATATATTACAAAATTGTTTATAACTTCCTCTTATTCTCTCAGTTCTGTAGGACCTGTCACTTTTATTTCTAATATAGCTTATTTGTGTGAGTTTGCCCTGTTCTATCATGCCAGTGGGGGTGAGGGGGAAGGGAGAGAAATTTATCAATTTTATTAATTTTTACAACCAATTTGTAGACTTGTTGATTTTTCATTATTGTTTGCTTTTTCTTTCGTTGATTTTTGCTCTTTTTTATTTCCATTCTTCTGTTCACTCTGGGTTTAGTCTGCAGTTCTCTTTTAGTGGCCAGGACCATTGCACAGTCTCCTTTCTTCTTCTCCAGCTGATCCCTCATCACATGTACTGCTCTATTGTCTCATCTTTTTCTCAGGCAGCCCTGTTCTATCATGCCAGTGGGGGTGAGGGGGAAGGGAGAGAAATTTATCAATTTTATTAATTTTTAGAACCAATTTGTAGACTTGTTGATTTTTCATTATTGTTTGCTTTTTCTTTCGTTGATTTTTTGCTCTTTTTTATTTCCATTCTTCTGTTTACTCTGGGTTTAGTCTGCAGTTCTCTTTTAGTGGCCAGGACCATTGCACATTCTCCTTTCTTCTTCTCCAGCTGATCCCTCATCACATGTACTGCTCTATTGTCTCATCTTTTTCTCAGGCCCACCACTTTCCTTCATCTGAAAGTCAGTTTTCTGGCTCTTTTGGTCCCTTTATCCTTTCTGACACCCACTTTTTAAGCATTCTCCCAGCAATATTAGGAATCCAAGACTTTCTCACTACACCACTTTTCTCTATTTTGTAAATTCAATAGGCCAGGGACGAACATCATATCTTATTTAAATGAGTGATTGCTGCTGCTTAGTTGCTTCAGTTGTGTCTGACTCTGTGTGACCCCATAGATGGCAGCCCACCAGGCTCCCCCGTCCCTGGGAGTCTCCAGGCAAGAACACTGGAGGGGTTTGCCATTACCTTCTCCAATGCGTGAAAGTGAAGTCGCTCAGTCATGTCCAACTCTTAGCAACCCCATGGACTGCAGCCTACCAGGCTCCTCTGTCCATGGGATTTTCCAGGCAAGAATACTGGAGTGGGCTGCCATTGCCTTCTTCATGAAATGAGTGATTAGACATGCTTAAACAAGTGACTGCTGTTAATATATACTTTGAATCAAGGAATGACTGTAAGATGACTGCCTCATCCATCTCATGTCAGAAGACACTAGATATCTTGGTGGCTAGAACCAAAAGAATGTCCTTGTGAACTGGGTTGGAACAACTTCCATTGAATTTTTCCAAGAATGAAGATAGCTTGCAAGTCATAAGATTGGTATACAGAGCCTGAGCCACCCAGGGTACAAAGTCAGAAGAGGAAAAGACAGTAAAGAAAAAAAGAAATAGATAAAATAAAAGTTTGTATAGGGGAGACAGATGAAAACGATGAATAGAACATAGAGCTCACCTCTTCCCATAGACATATCAAAAATACATCTACGCATGGAACAGTTCTCAAAGAATACCTACTGAACACCAGCAGATCTCATACAACTGAAGCTGCGGAAGGATCACCACATAACCAAGCAGAACAAAAGAAAGAAAAAGAAATGGGGAAAGGACTTACACCCCTGGGAGGGAGCTGTGAAAGAGGAATGTCTCCTAGAAACTGCCTTCACTGGCCAGATCAGCTGGGATAAAGAGAGTGCTTTGGAGATTCAGAGGAGAGTGTAGCTTGAGGCAGGCAGAACAGAGAACAGCATAGATGGTCGTAGGCACCTCGCTGCACTCCTCAGGCTGAGACATAGATCTGCTGATGCACAAAGGGGCTGGGTGCTGAAACTGAGACTTAAGTGGAGAGACTCAGGGATGTCCACTCCTGAAGCTGTGTGTGTCTACACAGCTGTGTCGTTTGGCAGGTTTATACCACAGGGGTCTTTGTGAGCTCAGTGCCTAGGGGACATCCAAGCAGATCACTGAGGCTCCCGAGACTGGGGTGGGTATGGCGTGAGCAGCTGCAGGCTTTACAAGCACACACATGCAGAGACAGGGCTGGGTCTGGGCTGATTCTGTAGCTCCAGGAGCATGAATACGTCAGGTCCCAATGCCTGGCTTCAGCAGATGTGCACTGGCAGATATGCACCAGTGGCTTTGTGAGCACAACTCCTGAGGGATGTCCAGGGTAATTGATTGTGCTGTCAGGCTGAGGCAGATATGAGACAGGTTGAGGCAGGGTGAGGCAGATATGAGACAGGTTGAGGCAGATATAAGAGTAATGCCTGTTACCTGTTTTGTGAGCCCACAAAACAGGTAACAGGTGACACCAAGGAGAGCACCTCCAGGTGGACAGCTCCTGTGAAGGGGTACTTAGGCGCTCTTCTCCCAGCAAAAGTATTCCAGTCCAGCAAGCATTACACTGCAGCTCAGAAATGGATCTGGGGGCTTCTCCTCCAAAAATGGGAGCAGGGCTTCCCACAGGCTGTTACAACCACAGAGCAAAAGGAGACCCCACCCAACCTCCAGAGTAGTATCTTGTCACCACAACACCAACTGGAACCCCTATCATGGGGATAATGACCAGCACACCTGAGGAAAGATATGGCAGACAACCATACTAAAAACAGCCCTTATAACAGAAGTATCAGGCTCACAGAGGCTACACAGGGACAGCCCTTCAAGACCACAGTAGATAATTGTTTCTTCCAAATTCATAGTCAGAGAAATAAAACTAAAATGAAGAAGAGGAACCACTCCCAACTAAAAGAATAAGTGACATTCCCTGAAAGAACAATGAAACAGATCTCTCCAGTCTACCAGATTCTGAGTTCAAAAAGGAGATAATTAAAATACTGAAGGAATTAATAAAGACTTTTGATAGAAATGTGGATCACTGTAACAAGGAACTAGAAACTATAAAGAGGAGCCAATTAGAAGGTTCATTTGCCAAGACAAAAGTCAAGTTAAAAAGCAATAAATAACAAACTAAATAATGCAGAAGAATGAGTAAGTAATCCGAAAGACAGAATATGGAAATCATCCAATAAGAAGAGCAGACAGAAAAGCAAATGAAAGCAATACATGAGCTGTGTGGCACAATATAAACTGAGACAATATACTCATAATAGGAATCCCAAGAGAAGAAAGAAAAAAGGAGGATCGAAAATGTATCTGAAAAAATTATAGCTGAAAAATTCCCCAAACTAAGGAAGAAAGCAGATATATAAGTACAGGAAGGACAGAGGGTCCCAAATAAGATGAACCCAAACAAACCTACACCAAGACATATAATTAAAATGGCAAAGTGAAAGATAAAGAGAAGATTCTAAAGGCAGCAAGAGAAAAAGACTTAGTTCAACTAATTTCTCTACAGAAACACTGCAGGCCAGAGTGAGTAACAAAATATATTCAAGTCCTGAAAGGAAATAACCTGCAATCTAGGGTATTCTCACCAGCAGGATCATGCAATGAAGTGTAACCTCATACAGGTTAGAGTGGATACCATCAAAAAATCTACAAACAATAAATGCTGGAGAAGGTATGGAGAAAAGGAAGCCCTCCTACACTGCTGGTGGCATGTAAATTGATGAGGTGACAATAGAGAAGTGATGAACGTTTCTTAAAAAACTACAGATACAGTTGCCATATGATCCAACAATTCCATCCACAGGCATATATCCAGAAAAAAGTCTAATTCATAAAGATACATGCACCATGTTTATTGCAGCACTATTTAAAATAACCAAGATATGGAAGCAACCTAAATGTTCATCAACATATGAATGGATAAAGGTGTGGTACACACACCCACACACACACACGAATATTTTCAGCCATTAAAAGTAATGAAATAATGTCATTTGCAGCAACATGAATGGACCTAGAGATTATCATACTAATGAAGTAATTCAGACAAAGAAAAATAACATATGATATAACTTATATGTTGAATGTAAAAATGCAATACAAGTGAATTTATTTATAAAATAGAAAGAGACTCAAAGACATAATAAATAAACATGGTTGCCAAAGAGGGATGGGATGGAGGGATAAATTCGGAGGATAAAGTATGAGTTTCAAACTAGATAAACAACAAGGTCCTACTATACAGCATACAGAACTATATTCAATATCTTTTTTTAATTTATTTTTTAATTTAAATTTATTTATTTTAATTGGAGGCTAATTAATTTACAATATTGTATTGGTTTTGCCATACATCAACATGAATCTGCCACAGGTGTACACATGCTCCCAGTCCTGACCCCCCCCTCCCACGTCCCTCCCCATACCATCCCTCTGGGTAATAAATTCCACTGGAAAAGAATATGAAATTAAATGCATGTGTGTACAACCAATCCCAAAGAAGGGCAATGCCAAAGAATGTTCAAACTACCACACAATTACACTCATTTCACACACTAGGAAAGTAATGCTGAAAATCCTTCAAGCTAGGCTTCAACAGTATGTGAACTGAGAACTTCAGATGTACAAGCTGGATTTAGAATAGGCAGAAGAACCAGAGATCAAATTGTCAGTATCAGCTGGATCATAGATAAAGCAAGAGAATTCCGAAAAAACATCTACTTCTGCTTCATTGACTATGCTAAAGCCTTTGACTAACAGCTCACATCACCCTTTATGGCAGAAATCAAGAAGAACTAAAGAGCTTCTTGATGAAAGTAAAAGAGGAGAGTGAAAAAGTTGGCTTAAAACTCAACATTCAGAAAACTAAGATCATGTCATCTGGTCCCATCACTTCATGGCAGATAGACAGGGAAACAATGGAAACAGTGAGAGACTTTGTTTTGGGGAGCTCCAAAGTCACTGCAGATGGTGACTGCAGCCATGAAATTAAAAGACGCTTGCTCCTTGGAAGAAAAGCTATGACCAACCTAGACAGCATATTAAAAAGCAGAGACATTACTTTGCTAACAAAGGTCCATCTGGTCAAAGCTATGGTTTTTCCAGTAGCCATGTATGGATACAAGGGTTGGATTACAAAGAAAGCTGAGCACCGAAGAATTGATGCTTTTGAACTGGGGTGTTGGAGAAGACTCTTGAAAGTCTCTTGGACTGCAAAGAGATCCAACCAGTCCATCCTAAAAGAAATCAACCTTGAATATTCATTGGAAGGACTGATGCTGAAGCTGAAACGCCAATATTTTCACCACCTGATGCAAAGAACTAATTCATTTGAAAAGACCCCAATGCTGGGAAAGATTGAAGGCAGAATGAGAAAGGGACAACAGAGGATGAGACGGTTGGATTGGATCACTGACTCAATAGACATGAGTCTGAGTAAACTCCCGTGGACTCATGGGGTCGCAAAGAGTCAGACACAACTGAGTGACTAAATTGAATGAGTCCCAACAAACTGTTGTTGAAAAACCTGTATGCAGGTCAAGAAGCAACAGTTAGAACAGGACATGGAACAACAGACTGGCTCAAAAGTGGGAAAGGAGTATGTCAAGTCTGTATATTGTCACCCTGCTTATTTATATGCAGCGTAATCATGCAAAATGCCTGGCTGGATGAAGCACAAGCTGGAATCAAGATTGCCAGAAGAAATATCAATACTCTCAGATATGCAGATGACACCACCGTAATGGCAAAAAGCAAAGAATTAAAGAGCCTCTTGATGAAAGTGACCACCCACAGGTGGCTCAGCTGGTAAAGAATCCACCTGCAATGGGGGAGACCTGGGTTCGATTCCTGGGTTGGGAAGATCCCCTGGAGAAAGGAAGGGCTACCCACTCCAGTATTTTGGCCTGGAGAATTCCATGGATTGTATAGTCCATGAGGTTGCAAGGAGTCGGACACCACTGAGCAACTTTCACTTCCATGAAAATGAAAGAGGAGAGTGAAAAAGCTGACTTAAAACTCAACATACAAAAAATAAGAAAAAACTCAACATACGAAAAATGAAGATCATGGCATCTGATCCCATCACTTCATGCCAAATAGATGGGAAACATTGAAAACAGTGACAGACTATTTTCTTGGGCTTCAAAATCACCACAGATGGTGATTTGCAGCCATGAAATTAAAAGACGCTTGCTCCTTAGAGAAAAGTTATGACCAACCTAGACAGCATGTGAAAAAGCAGAGACATTACTTTGTCAACAAAGGTCCATATAATCAAACTATGGTTTTTTCCAGTAATCATGCACAGATGTGAGAGCTGGACAATAAAAAAGGCTGTGTCAAAGAACAGATGCCTTCAAATTTTGGTGCTGGAGAAGACTCTTGAGAGTCCCTTGGACAGCAAGGGAATCAAACCAGTTGATCCTAAAGGAAATCAATCCTGAATAGTCATTAGAAGGACTGATGCTAAAGCTCCAATACTTTGGCCACTTAATGAGTAAGAGCTGACTCATTGGAAAAGACCCTGATGCTGGGAAAGATTGAAGACAGGAGGAGAAGGGGATGACAGAGGATGAGATGGTTGGATGGCATCACTGACTTGATGAACATGAGTTTGAGCAAGCTCCGGAAGTCAGTGATAAAGAAGCCTGGCATGCTGCAGTCCATGGAGTCGCAAAGAGTCAGACATGGCTGAGTGACTGAACAACAGCAAATAACTGAATCACTTTGCTGTACATCAGAAATTAACATAACATTGTAAATCAACTATACTTCAATTTAATAAAACAGTAAATAAAGGCAAATGGCTAAAGTGGGCATTGCCACAAACCTACCCAGGCTATGATACAAGTGTTAAATCAGACTGATATGGTTCACATATAAAAATATCAAATAGAAGACACCAATAAAATTAAGGGCTCTGTGAAACTTATCACCACAATCTAAGTATATGCATATCCATCATCTCCAAAAGTTTCCTCTTGCCTTTTTTATTTCTTACCATTTTTATTTGACAAGAACATAAGATCTACTTCTTAGAAAAATTTTTAAATACAATATTGTTAACTATAGGCACTATGCTGTACAGCAGATTAGATTTCTTATCTCCAAACTCAAGTTTTATACACTGAACATGCACAACTTTTTATATGTCAATCATACCTCAATAAAGTGGGTTTTTTAAAAATGAATCAATAAAAGGAAGGATGGAAGGGAAAAATACCCTCAGAAAGGAAGGGAAAAAATTATTAAGACTTGAAAGATAGGCATTGTTGATGCTACAGGAATTCCTTTCATTGTCTCATGCATGGTAATGGCTCACTTATCATGCAGTTACCAAGGGTGACAACAGAATAAATGTGGAAGTTAATACTTACATCCTTATAAATCATATCCAATAAGGCTTACAGTTTTAGCAANAAGACTTGAAAGATAGGCATTGTTAATGCTACAGGAATTCCTTTCATTGTCTCATGCATGGTAATGGCTCACTTATCATGCAGTTACCAAGGGTGACAACAGAATAAATGTGGAAGTTAATACTTACATCCTTATAAATCATATCCAATAAGGCTTACAGTTTTAGCAATATAGAGATTTTGTAAATTCTGAGTGAAATGTTTTCTTAAAAGTTAAAACCATGGAATCTAGCACCAAATCTGGACTCTTCCCTCATGTGGACTCTAATGCAAGCTCAGAAAGTGGATCTAACCATTATTTCAAATACTTAATCATAAAATCTGAACAGACAGTGAGCAGCCTTCTAGGGCTTGACAGTGCCAAACTTTCTGTCTAGCTCAAAGCAGAGACATACATGAAGAGAACCAAGAGAAAACTAATACTCCCTAAGGTGTAAATAGGAATAGATGGACTTAGCATGTACAGTTTATCCTATGCATTTCCTACCAACCACTCCCCTTTTCTGTTTCTTGGTATATGAGTTGGTTAATATTAAATATGGGAGATCAGTATTCAGATGAATATAGTTTAGGCTTCCCTGGTGACTCAGATGGTAAAGAATATACTTATACATAATATTCTTATTATAAACAATATAATAGGAATATAGCTTTTCCAAAGGTTTGAAATGAATTGGGGGGGGAGGGTAGAATCTGGTGGGGAAAAGAATAGAAGTGCCTATACAAACAGATATGCATACACATCCTCTCCGTGGGTGGAGTTAAGTCCCCCAGGCTTGAAATACTTCCACTCTGATCAGAGCAACAAGAGGATTATCAAGATGATACTTCTGTATGCTTTCCAATGATCTCAGTCCCCCAAAACTATAATTATAGAAGCTGACGGTGCCTCAGAAAAGGCTCAGTGGTAAGATCTGAACCATCCAGAAACCTCAAAAATTAACTACACCACTAATCCTCCCCCAAGATCCAGGGTGACCCACATGGGTTGCATACCACGAGATCCTTCTGCTGCTCTAAGAGACATCACCCTTTTCTGCTGGAAGCGCTTTAAGAGGCCCTGACGGATCTGCTTAGACTTGACGCAGTAGACAATGGGGTTCATGAAGGGTGGCACCAAGAAGTGCAGGTTGGCCATGAGCACTGCCAGAGCAGGGTAGCTATGCTTTTCTACTCGGTGCAAAACTGACAGCCCCAGTTTGGGCAAGTAAAAGATGAGAACAACGCAGAGGTGTGAGACACAGGTGTTGAGTGCCTTTAATCGTTCCCCAGGGGAGGCGATGCTCAGCACGGTCTGTAGGATCAGGGCGTAGGAGAGCATGATGAGGGAGGAGTCAAAGCCCAGAGAGAGGAGGATGGAGACCAGGCCAACTAGGCTGTTGACCTGAGTGTCTGAGCAGGCCAGTCCCACAAGGTCACAGTGCAGGCAGTAGCAGTGAGAGAGTACACTGACCTGGGGAAAGAGCAGACGCCACAGGAGGATGGGTCCTGGGAGATTGAGCAGGACGGCCCTCACCAGGACGGCAGCCCCCACTTTGGCCATGGCTGAGTGGGTAAGAATGGAGGCATAGTGCAGAGGGTCCTGGATGGCAACAAAGCGATCAAAGGCCATGGCCAGCAGCACCCCAGATTCCACATAGGTGAAGGCATGGATGAAGAACATCTGCGCTGCACAGAGATGGAAGGGCAGCTCGCGAATACCCAGCCAGAAGAGCCGCACCATGGTGGGGAAGGTGGAGGCACAGAGGCCAAGATCAGAGGCTGCCAGCATGGACAGGAAGTTGTACATGGGTTCCTGTAAGGCTGGATCTGTGCTGATCAGGAAGAGGATGATACTGTTCCCCAGGATGAAAACCACACACATGAGGTTGATGGGGATGGAAACCCAATGGTGAGAAGCTTCCAGACCTGGGAAGCCAGTGAGGAGGAAGGTAGAATGACCAGAAGTGCTGGTGTTGCAGGAGAACATCATGATTCCAGGAGGCAGTGGTCCACCCTACAAGGAAGAAGCATTCATTCCTGTGATTATCACTTAAAAAGTCCCTACCAAGACTAAGGGCCAGAAAAGAAGAGTTGCCCCATCACTGTTTCTCGGGCCATGAGAGAAACCTCATCCTTCTGAGGAACTCCATTCCCCTCCGTTTACTGGATCATTTAATCTTCTCCTTGAATAAAGTCATACTGAATAAATTTTATGAGCTAATCTCTGCATATTGCTTTAGCCACTAGATATCTACCATCTTTTTGGCCTAAACACCTTCCTTTTTCACTTAAGCTATACTCAAAAGCTATCTCAAGTGTCTTCTCAGACTAAACAATATAGAAAGGAGAATAATTTTGTATTTGAATTTAGTATGCTGTTAGAAACAAGCAGTTTAGGTTCCATTTCTATTTCTTAGAGGCAGATTTTCCATAGTGTGACCTATCTTAACGAATACACCAAAGGGGACACATTCAAACCCATGAAACATTTTCAAAACCATCCTCTGAGAAAGCTGTTTGTTTTTTCCTCTAATTCTGTTCTGGAACCAACATTTTCTGTGTTTCTTTTCTGGAAAAGACTTTGAGATCCAAAGGTTCTTTCCAGTGTATTCATTGGTGACAAATGTCTCCTCTGTGAAGATGGGTTGACCTAGAAGGAGTATTTAAGTGTCTTTTAAAGCTAAATCTGGTAAACAAGATGAGAAATGAGATGGATTCACCTTTGTTAAACTCCTTCCCCAATCCCACTTCCACCTCATGGGCTGCTTAAACTTGCACATTTTTTTCTGACCCTTGGAGACAGTCCTGTGGCCATGAGCTTAATTAGAAGGACTTTCCCTTAAATATCTTTTTTTTAAATCCCCTCTTACCATAAAAGCTGTTATGACAGCACCAAGTGCTTTGTTCTCCAGAGTTGGGCACTGAAGTGTGAACCTGGCAGGTCTTGAGGGGCACCACCTACAGAGCCAGGCAGAGACGGTTGATAACATTAAGCAAGGAGCCCAGAGTGTGGTGTGTAAGCCCATCTTTTCCCATTATTTCACATAATACTTTGGGCTACAAAGCTTCCCGTTTCTTTCCTTTGCAACAGACTGTATCTCCATTTATCTAGTAAGTATTTTCACATTGGTATGCCTGTGAATTGAATGTCCTACAGAACCACAAACTATAATTCCTCTTTCCACCCAGAATTCACATTCCAAAACCTATTGGGCCTTCCTCCCTCTCCCGTTATCCTATAAATCTTGAGGGAGAAAAAAAAAAAAAACCTCAGTATCTCTTTTCACTACATAATATACTCCCCAAACCAGTTATCTTTGCACTATCTCCTCCTTTCAGATCCCAAAGAAAATAATCTAGCCAAAATCATCATTTCCCCAGATATTATTATAGCCTCCTAACTATTCTACTTTCTTCAGTATTCCTGTATTCTGATCCACCTTCCAAATTTTCATTCAAATCATGATCAGAATACTGAAGAAAAGGAAAGGAAATCATGGACATTTAAATGAGCATATGATTGGGGAGGAAACACAGTGATCAGATCTGTTTCGGGAAGAGATCTCCTATTGTCACCTTATTTAATGATCCTCACTGGTCCCTGATGCTGCAAGATCAGGTCTAAGCAAGATCTTTATACTGGGTCCAGGAGACGAAGGACCCTGTTCTTCTGACATCTGTAGCCTACTCAGTCACCTCTCCCCTAAGCATTATAAACACTATTCATAAGGTATCTTTCTACTCAGCAAATTGAACATATTTGATAATACTTAAAATGTCTTTATATGTATATATATAACTAATTCATTTTGTTGCACAGTAGAAACTGATACGAAGTTGTAAAGCAACTATATTCCAGCAAAAATTAATTTTTTTAAATTTCTTTTTAGTTGAAATATAAAATACACATAGAAAAGTCGATATCTCCTAAATGAATTCTCTTTGATGAATTTCCTCCAAGTGAACACAGTCATGTGACAAGCACCCAGATCAAGAAACAGAATTTTGTCAGCTGCCCAGGAACCCCTTGTGACTCCTTCCAGTCACTCCATCCTCTGTGATAACCACTATCCCAGCTTCTAATTCCACAGATTAATTTCACCTGTAAGAATATGCAGCATATACTCTTTTCTATCTGGCTCTCTTCATTTAAGGAGTGAATTGAAGGAGTGAACAGATGGTTTGATTTGTTTTACTCACTGTCTTACTAAACTGACTTTCTTTTACGTGTCAAGTGTTGCACTAAGAAACAGCATATAGCAATGAAAGCTCATGTAAGACAGGAGTCCCCTAAAGCAGTGGTCCCCAACCTTTGTGGCAACAGGGACCAGTTTCATGGGAGATCATTTTTCTGTGGACCAGTGAGGAAGGCATGATTCAAGCACATTACACATATTGTACCCTTTATTTCTCTTATTACATCAGCTCCACCTCAGATCATCAGGCAATAGATCCTATAGGCTGGGGACCCCTGCCCTAAAAGAACATGCTTATTTGTTCCAATATGGGCCTGTGAGCTTCCACCAATCAGTTTCTGATAGTGATTACAATAGTAAGAGTGATTGCTATAATTTACTGACTATGTGTCAGACACTGAGTAAGGATGTTCCTACCATCTTCTCAGGTTGAATAACTTGCTATTAGCCAAAGTGAGTGATCCTGATCTCAGCTCAGCCCTGATACTCAAGCAGAAAGCTTATGAAATATTTCCCAAACTGTCAGGCAAGACATGCATTATCTGATAGGCCAGAGCCCAAGTAGAAAGACTTTTCTTTAAATACAATTTAGCCTATACACAAAATAGCAGCTTGAGGCCCACCTGTGTGCAACGTTTTCATGGACTATCATTCCATATGGCATCATATAGTTTTGCATAAAGGTTCTGTCCACAGCACAGTCAAATGACAACCATGGGTCCACAATCCCACCTGAAAAAGAGAACAGCCTTCTCAAACATTTGGACTTTCTCAAGCAACTTGGACATCCCCCTTCTCTTTGTTCCCTAGAGATCCCTGTATCACTGTGCTAGAGTTACATCCATCTTGCCTTACCCTATTTTTCCCCTTTTTGCCACGTCCCTTGCTTTCTGAAACTTCTTCAGGATTCTAAGTTTATTTATTTATTTTTCACTAAAAATAGTTATGACCAACCTAGATAGCATATTAAAGAGCAGAGATATTACTTTGCCAACAAAGGTCTGTCTAGTCAAGGCTATGGTTTTCCCAGTGGTCATGTATGGATGTAAGAGTTGGACTGTGAAGAAAGTTGAGTGCCAAAGAATTGATGCTTTTGAACTGTGGTGTTGGAGAAGACTCTTGAGAGTCCCTTGGACTGCAAGAAGATCCTACCAGTACATCCTAAAGGAGATCAGTCCTAGGTATTCAATGGAAGGACTGATGCTGAAGCTGAAACTCCAATACTTTGGCCACGTGATGCAAAGAGTTGACTCATTGGAAAAGACCCTGATACTGGGAGGGATTGGGAGCAGAAGGAGAAGG
Source organism: Aepyceros melampus (assembly GCA_006408695.1). Taxonomy (NCBI): domain Eukaryota; kingdom Metazoa; phylum Chordata; class Mammalia; order Artiodactyla; family Bovidae; genus Aepyceros; species Aepyceros melampus. Next base: position 33,848 of record SJXQ01002035.1, on the reverse strand, counting down.
GGATGACAGAGGATGAGATGGCTGGATAGCATCACCGACTCGATGGACATGAGTTTGGGTAAACTCCAGGAGTTTGTGATGGACAGGGAGGCCTGGCGTGCTGCAGTTATGGGGTCGCAAAGAGTCAGACACCACTGAGCGACTGAACTGAACTGAAATAATAGTAAGGGTCAGCAAATTACATTATTTGTCCTTTATAAATGCTCTCTACACATATGCTTGGGCTTCGCTTGTGGTTCAGATGGTAAAGAATCTGCCTACAGTGCAAGAGACTCAGGTACAATGCCTGGGTCAGGAAGATTCCCCCGGAGGAGGGCGTAGCAACCCATTCTAGTGTTCTTGCCTGGAGAATCCCAAGCACAGAGGAGCCTGGAGGGCTACAGTCCATGAGGTCGCAAAGAGACACTGCTGCTGCTGCTGCTAAGTCACTTCAGTCATGCTCGACTCTGTGCAACCCCATAGATGGCAGCACACCAGGCTCCTCCATCCGTGGGACTTTCCAGGCAAGAGTACTGGAGTGAGTTGCCTACTGAGCGACTAACATTTTCACTTTCACTACACACATGCTTACTTAATCCTCTGACCCTGTAAGATATTTTTGATTTTCTGATGAAGAAATTGGGGCTCAGGGAAGCTTAAGTAACTTTCCCAAGTTCATATGTTAGGTGATAGATCAGGATTTAAATCCCAGCTGCCCTAAAGTGAAAGGCTATTCCCTTAAGTGCTTCATATAAGAAAAGGTAATTCTGATACTTTGTGATTATTAGTTTTGTCCTCAAAATAATTTAAAGGTCAGCTTTTCTGTCCCCTCCCTCCACCCTCATCTCCCTTTAAAGCAGATGAGGAAGTCTGAGACCAGAGTGAAATCACCTAAGAGAAGTAGTCTTCAAACTAGTCCAGCCAGGCCTCTCTGCTTCGATCACTCCCAGATTTTCCCAGCCTTTCCACACAGGTTGTGGCTCATCATCTGGATGCAATAGCCAAATTACCATGTACAGCCTGCCTGCACCCAAGACCCAAGAATTCAGCAGTGTGTGATACCAGGGAGGCTGCCTCCTCTTCCCTCCATTCTAATGCTGCAGATGTTACAAGAAGCCCACCAAAAGGCTGTACTCTTATCATGTTTAAAAAGAAAAAAAGAACAATAACTCTAGCTTCACAGAGTGCTTGTGAACATGGAAACGTCTATAAACTTCTTGAGCACACCATCATTGTTGTTTAGTCACTAAGTCGAATCGGACTCTTTTTTGACCCCGTAGACCAAAGTCCACCAGTCTCCTTTGTCCATGGGATTTCTCAGGCAAGAATAGTGGAGTGGGTAGCCATACCCTCTCTAAGGGATCTTTCCAACCCAAGGAGTCAAAGCCATGTCTCCTACATTGGCAGGCAGATTCTTTACCACTGAGCCACCAGGGAAGCCCTGTTGACCACAGAGAAGGCATTTATTAAAATGTAACAATAAGCAGAGACACCTACTATTTTCACACCCATTATCTCAGTAAGTCTCCTTCCTTCTAAAACCTGTAAGTGGTGCCATTCCCCTTCTGCAAATGAGGAACTAGAGCCTGAGAAGTGAGGAAACCTGTCAGTGACCCCATTAACAGAAAGGAGAAGAGGCTGGCTTCACGCACAGTCCATCGGACTCCAAGCCTCATGCATCTATCCACTTCTCAGCGCTCTATCTCTGAAATCTTTGAAAATAATGTGTCTCTCGAGAATATAGAGACTGAAAATACATGAAAAGCACTTCAGATAGTGTGTTGCACATAGTAAGCACTTAAAAATAATAATGCATGATATTAGTCAAGCAAATATTTACTGCCTTATGATAGGGATAATTTTCATTCCCATTTTGCACATAGGAAAACTGGGCACTAAGTGGTCAAATAACTCGCCTAAGCTCATAAATTAAGAAAGTGGATGAGCAAGGGTTTAAATGTAAGCAGTCGGACTCCAGAGCCCACATTCTTTTTTTCCTCTAATTTATTTTAATTTTTATTTTATGTTAGAGTATGGCTGTATTAGTTTCAGGGGTACAGCAAGGTGATTCAGTTATACATATACATACCTCTCTTCTCTTTCAAATTCTTTTCCCATTTAGGTTGTTATAGAATATGAGTCGAGCTCCCTGTGCTATACTCCAGAGTCCACACTCTTAAGCACTGTATTATGCTGCCTCTGTCTGCTAGCTATGATGGTTATTAATATTATGAAAGCTGCAAATTCTCATCCCCAAAGAAGATGAAATAGGATTTCAAACTTATGAGATCACATTTACCACCCCTGCCTCCTCTCTGACTGCTTATATGCACCAATCCCTCAAGTTTTAAGATTATAAGGAGCCCACATGCTTATTGACAATTTTTGTATTGCTCACTACCTGAGTTTAGTTATAGGATCATGGCTTAGGAAGAAGAACTTTCTCCTCAAATAAGAACTCGCCTGATGGTGTGGGGGGCGGGGGGGAGGTTTCAGGATTGGGAACACATGTATACCCATGGCGGATTCATGTTGAGGTGAGGCAAAACCAATACAATATTGTAAAGTAAAAATAATAATAATAATAAATTAATTAATTAATAAAAAAAAGCTCTCCTGAGAGAGCAAAAGAAAAACATGGTAAAACTGTATGTAGAAAGAAAAACAGTGAGAAAGAGATGGTGAAAGTGACAGAGAATCAATGCATAGCAGACTCTTTCAAGATGAGTTAAAAAAAACAAAACTGAATTATGCTCTCTGCCCCTCTACCATCTTATTCATCCAGGTTCCAGAAGACCATGAATAGTACAAAAACTATATTTCTTTAACCAGAGAAGTCTACCCCCAGTTTGGTCCAAGGCCAAACTGTGAGCCACCAAAAAGAAATGACCCAGCTTGGAGAAGATTAGAGACCTTCTTTCCATAAGATGATTTCATGGCAACCAATGCCTGAGGGGATACAAGGCTTTAAGCCTCTGGGTTTTCCAGTTGAGTCCTGAGACTGAAGAAGCCCCAGGCATGGGGCTAAAAGGGAGGTTACAGAAAAACAGGCTCTGGCCCTGCAGTTCTGGCTTAGCAAGGACTATGGGGAGCTGGGGAGCCAAGTTTTCCCCAAGACCATGAAGCTGCTGTGCTTTAGCCAAGAATAGCTCTAATACTGCTCTGCTCAAAAATAAGCTTAGCATAAACCTATCTAGGCTGGGCACCTGTAACTGGGTAGCCACTACCTATCTGCAGGGGCTGCAGCTGCCCAAAAACAACTCAGACCCCTCTACCTTCTGCGGTTTTCTACCAGCTCGAAGCCTTCTTATGTTCTAGGGCTGAATAAGAGATGTTCAGCCCACACTGCATATAAACTGAAAGGCCACTGCTTTCATACAAGACTTAAATCCTGAAAGTTATCAATGAAATGGGGTTTCCCTGGTGGCTCCGATGGTAAAGAATCTGCCTGCACTACAGGAGATGCAAGTTCGATCCTTAGGTTAGGAAGATCCCTTGGAGAAGGAAATGGCTACCCACTCCAGTATTCTTGCCTGGAGAATCCCATTGACAAAGGAGCCTGAGAGGCTACAGTCCATGGGGTTGCAAAGAGTTGGACATGACTGAGCGACTAGGCACACACACCAATGAAACTGCAGTGAAATCTGAGTATAGGAAGAAAATTGTAATTCCTCTAAAGGTTTTAGTTTGTTTATAGACATGAGATCCATATAGGAAAAAAATCATTATTAAATAAATCTGATCCATCAGCCATCTAAAAATTTTTTATCTCTTTGAATGTTTTTAAACAGTAGATCTCCTTCAAACCTGACTACTGCATATGTGTTGTTCCATTTCAAAAGCTGGCAACTAAAACCTTTGATTAGATTTAGCTGGTGAAGGCTGGTTATTTAGGAAGAGATCCCATGGTCTGGAATTAATCCAGAATGTCTCTAGTGTTGAATATTTAAGTTAAAATGATAGGTAGGTAGGTAGAATCAATCTGGTTTAGAGGCTTGTTTGTGTAAATCACTGGTACCTGTGAATATATTGTAACCCAGCCTTCTATGGTCTCAAATGGTTTTAGCAGGTCTCATATGTCTGCAAATGTGATATTTCTTTAATTTCCTTGAAGGCCTTAAATACCATGCGTAAAGGTTGTTCTATTAAAATCATGAGTCTCCTCACATTAGCATTTCAGAGGTTGGAATGTTCAGAGTTGGCATCTTACACATATATTATCCAGGCTAGGCAGCACAGAATAGAAGTATATGTTCCAGACCCAGATTGCCTAAGTTTAAATCCTGGCTCCACTACTGATTAACTACATGATCATGGGGAGATTTCTTAACATTATCTCCTAATGCTTTCACCTGTAAAAGGGAAAGTTCTCTCTTGAGTTATGGTGAGGTTATCAAGAAATCGTAATCCCTTAGTGAACAAATATTAATCAGCTGTTACATAGCTGTCAGCCTTCTTGACTTGGGTTAGCTAAGGATTAGTAACTCCTCTATGCCTGCTCAAACTAGTCAGAATATACAGTCTAAGGGGAGGTTTGCTCATTCACTTTGACCCCAGATTAAGGCAGAATCCATCCTCTGACTATCTTTGTCCCATAATCAAAAGCCCCACAGTAGGATGCAGGGAAGCTGTCAGTTTCAGCCTGTGCAAAGAGCAGGCCCTGTGGTGGGTAACTGGGGCTTGTTCTGTTGGTTTGGCTAGTTGGCTGAGGAGTGAGAAGGAGCAGTGTTTCCTTTTATCGTGAGGTCACCATGTTTCTCAACAAGGACCATCAAGCTCAGAAAGGACACTAATGTGGTTAGGAACTCATTCCTGATGCCCAACCAAGCCCAGTATGTTATAATAAGGAGGATCAGCAAAGGCCTTGAGGTAACTCTCACCTCTCAGGTTATGGAAAGACCTGAAGGATAGTTGCCTGCCCTAAGCAGAGACCATTCAGTGCTGCCCTGAGGCAGCACGTGTAGGGCTGAAACGCTGCTGGTATAGGGCAGTGGTGCAAGATCTCCAGGCTCAGTCTTCTGGCCCCAGGCCCTGGCTCCAACCCCCGAGTCCCACAACTCACCATGGCTCCAGAACTTGCGTCTCCTCTCATCTGAACCAGTGTTTCTGAAAAGCATTTTCTGCTGTCAATGAAGACTAATACATTATAATTCTCCTGATGAAGTTAAGGAAATAACAGGTCTGCTGGGATCTGTATGCAAATCCAAGAAATTTTTGAAGTTGAATTTTCTGAACCCCTTGAGTGCTGGGCCAGGCAGCCAGGGGACTTGAAAGGAAGTATCAAGCAGTACATGCTGGGACTTGGTGGTCCAGTGGCTAAGACTCCGTGATCCCAGTGCAGGGGGGCCCGGGTTCAATCCCTGGTAAGGAAACTAGATTCCACATGCCACAACTAGAGAGCCCGGGTGCCACAGGGAAGATCCTGCATGAGGCAACAAAGATCCCATGCACCACAACTAAGACAGGGTGCAGCCAAATAAACATTTAAAAAAAAAAAAAAAAAAAGGCAGTCCATCCTGATGACTTTCCATAGGAGGCACCAGAGGGAGAATAAAGTGCACCTGCTCCTTCCCAAAAAGCCAACCCTCCAAACAGCCTGGCTATAAATTGAGGTAGGTGGGGACTAAGAGGATGATTATGAGAAAGCTGGGACCTGGGACCCTTTGCTGCAGTTTCGCAAAACCTGCACTTGGACACACCTCTCCTGGAGCAACAAAATACAAAGAAACTGTATGGGACTAAAAATAACTACATTCATGTCAGTTGAGGCAAATTCTGGCCCCAAAAGATATAAAAGAGACTGAAAAAAAAAAAAACTGCCACTTTGGAAGAGCCTGGAGGAAAAACACGGTGTTGGGAACAAAAGCAGGGTATTGCACAGGCCCTCCTTGCAGACATCACCTCAGAGGTGAGCAAAGCACCTAAGCCACCCCTCTGGCTTGACCAATAGACACACCTCTACCCTCAAGCTTGTGCCCTTCAGGGAGCAAGCAAGGAAGGGAACATGCTGCTGGTTGTCACTTAACCCCTTCTATAGCAGGCCACAGTAAAGCCTTGCCTGAAGTTCTTGTCTCCCCTCTAGTCAATTAGTCCATTTCTGTTGATTGAGGAAGGCCAAGAACCCTGGTTGGTAATAGAGTTTGAGCCATAGTCTGTTCCTCTGGGGCAACAGAGGCAGCCAGGTATTTCCATTTCTAGAGAGAATGAGAAATCAGGCATGCAACCAAAGACACGTGCATGAGTGCTTTAAACATGGAGATTCTGTTGGAGAGGAGAAAAGTTTTCTATCTAAATTATGCCTGTGCCTAGGGAATGAAGGTGGTTGAAAATAAGGTGGTAATGATGAAGCAACAGCTCTTACCTGTTAATACACTCAGGGATCAAGCATGATGTGGCAGAAAAGCGGTGATTTATTTCTGGATCTGTCACACATCAGTTGTGATAATGAGCAAATGACTTTAACTCCTTGAAACTTTCATGCTTCACTTGTAAACTAGGAACATTTGCTATTTCATGGGATGGTTGTTAGAATTATATTAGAATGGGAGGGCACTCAGAAAGGAACATCATAGAGTTCAGTTCAATTCGGTCACTCAGTCGTGTCTGATTCTTTGCGATGCCATGAACCGAAGCACGCCAGGCCTCCCTATCCATCACCAACTCCCAGAGTTCACTCAAACCCATGTCCATTGAGTCAGTGATGCCATCCAGCCATCTCATTCTCTGTCGTGCCCTTCTCCTCCTGCCTTCAATCTTTGCCAGCATCAGAGTCTTTTCCAATGAGTCGGCTCTTCACATCAGGTGGCCAAAGTATTGGAGTTTTAGCTCAACATCAGTCCTTCCAATGAACACCCAGGACTGATCTCCTTCAGGATGGACTGGTTGGATCTCCTTGCAGTCCAAAGGACTTGCAAGAGTCTTCTCCAACACCACAGTTCAAAAGCATCAATTCTTTTGTGCTCAGCATTCTTTATAGTCCAACTCTCACATCCATACATGACCACTGGAAAAACCATAGCCTTGACTAGACAGACCTTTGTTGGCAAAGTAATGTCTCTGCCTTTTAATATGCTATCTATGTTGATCATAACTTTATTGCCAAGGTATAAGCATCTTTTAATTTCACGGCTGCAGTCACCATCTGTAGTGATTTTGGAGCCCAGAAAAATAAAGTCAGTCACTGTTTCCACTGTTTCCCTATCTATTTGCCATGAAGTGATGGAACTTGATGCCATGATCTTAGTTTTCTGAATGATGAGCTTTAAGCCAACTTTTTCACTTTATAAGCTCCGTACATACTCCGTTTCCTTTCCAATAGGATATTGAGAACAGGCTTTTGGACTGGACTCCTCTGCATTGTCCTTCCACATGCCACACTTCCTCCACCACTCAGAGTCAGAGTTTGGTATCTTTTAAAATAAACATTTTTATTTGGGGATACATTTAGATTTACAGGAAAGTTACAAAGATAGTGTAGAGAATTTCCATATACCCTTCACCCAGTCTCCTTAATTTTAACATAATACATAAACACGGTACATTTGTTAAAGCTAAGGGACCAATATTGGTACATTACTATTAACAAAAGCTCACCGAATTTATTTGGATCTCACTAGCTTTCTCACTATTGTCTGTTCTCTGTTTCAGGACTCAATGTAGGTACCATACTGCAATTAGTCATCCTGTCTCCTTAGTCTCTTCTGGTCTGTGATGGTTTCTCAATTTTTCCTTGGTTTTCATGACCATGAGTCTTGAGAATGTTGGATAGTTATTTTGTAGAACTAACTTCAGCCTCTCTTTTCCCTCTTCCTTTCTCTTCAGTGTGGAAAGAAGACAATGTAGAGGTGAAGACTACACTGCAGGATGCGCTCACTCCTTTTTTATTTAAATGTTTTTTATTTTTTATACAATTTTTAAAGATTAGTTTCCATTTACTGTTACTGCAAAATATTATCTCTATTCCCTGTGTCATACAATACACTCTTGAGGCTATTTTTACCCAATAGTTTGTACTCCTCCATTCTCTTACTGAGTCCAAGCTTGCTCTGCTCACCACACAACAGGCCAGTAAATCCAAGAGATGAAGTGTTGAGGCAAGGAATATGACTGACCCAGAAGATGGCAGACTAATGTCTCAAAACAATCATCTTATCTGGTTCTGGATACCAGCTTCTTTAGTAGAACAGAGATGGGGGAAGGTGAGGAAATTTTTTTTTTAAGGATATTTATCTTGCATAAAGTTCCCTAGAATGGCAAGCCTTGGGGAGAGGATGTGTTAATTTCTTCCTTCCTGCCATCCACAAGTGGACAGGATCCTGAACAAATGCACTTTGGGTTAATACTTAGACAGAGGGTCAGTTTTCCTCAAGGCAGGCCATTATGTATAAACAGTACCCTTTTGTGAAAAATAATAATGAGAAGCAAACATTAAAGAAACAGCAGATCCAACATGGGATCAATTCTTCCCTGTAATAACTCCCTCACCCCTATACTGCCCCCCACAATCACTAGTTCTCTACATCTGTGAGTCCTGACTCCTCTTTATTCCATGTATTTCCAGTGTTTCCTGCAGATCAGAGAACAGAATATTTCCAGATTCTGCCTGCTTGAAGCTGTTAGCAATCCCTGGGGTTTTCCAGGTGGTTTTTTCAACCAGGACACCAGTTTCTGTCCTCAGTGGATTGCAGCCTAATATAAGCTTTCCTATAACCCTGTTTTTATTCATTGAGATTTTAAAATTCTGGGAGGTTCTTGTCATATTTCAGTTTCTAGGGTAAAGAGATCACTTTTTAATGGATTCTTAACTGTTTCTTGAAATATTGACATTTCTCTGATGAAATGCTTACTTTAGCTTTTCTAGCACCTAATTCAAAATGCTTTCTTTGCCTTAAAAAAGTAATAAATATGGCTAATGCCAGATCATCTCTCAAATCACGGATGGGATAGAAAATGATAAATGGAAGTAAGCAGGTAAAACTTCATTCTATATGCTTAGGAGAGATTGCTCCCCATTCAACTCATTCTAAAATCTAAATTATCCAAGAGTCTTTGAGACAGGAGGCAGATGGCCCCTACACTGCCCCCATAGTAAACCAATTGGAGATTCATTCTATAGTGACCAAAACTCTAAGACAAGAATAGCAGGAAAGTTACAGAAGGAGGCTGGGCCCTGCTCAGACCACATATTTCTCAATCCAAAGTCAAGAGACTTTCCCAATGACATATGCACAGAAAAGGCTCCTTGCAGGTCAAGGGGTAGCAATGTCAAGGGATGCTCTAACAAGACGCCTCTTTGGAAGGGCCCATCTTGGCTAAGAGATCCATGTGCACATGTGGAAGGATCCTGAGATATACCAAATATAGACTTTGAACTAGGCAAATTATAATGATTTGCCAAAGGAAAACCAAAAGAAATATCCCATAAAATGCAACTCAGGGGCTCTGCCTCTGAGCCTGCCCCTGTGTCTATCCACACGCACTATACTCTTTTGCCTCTTATAAATACTTTACTTGCTTCACTACTTTCCATCTTTGTGGAAATTCTTTCCTACAAAGCCAAAGGGCCAGGGCCTTGTCACTGACCACTGGTCTAGTGGCTAGGATCTGGTGCTTTCACTGCCTCAACCGGGTCCCTATCTCTGACTGGGAACCCAAGCCCCGTTCCAAACCTTTGCAGGCCAAGGCCACCCAAAATCATATCAGCTCACAAAATTGGGGTTCATTTACTCACTGTGTTTTACCCAGGGATTAATTAGGCACCAATCCTATCTTCTAGTAGTTTACACCTCTAAACAAGAGTGCATGCTCAGTCATGCCTGGCTCTTTGCCACTCCGTGGACTGTAGCCCACCTGACTCCTCTGTCCATGGGATTATCCTGGCAAGAATACTGGAGTGGGTTGCCACTTCCAGTAAGATCGAGGGGATCTTACTGGCCCAGGGATTGAAACTGTATCTCCTGAGGCTCTTCCATTGACAAGGGTATTCTTTAGTCGGTTCCTTTCAGTCGCTCAGTCGTGTCCGACTCTTTGCGACCCCATGAATCGCAGCACGCCAGGCCTCCCTGTCCATCACCAACTCCCGGAGTTCACTCAGACTCACGTCCATTGAGTCCATGATGCCATCCAGCCATCTCATCCTCGGTCGTCCCTTTCTCCTCCTACCCCCAATCCCTCCTAGCATCAGGGTCTTTTCCAATGAGTCAACTCTTCACATGAGGTGGCCAAAGTACTGGAGCTTCAGTTTTAGCATCATTCCTTCCAAAGAAATCCTAGGGTTGATCTCCTTCAGAATGGACTGGTTGGAGCTCCTTGCAGTCCAAGGGACTCTCAAGAGTCTTTTCCAACACCACAGTTCAAAAGCATCGATTCTTCAGCACTCAGCCTTCTTCACAGTCCAACTCTCACATCCATACATGAACACAGGAAAAACCATAGCCTTGATTAGATGGACCTTAGTCAGCAAAGTAATGTCTCTGCTTTTGAATACACTATCTAGGTTGGTCATAAGTATTCTCTACTTTAGCGGACAAAGAAAAAGAGGAAGTGTTTTATATAAAAGAGAATGGCATTTGAGTCGAGACTTTAAGGATAAATTGGCCTTAAATATATATATTTTTTAAAAGCCTGCCTGGATTATAGTTAAGATCATTGTATATAGAATCAAGCAGAACTTAGTTAAACTCCTTACTTTTAAACTATGTACTTTGTGCCAGGTACCTGGACTCTAAATGCATCAGCATCCACTCTATAAAATTGAAATGACAAGTCTATCTAGAGAGGTATAAATGAGACATGTATAAAACACTGAGCCAGTCATTTGCTCTCAAATATATCCCTTCTCCCTCTTCATTGCAAGAGGTTAATTCCTGAACGCTGGGTTTCCAAGGCTCCCTTGTGACCTAGTTTCATACTGGGTTTCAGTTCAGTTCAGTCACTCAGTTGTGTCCGACTCTTTGCGACCCCATGAATCGCAGCACGCCAGGCCTCCCTGTCCATCACCAACACCCGGAGTTCAATCAAATTCACGTCCATCGATTTGGTGATGCCATCCAGCCATCTCATTCTCTGCCATCCCCTTCTCCTCCTGCCCCCAACCCCTCCCAGCATCAGAGTCTTTGCCAATGAGTCAACTCTTCGCATGAGGTGGCCAAAGTTTAGGCATTGCAAATATTGAAGGAAGATTGACCAGATCCTCTAGATGAGCTGAGGTATGATTAAATTAGTGATCTTTATTCAGCAGGCAATGAGAGTAAGAAAAAAAGAAGCAAGACAATCAGCCTTAGAGAAAAGGGAAGTGAGGCAAGGAAAAACACAAAACAATGCAATACATCATCACACTGGATGACATTCATAACGAGTTTCAAAAATATATGACAGGCCCCTCAGTCAGTGGGTTTGCTCATCAGAACTACAAGGAGGAACCTCACCTTGAAATAGTCCGTGGGACACCAGTCAGAATGGCTGCGATGCAAAAGTCAACAAGCAATAAATGCTGGAGAGGGTGTGGAGAATAGGGAACCCTCTTACACTGTTGGTGGGAATGCAAATTAGTACAGCCACTATGGAGAACAGTGTGGAAATTCCTTTAAAAATTGCAAATAGAACTGCCTTATGATCCAGTGATCCCACTGCTGGGCATACACACCGAGGAAACCAGAATTGAAAGAGACACGTGTACCCCAATGTTCATTGCGGCACTGTTTATAATAGCCAGGACATGGAAGCAACCTAGATGTCCATCAGCAGATGAATGGATAAGAAAGCTGTGGTACATATACACAATGGAGTATTACTCAGCTATTAAAAAGAATACATTTGAATCAGTTCTAATGAGGTGGATGACGCTGGAGCCGATTATACAGAGTGAAGTAAGCCAGAAAGAAAAACACCAATACAGTATACTTACACATATATATGGAATTTAGAATGATGGTAATGATAAACCCGTACACAAGACAGCAAAAGAGACACAGATGTATAGAACGGCCTTTTGGACTCTGTGGGAGAGGGAGAGGGTGGGATGAGTTGGCAGAGTGGCAGTGTAACATGTATGATATCATAAGTGAAATGAATCGCCAGTCCAGGTTTGATGCAGGATGCAGGATGCTTGGGACTGATGCACGGGGATAATCCAGAGAGAAGGTGTGGGGCGGAAGGGGGGAGGAGGGGGTCGGGATTGGGAGTTCATGTACACTCGTGGCTGATTCATGTCAATGTATAGCAAAACGAATACAGTATTGTAAAGCAAAACAAACTAAAAAATAAAAATTAATTTAAAAAATAAAATTATAAAAAAAAATAGTCCGTGGGAGCAAAACAAAGGGAATTTATCTTTCCCACTCTCTTTTTGCACTTGTGCCATTTGCTTATAACAACTGCTCAGAAATCTGGATCCCATGCCCTGTATGTGATGTCTCATCAAATCCAAAAGTGTGTGTCCAGAACAGTAACCAGCACTGGTAGGGTGCTGACAAAAGAATAACAGGGGTTCATGAGAATCGGAGATGGTGCACAAGATTAGTATCCAAAACAAATCAACCTGAAAGACAATGGTGATGGAAACTCTTCCCAGTGTACAGAACTTGAAGCAAGAACTTGTCCATTTTGCTTGAAACCAAAGATTAATTGATATATATGATGTATATGTACCACCTGATTTTGTCTTACAGATTGGCCTGTAGGTTCAGGCTGGAAAAAAGATTGAAAGATTGATGACAACAAGTTATGGGTAGAAGTATACACTGAACATCTAAGATAGGGCCCAGAGTGAAAATGTTTTTGTCCTATGTGAATTCCCACCAGAGGACATACAATGCAGAGAAGGCACTCAATAATCAGGTGAATAAGATGAGCATCCTGTAGATGCTGATCAGCCTCTTCTCAGTCACCTGGTGCTTATTCAATGGACTCCTGTACAAGTGTCCTTATCAGTAGTGGTAAATGGATAAACCCGAGGAATCCATACTCAGGCAGCGTTTGTGTTCCTACTGCTATAGAAACCTGCACATACAAGACCAACTCTGAGCCTGACTTTTCCCTATTTCTAAGAGAAATCTAGGCAGTCTTTTAGTGGCATGTTAATGACATTGAACCAACAGCAATTTATCCTCACAAAATAGCTACTATACCAGAGACAGATTCATTTGCCATCTTATATTGCTTCTGCCAGCACCACTGTGTTTCGATTTACAACATCAGGGTCTCCAACAACATCACTTACAAGCAAGAAACTGATTTTACAGTCAAAAATTCTGACAATGGGATTGCAGTATGGAATGCAGCGGTCTTGCAATGTACATCGTCAAGCCTGGAAGATGGCCCCATAAAAACGTGAGATGCACTGCTGAGGGCTCAGGTGCAGCAGCAGCTTGGAAACCCCACTCTGTGATATACGAATGTTGTACCATAAATTCCGGTGCACACCTAAGATCCACAACTAACAGGTGATGGCATTTTTGTATAGCCATTTAAACACACTCTTCAGAGAATAAGGAAGGGAGGTGGTTGCAGCTCCTATTTCCCTCAAACTAGTAACTCATTTACAGATCATTTTCTTTCCATCCCCCAACACAGGGCTCCGCCTTGTTCTAAGGGTCTAGTAAAGAAAGAAGTTCTTCCACCAGAGTAAAACCTCTGATTCTCACAAATAGGAATTTGCCACTACTCCCTGGCTCTTTGAGGTTTCTTGCACTTAGCCGCTCAGTTGTGTCCGACCCTTTGAGACTCCATGGACTGGTGAAGTACACAACTGTGAACGTATTTAATGCCACTGAACTACACACTTAAAAACGGTTAAGATGGTAAATGTTATACGTGCTGCGTACTTCACCATAATTTAAAATAATAATAAAACAACCTGAGAAAGTCCCTGGCTCAGGGATAAGTACACAGCTGGTGCCTCAATAAATGTCAAGTCCCTTCTTACCACTCACTGGTGTGATAATGCCCTGAGGTACTGTGGAATAAATTGCTCTCCCCCTGATGTTAAAAGAATATCAAGTCTCCTGAAAAGGAATTGTTTTTGGAAATAGGGAACAGAAGGTGGCCTTTAGAGGAGACCTCCAAGCACCCCTGTCCATCCAAACCTCCTTAAAAGCAGCTCCCACACGAGGGCACAGCACGTAAGCCTGGAGTGATGACCAGCATCAAATAAAGGAGCATGGCTCCTCCACGTAGTAGATACGATGCTTCACTCTATTACACAATGAGGACACGGGAGGGAACGCAAAGCCAGGACTAAATGCTGCGGAGCTTTCACTCGCTCCAGCCTCCAGGAAGCTCCAGGCTCTAGCGGCACCTCAACCCCTCCCCCTTCCTCCTCCCTTGGCCCCGCCCACTCTCCTCCCCCTCTGCCCACCTCCCTTTCAGATTTGCGGTGGACTGGGAATCGAAAGTGAAATAAGGAAGCGGCTGCTATCTACTGCGTCTCTTGAAAAGGTGAGTGAACTTGGCTAGACCGAGGTACCCCAGCTCTCCCTGGGGGACCTCTCTCCCCTGCCCCGGGTCTGAAGAGCCTCATCCAAGCCGTCCCCACCCCTAGAGATTTCGATCTCAGGTTTTCTAGCGCTGACTGTGCTGTGACGCCGCTCGCTCGCTGGGCGCTCTCATTCGGTGACAACGACCTCGTTCCCCCGGGGAGTCCCGGGGCGCCCGCGGTGGACAAAGGGCCTGGGCGTCACAGTGGACGTGCCCGTCTCCGGCGAGGCGGCGGCGGCGGAGCGGCGTTGTGTGACTCCAGAGCCGTGCGTGGCTGCGGCAGTTTTCTCCGCTGAGGGCTTTTGCCCTCATCTGTTTGTCCGAATGAGGGAGAAACCGTGTTGACTTGAACAGGAATCACTACCTGGCTTGATGTGACTGGCTTAGGGCTGTTGAGAACACTCTCTGTGGCACTTTCTCTCCTGGTCCCCGTGACACGGGAAGATGAAAGTGCTAGGACCAGAAAAGCGCTAGCGAGCGCCCTAGAGTTCAGTAGACACAGAGGCGCTTTCCATGCCTACCTGCTGGGAATTCTGACATCTGCTCTGAAGTCCTATTGCTGGTGACAGAATGAATTTTGCTTTCAGGTTGTTTTGCCTGTTGTTGTAAAATGCATTCTTGGAGCTGCAAGACCAGCCGCAATGGGTGACCTTATTCCAGCAGCAAACCTGGAGCCTTGCTCTCCCTGGCAGGTGTCCTGAGTTAGCTGAGGAATTGCTGGGACGAGTCTTGTCGTGTCGGGATGGCTGGCTTTTCTTTGTTGGAAAAGCTTTCTTGCCTTACAAGTTTATTACTGTGTTTCATGTTTTAAAAGCTCACCTGATGAGGAGAAAAACCCCATAACTTCCCTACACTGATAGCTTGGAGTGTCGCGCATATCATTACTTTCTTGATAGCTATTTTGTCATGCCTTTTATCTCTTATATTTGATTAAAAATCCATTTTTTAAAAAAGGTTTGTTAAGAGCTTGGATTTGGATCTGTTCAATGTTTAATACACAACTTCACCAAAAAGCATTTTTGTAAAGATGTTTCCGAGTTCTAAATTACAAAGTCATCTTGCATCAATAACTAGAAGTTTAAGGTTCGTTTGAAAACTTTGTAGAAAGCTAGGCAAGTGTGAACTGAAACTTTCTGATACATAGAGCATTATGTAATGGGACTCTTGACCGTTGGTGTCACCAGGATGACCTTCCCCTTTCAAAATGATGAACTGTTTCTTACAAAATAGGGGAAAGAAAAAAATTTTTTTAAACCAATACTGTTACTCTCATTGTGGGAGTTTGTCAGTTACCCAGGTTGGTGGTCGAATTTGTCACTAGGTTTGAAGTTTAAGTGTTTTAGGTCCATAATTTTGAATTCACATTGTTGGATCCGTGCCAGGCTGCGGCAGTCCTTGTTTGTGTCCGAAAGACTTGACCCCGTGCGTGTATGCCCTGCTCTACTGGAGCATCTGTGCAGCTGTGTTGTGATTGTGTTTATGCCTGTATCTCCCTTACCCTACAGCCTGTCTTGGCCTCACACATTGAGTGCTCAGGACCTACATGAAGAGACGTCCAGTTTGACAGCAGTGCCCCCTAGCAGAACATGCGTGCCAGCTGTTCGGAAATGTACACAGTCTTAGAGCTCAGAGGTGGTGCTTCTGTGTCAGGGATGGCTCCTTGGTCTTTCTTTTTCTTCTTTCAAGTCTTCATACATGATTATGTATCACTGGTTATAAGAAAGATTTGATCTTAGATTTAAAAGGATTGATCTTAGATTAGAAAGTGATTTCTTTTTAAAAGTTAGTGAAGAATTTATTGACTTGTTCCACCAGGTGGCAATCTCTTTCATATCTCAAGTGAGTGTGTCATAATTTGAAACATAACCATTGCTCACTGAGTGTTGGAGAGAAAGTGTTCAGGTGTGGTGAGCTTGGCAGGCAGGTGGTCTGAGTCAGCAGGCCCAGTTCCAGATTGGCCCTGCACCTCGTGGCGGTGTGGCCTCGAGCACGGTGGTCAACTCCTCTCTGCTTTGGACTCCCCATCTGTAAAAAGGGATTCCTCACAGTGTCTGCCTATTGAAATTGTCACAGTAACTCAGTTACCTGCAAAGCACAGGTGCTCGTTAAACACAACACTTAGCTGAGGGTCTGTGTCACCTGCCGCGGGTTCAGTGATGAGCTTGGCAGGTGAAGCCTGTGGCGCTGAACATGGGTGGTGGCAGCTCGCTCTGAAGGCAGGCCCTGGCCCTGTCCTCAGCGCTGCACTTGCTCCAGCTAACCTGATGCGCTGACAGCGCTCGGGTCGGCTATTTCACTTGACAGGTGCCTAAACTGATGGTTTGGTGGTTCCTCCAAGCCCAGCCCATCGAGCCAGGAGCGGCAGAGGACTCTCTTCAAGATTGAGCCCTCACCTCAGGCAGGCATGTTCCCATAGCTTGTTTTAGAGACTGGAATGTCTCCAGATGGAGGTTTTCTGAGGGAATAAGGTGCTTACTCCTCACGGGACCCTGGAGAGAGGATGGCGGCGAATCCTGAGTGAAGGGCTGCTCGTGGTGCAGGTTCTGACCTTCAGGAGGGACACTCCTCAAGTTACTGAAACATTCTGACTTGAGAAAGTGGTATTTTTATACAGTTAAAAAGAAACTTCTGATCATTCGCATACACGCATTCCCTTATAATTTTATGTTATAATGCTGTTACAGACATTTTTCTCTTGACCAAAATTGGCTTGTGGTTTCTTGTTTTAACTGAAAAACTTCTGGGTCTCTCCAGAATACATGTGGGTCTCTAGCACTGCTGAAGGCTGTTTGAAGTTTGTTTAGTAATATTTCTTTGTTGTTCTTTGAAAGCTCAGGCCCTCAGCATGTTTACCAAATTAGGGAATTATGTGATTGAAAAGTTATTTAATGTGAAGTGTTTTCTAGTGAAGGGTTTTGAATCAGTAGGAAGCGTTTGGTGATTTAAGGAACTCTTACAGGAGAGCGGCTTGGTAGGAGCTGACGAGGGAGGCAGTGGCCTGACCTGCCGAGCACGTGGAGTGCGTAGTGGCACGTGGCTCCGCGGCCGGGCAGGGCCACCCAGGCCTGGGGTGTCCGTGTGCGCCGGGCGCTGGTCGGTGTCCAGGGTCTGCCCGTCCTCTGTGCCCGGGCGTTGCTGCTGCTGCTGGACCTGCGTGTGCCTGGCTGGCATCTTAGCGGCTCTTGTGCGTTTACCCTGTTGCTCTCAGAGGCGTCTTTAAAACCTTCACTGTGTCAGAGGTGAATCGTGGGGTTTTCTCTCCTTTTAAAAAAGCAGTATTCATCTGTTGGAAATGATTTTCGTGTCATCTTACTTAGTGTTCTGAGGAGTAGCTTAGAAATTTGTGAATCGACACAGACAAGAGTGTCCTGATGCCCTAGTGTAGCAGCTTTTCTCTGTGGTTCCAGCCTGATATTTTTTCTACCTGAGGCTTACAGGTGGCGTGTGGGGATTCTGTCTGTTCTCCCCTCTTTAGGCCTAAGTAATAGTTGCTCTGAGGATTTTATCTGGTGCCAGTTGCGAGGATGGAGTGAACTGGGGCCACGTGTGGGGAGCCAGCTGCTGATCGCGGGGTGCGCCTGGGTCGCCGCCGTCAGAGGCAGGGGTGTCCCGTCCTGGCGAAGGGTGTGCCGGGACCTGTGCTGCAGAAGCACGGAGGGGTGTGTCTTGGCACATGGCTGCACCTGTGCTGACTGAAAGCTGCTTGGGTTTAGAAGGTCAGAACATCTATTCCTGCCCCTCTGTGAGAGAACCAGGTGCTGGAGTGCGTGGCTGTAAACCTACCTTTGTGCCCTGATCAGATGCACTTGTTGCTGAGCTGCCTGCTCGGGTTGTGGCCTGTGGCCCTGGCGCTGGCCCAGGCTGGAGGCCCTGAGACGGCTCCTTCTGCCCTTCCCTCGGGCACTTGGCAGCGCCTGCAGAGGGGGTGTGGGGTCCTGAGGTCGCACGGCCAAGTCCAGAGCCAGTGGAGTTGCTGTGTCTTGAGGCCGTTCTGGAAGTGGGTAAAGAACGCTGACCTTAGAGTCTGCTCGCTCAGCAGGTGAATCAGGCAGCTCTTGAGCTGCAGCGTGGGTCCACCGTTGCTGTAGAATGCCAGCGTTTGGTTCCAAGGTTCAAGTCCTTCCTCCAGGACCCTGCCCCACCTCCCAGAGGTCCTCGGAGGAACCGGCGTGAGGCCGCCTAGGCCCGGGGTGACCCCAGATTGGCACAGAGGGGTCGGCTTTCGAGAGGACAGTGTCACAGTGGTGTGGGGGGAACCCAGCCCTTGGGACCTGCATGTCCCGGTCTTTTTGGCAGTTAAGCAGCTTTCCCAGTAACAGCCGCACTGCTGCAGTTGTAGCCACAGACACTCTGAAAAAGTCACACGCGGGTGTCTCTGTTTGCGAGTCAGCAGGCCTCGTGCACGGCGCGTCGGCAGTGTTTGTGGTGAAGAATGGCAACGGGACCGCCTGCATCATGGCCGACTTCTCTGCTGCCTTCCTGACCAGCTACGACACCAGGAGTGGGCCCCAGGTAGGAGAGCTCGGGCCTCCGCATCTGGCTGTGTGCGCGCGTCGGGCCTGCTTAACTCCTGGACATGTGTGTGTGCCGTGCCACACACTGCGGTGTCCCTCAGGGCCTGGGTGGGCCGTGCACACCGAGGCCGCAGCCACACAGGCCGTCGTGAGCTCTGCTTTTGCCATTTCATTTTGAGCCCTTTTCAGTTTTCCTCGTGATTGTATTTTATCGTCCCAGCACACTGCTTCGTCATGTTA
Organism: Aepyceros melampus; assembly: GCA_006408695.1. NCBI lineage: Eukaryota > Metazoa > Chordata > Mammalia > Artiodactyla > Bovidae > Aepyceros > Aepyceros melampus. Next base: position 14,640 of record SJXQ01002035.1, on the reverse strand, counting down.
ACTACTCTGACTTGCTCGCCCATCACCTGTAGCTGAGTTCTCTCGTTCTTTCTATGCCTGGTATGCAGCTCTGTGAATATGGCTTTTTTTGATCTGTTGATTTTGCTTTAGATAAACTGTAAATGCTGCAGGAATTACACGTGAACACGTGTTGGAGGTGCGGTGTGACTAGGCCATCCCTTGCAGTTTTGTTAAGACAACACTGCTCTTCTGCAGAGTGAGGACTGCTTGCTGCTGTCCGGGGTCCCTGACAAATAAGCAGCGTGTCTCTGTTTTTTTTGTGCTGTGCTTGGTCGCATCCAACTCTCTGCGACCCCATGAACTGTAGCCTGCCAGGCTTCTCTGTCCATGGTATTCTCCAGACAAGAGCACCGGAGCAGGGAGCCATTCCCTTCTCCCCTCGCTGCCTCTTCCCCCCGCTGCCTCTCCCTCCAGTGCTTCTCCCTCCATTAATTGCCTGTTTGTGGGCGTTGAGCTTCTTCCATTTACGCGTGCTCCTGTAAATAGTCCTTCTTTCAGATTTTGCTGTCAGTGCTTTATTGAAGCTGTTTTTCCTTACCCATCCCCGTGTCCACGGCAGGCTGCCTGCTGGCCCCTGGAGAGCATGGGGGCCCAGGACTGCCAGGAGGACAAGCGGGTCCTTTGGAGGCCCCTGGACACGCCAGCTGCCTGGACTCCTCTTGATGTAAATGATGTTTGTCAGGCAGAAGGGAGCTCCGCGGGCTTTGTCCATGGAGATGCCTCTCATTGTAAAGATTGGTCCGGGCACCTTAATTTCTACTTGGCTTTTTTTGGGTTGGAATTTCTGAGTATTGTTTCATTATATGTTAATCGTGTTACGCAAGTGGGATCGTCTGTCTGCAGCGCTGTGACTTCCCACTTCAGGACACGTGCCTTCGCCACGGCATGGCCTGCCTGCAGGATGGGGCCAGGACAGCTTCTCGCTGGCCGCTCGTCCAGTTCAGCCATGGAGACGGGCTGTGGTGGTAGTTTACCTATGATAGTTCACTCAAACAGTTTTGCAGTTAGCTTCATCTCTCTGTTTAGAGAGACATCTTAAAATAAGCTCTGTAGCAGTCACGAAGGTCTGAGAGTATCAGCTTGTCCTGGAGCCTAGCATGACTATTTCAGTTCATGTGACAGCTTTATTTTCGTTCTTGTGTGAAGTAAAATTACGTCAGTGAAGCAAATGCTAGTGGTTAGGCCATCCTTACCTTACACTTGAATTACGTTTTGGCCTGTTACTTGACACAGAATACTTCTCTTCTGTTCTTATGACAAACGTACGCATTGATGGTGGCTCTGAAGTGGAGACGGTCTGGGTTCCGAGCTGTGGTGGTTTCTGAACCCACCGTCATGTTGGTTCCAGAACAAGTCCTTTGAGCTGCCAGCTGGTGCGGAAGTGTCAAACAGCAGCTCTTGTGGCAAAGAGAATGTGTCTGACTCCAGTCTCGTGATCGCTTTCGGAAGAGGCCACACGCTGACCCTCACCTTCACCAGAAACGCAACACGCTACGAGGTCCAGCTGTTGCGCTTTGCTTACAACTTGTCAGACACAGACACTTTCCCCAATTCGAGCGCCACAGGTAAGAGCCGGTGTGGACCAGTGAGGAGGGGACGAGGATTGGTTGGGGATACCTAAACTGCTTTTAAGCAAGCAGTTCAAGAGGTTAAACCTGATTTTTTAAAATACAGGAGTCAAGACTGTGGAGTCGGCGACTGACATCAAGGCCGACATCAATAAGACGTACCGGTGTGTGAGTGAGACCCAGGTCAACATGGGCAGCGTGACGGTCACACTCCGAGACGTCGCCATCCAGGCCTACCTGTCCAGCAGCAACTTCAGCAGAGAGGGTGAGGACCCCGCCGGGGCCCCGCCCCCACTGTGGGGAAGGTGCCCTCTGAGGGTGGGTCCAGGCAGGGTCCAGGGCAAAGCAGGTTGACCCTCTGCCTTCATCATGGCATGGATGGGGTCAGGCGGTCCCCACACAGAGGCCTCGCCCGCCGCAGTCCTGCTCAGGCAGGCGGCCCTGGAGTGCCACTCAGGAAGACTGCGTCCTCCTCCGTGAGATGAGGGTGCTGGCCTCGGGGGGCCTGGGGGCCCAGGGGTCTGCAGAGAGGGCCCTGGGCACCGCACAGCACGCTGTCTTCTGCTGCTGACACCCCACATCCTGCCGCTCAGCTCACAGGTCACCGTCACTGCCTGGGGGGAGGGTGGCATCCCCCCACCCTGCTCCGTGTGCCAGCCTTGCCTGGCAGCTCAGAGTGGCTGAGTTCTGGGCTGCGTGGCAACCCTGTGGCCCTCCCTGTGGCCGGCAGCAGGCCTGGGCCCTCTTGTTTCCAGTGGGGCTGCGAGGCCTTCTGGACTCCGCAGAGCCAACAAATGAAGGTTGCTGTTTGTGATCAGAAATTTAATGTTGAAAAAAAATCCAAAGAATGTTTCACAACAGGTGAAAGTAAGGTTTCCGTGCTTGTGACTGAGCTTTTGCGGGGAGCAGCCACAGGCCCTTGCCCTTGCCCTTGCCCTCCCGCTCCTGCTTCTGCACTCACGTAGCGGAGCCAGGTGGGCCCGGCACCCATGGCTGCCGCCCGCAGCAACCACCACCTGGCCCTCCTCAGAGGAGGCCTGCCAGCCCCTGACCCCACAGGACGCTAGTGGCGGGGCGGGGGCTGAAGGAAGCCCTACGTGACCAGGAGGCGTGTGGCCAGAGGCCCAGTCACAGGGCTGAGGGGCAGGTCCTGAGGCCGCCACGTGGCCCCGGTCAGGCCAGCCCGGAGGGTCCTGGCTGCTCCTAGGCCAGCGAACACTTCAGGCAAGGGCGCGACCTGGTGTCCAGGCGCTCGGGGGCGCCCGAGGCAGCTGGCCACGTGCTCTTAGGAGCCGGGTCTGCAGTTAGCAGCTGAGCGTGGGCCTCAGCAGAGGGAAGCAGCACGGACCTGGGAGGTCAGGCCGGACGGCGGCGTCTGGTCCCCTGACCTGCCCGGCCTGGACACGCCTCTCCTGACCGCCGCCGCCTCCTGCTTCTGAGGCCTCTGGACGCAGGCGCAGAGACTAACGTTGCTGTTAAGGTGAACAGCTGCCTTGTTTTTAGAGTCCTGGTTTCAGAGCAGTTTAGGTTCACAGCAGAATGGTAGAGCGCACAGGTCCCGCACGTAGCCTGGTCCCCACGCAGGGGCCACACCCCTCTGTCAGTGGCCACGTGGCGCGCTCTCTCCACCGAGGTATGGCCCGGGTGGGAGGCCCTGCCGCCAGCCTGCTACACAGGCTTCTCTCCCCGCTGGGGTCACCAGGCCCACCTGTGGCCCCCTCGTCCGCCAGGTGTGGCCTCCTGCCTGCCCCGCCTGCCCTGAATGGGCCTGCCCTGCCCGCCCGGGCCTGCAGCAGTTGTGGCCCGGGCACGGGTCTCGGCTCCGAGCCTGACCCGCGGGGCTGTCCCTGCTGCCTCCGGGGCACGTGGGGCTGGTACCAGCCTGTGGCGCGTGTCCACTGTCCCCACCTGGCCTGGGAGCTCCTGCCGCTCTGCTGCCACCTTGGGGCCGTGTCCAGCCCGGCACACAGATGCTTGGACAGCGTGTGTGAACTGCCACCGTTTCAAATGGCCTTGGGGACACTGTCCCAGCAGCACAGAACACGGTTGAGGTTTTGTTCTGGCCTCACAGGAGGTTTGTTCTGCTGGAGAGGATGTTCTCGTGGGCGAGGGGCCACTGAGGCCCGAGGGCTCCAGGAGCAGGAGGAGCTGGGAGTGCAGGCAGGGGCTGGGCGGCCAAGCGCCTGCCAGCCCGCGGGCAGCGTGCTCCCGCCCAGTGTTTCGGCAGCCCCGCCTCCCCGGATGATGAGCACACTCACCCCACTGTCCCCGCAGAGACGCGCTGTAAACAGGACCTGCCCACTCCGACCGCGCCACCCCCGCCCACGCCCACCCCAGCTCCCTCAAGCCCTGCGGTGT